>JAJHZJ010000527.1:6347347-6681253 GCA_023548195.1 Bettongia penicillata ogilbyi
TATCTCACACTCTCACAAATCAGAATGAGAACCGAGCAAGAAAACAAAGGGCTGGGGGGAGGAGCCAAGATGGCAGAGTAGAAAGACTCACGTATGCTAGCTCCGAATCCACAGCCCATAAATTTCCTGTAAAAAGAACTCCCCCCAAATTCTGGAGCAGTGGAACCCACGCAGAAACACAGTGGAAGAGATTTCCGTTCCAGAAAGCCCTGGAAAGCCATCCCCAGGGGTCCGTTGCACTCCGGACGCGGAGCCCGCCCCTGTGCTGTCCTGGCCTCGAGGCCCCAGAGGAGCAGATTCGAACAGGCTTCAGGGACAGAACCTCCGGCAGCCGCAAAGGTCCCTCCACCCACAGGCACTCCAGGTCAGTGAGAGAGACGTCTGGGCTGGCCGAGAGGGGAGCAGGGTGTCTCTGTGACTCGGGCCCCCTTGGGAGGCAGGGGCAGAGGAAGCGGCGGCCCAGCTCGGGACTCCCGGAGCAGACAGGAGCTCAGGGCCATTATCGAAGGTCTCCGCATAAACCTCCTGAGGGAACTGAGCCTGGGAGGCGGCACTGCCCCCACTCGAGCACCAGAACTTAAATGACATTGAATAGAAGCCGCGCTCGCCACGGAAAGCCCAGAGGCTGGGAAGCAGCATTTGAATCTCAGACCCCAAGCACTAGCTGGGCAGATCTAGGCAGGGGTGGACAGGAATCTCAGAAGTCAAGTAACTGGCTGGGAAAATGCCCAGAAAAGGGAAGAAAAATAAGACCATAGAAAGCTACTTTCTTGGGGAAGAGATGTTCCTTCCTCCTTTCATTTCTGATAAGGAAGTACAATGCTTGCCATCAGGGAAAGACATGGAGGTCGGGGCCTCTCTATCCCAGACCTCCAGGGTGGATGTCCGATTGGGCTCAGGCCATGGAAGAGCTCAAAAAGGATTTTGAAAATCAAGTTAGACAGGGGGAGGAAAAACTGGGAAGAGAAATGAGAGAGATGCAAGAAAAGCATGAAAAATGGGTCAATACCTTGGTAAAGGAGACCCAAAAAAATAACACCTTGAAAAATAGGCTCACTCAATTGGCAAAAGAGGTTCAAAAAGCCAATGAGGAGAAGAATGCTTTCAAAAGCAGAATTAGCCAAATGGAAAAAGAGGTTCAAAAGCTCACTGAAGAAAATAGTTCTCTCAGAATTAGAATGGAACAGATGGAGTCTAATGACTTTCTGAGAAACCAAGAAATCATAAAACAAAACCAAAAGAATGAAAAAATGGAAGATAATGTGAAATATCTCATGGGAAAAACAACTGACCTGGAAAATAGATCCAGGAGAGACAATTTAAAAATTATGGGACTACCTGAAAGTCATGATCAAAAAAAGAGCCTAGATATCATCTTCCATGAAATTATCGAAGAAAACTGCCCTGACATTCTAGAACCAGAGGGCAAAATAAGTATTGAAAGAATCCATCGATCACCACCTGAAAGAGATCCAAAAAGAGAAACTCCTAGGAACACTGTGGCCAAATTCCAGAACTCCCAGGTCAAGGAGAAAATATTGCAAGCAGCTAGAAAGAAACAATTCCAGTATTGTGGAAATGCAATCAGGATAACACAAGATCTAGCAGCTTCTACATTAAGGGATTGAAAGGCATGGAATAGGATATTCCAGAAGTCAAAGGAACTAGGACTAAAACTAAGAATCACCTACCCAGCAAAACTGAGTATAATACTTCAGGGGAAAATATGGTGTTTCAATGAAACAGAGGACTTTCAAGCATTCTTGATGAAAAGACCAGAGCTGAAAAGAAAATTTGACTTTCAAACACAAGAATGAGAAGAAGCATGAAAAGGTAAACAGCAAAGAGAAGTCATAAGGAACATACCAAAGGTGAACTGTTTACATTCCTACATGGAAGGACAATATTTGTAACTCTTAAAACTTTTCAGTATCTGGGGAGTTGGTGGGAAACACACACAGACATACACACACACACACGCAAACACACAGATACACACATGCATGCACATACAGAGACAGAGAGCACAGAATGAATTGAATAGGATGGGACCATATCTTAAAAGAAATTAAGGTAAACAGTGAGAAAGAAATGTAGTGGGAGGAGAGAGGGTGAAATGGAATGGGGTAAATTATATCTCATTCAAGAGGCAAGCAGGAGACTTTTTAGTGGAGGGAAAAACAGGAGAGCTGAGAAAAAAACATGAAGTTTACCCTCATCACATTCGACTAAAGGAAGGAGTAAAATGCATACTCATTTTGGTATGAAAACCTATCTTACAGTACAGGAAAGTGGGGGAGAAGGAGATAAGCAGGGAGGGAGGGATGATGGAAGGGAGGGCAATGGGAGAAGGGAGCAATTTGAAGTCAACACTCGGGGAGGGACAGGATCAAAAGAGAGAATAGAAAAATGGGGGGCAGGATAGGATGGAGGAAAATACAGTTAGTCTTACACAACACGACTGTTATCGAAGTCATTTGCAAAACTACACAGATATGGCCTATATTGAATTGCCTGCTGTCCCAAAGGGAATGGGTGGGGAGGGAGGGATGGGGAGAATTTGGAACTCAAAGTTTTAGGAACAACTGTTTAGTATTGTTTTTGCTACTAGGAAATAAGAAATACAGTTAGAAAGTCATCTGGCCCTACAGAACAAAAGAGAAGATGGGGACAAGAGAAGGGAGGGAGAATAGAAGAGAGGGCAGATTGGTGATAGGGAAAATTAGAATGCTCGGGGTATTGGGGTGGGGGGAGGGGATTAATGGGGAGAAAATTTGGAACCCAAAATTTTGTGAAAATGAATGTAAAAAGTTAAATAAATAAATTTATATTAGTAAAAAGAAAAAAAAAGAAAACAAAGGACTTTAAAAGGGCTGTAAATGGCAGGAGCGCTCTGGACAACTGAGGGGTCATCACTCTACAGACACCTAACGTTTCAGATTTCTCCAAGGACACATTCTCCTCAGGCTGGCCTCACTGTACACCACAGACCAGGTTTTTAATCAAGAATCTTTGAATCAGCTTCTGACCTGCAAAAATAGAAGCTCTAGAATTTGTTTTTAAAAGGCTCTAGGATAAGGCATATACGATTCATTCAAAGCATTTCACACCTACCCTCTGCAGCTGTGAATCCACTCGCCACATCCGCAAGGTCTGGTCCCGGGACCAGGTGACCAGCTGGTAATCCTTGGACCCTAGAAATCACCAAAGGAGGAAAGAAGAATCACCTTATGGACTTAGCATCCATTTCAATAAACTGGGACAATTCTCTGTGGCCATCAGAGACTCCATAAAATGAGGCACTAGGATTTAACAACCCCATACACCCAACTGCACTTTCAGTTTTACAAAAATGCTTGGCCTTACATGATTGGTGTATCCTGAAAAGCTGTATCAATATTTACAAATAAAATGAATGATTTAGGTAGTCCATTAAAGGAATCTTATGGTGAATGATTTAGGAAGTCTATTAAAGGAATCTGATGGTGAATGATTAGGTAGTCTATTAAAGAATCTTACAGGGCCGGAGCCAAGATGGCGGAGTAGAAGGACACACATTTACAAGCTCCGAACCCACAACCCATGGAATTGAGGTAAAAGGAGATCCCCATAAATTCTGAATCTCTGCAGGGGGTGCATAAACATAGGGGAGGAGATTTCCGTTCCACTGAACCCTGGAGAGCCGTCCCCGGAGTCCATCGCACCCCGGAAAGCGGACCCCACCCCCACCCCTGGCTGCGGCCCCAGAGAAGCTGACCCGAGCAGACTTCAGAGAGGAAAGCTCCGGGGGAAGCTCCGGCAGCCGGGAAAGTCCCTCCGCCCACAGAAGCTACAGGTCAGTAAGAAAGAAGGCTGAGATAGGGGAGGGGAGCGGAGCGTCTCCGTGACTTGGGCCCCCTCGGGAGGAAGCGGCGGCGGCAGAGACGGGGGCAGGAAGCGGCGGAGGCAGAGGCGTGGGCGGGCGGCTGAGGCGGCAGCGGCCCGGGACTCAGGAATCCCCCAGCAGCAGGTAGGATCTTCAATACTGAAGGTCTTTACAACCTGAGGGAGCCGAGCAGGGGAGACGGCCCTGCCCCCACCCTGCTCTACTGCTGAACGCCTCTGAATAAAACCCCCAAGGGAGCTGAGCACAGCAGGCGGGGCCCCCCACCCTGCCCCAACCCGCTCCGTTCCTGAAAGTCTCTGCAGAAAGCCCCTGAGGGCCCAAGCTTAGGAGGCGGCCCTGCCCCCACCCCTGCGCCAGAACTAAAGCTTGCAGTGGGAAAGCGCATTTGAATCTCAGAGGCCAAGCACTAGCTGGGCGGATCCAGGCGGGGGTGGAAAGGAATCTCAGAAGTCAAGTAACTGGCTGGGAAAATGCCTAGAAAGGGGAAGAAAAATAAGACTTTAGAGAGTTTTTTCCAACAAATGCAAATGATCCCGACCTTCGGATCTGATGGGGAGGACGAGAACGTATTTTTCCCATCAGGGAAACATGTGGAGGGCGGGGCCTCAGTACCCCAGACACCCCAGGGGGGTGTTGGGTGGGCTCAGGCCTTGGATGAGCTTAAAAAGGATTTTGAAAAGCAAGTTAGACAGGTGGAGGAAAGACTGGGAAGAGAAATGACAAAGATGCAAGAAGAGTATGAAAAAAAGGTCAATATCTTGGTAAAGGAGACCCAAAAAAATGCTGAGGAAATTAACACCTTGAAAAATAGGCTCACTCAATTGGCAAAAGAGGTTCAAAAAGCCAATGAGGAGAAGAATGCATTCAAAAGCAGAATGAGCCAAATGGAAAAAGAGGCTCAAAAGCTCACTGAATTTAATAGTTCTCTCAAAATTAGATTGGAACAGATGGAGTCTAATGACTTTATGAGAAACCAAGAAATCATAAAACAAAACCAAAAGAACGATAAAATGGAAGATAATGTGAAATATCTCATGGGAAAAACAACTGACCTGGAAAATAGATCAAGGAGAGACAACTTAAAAATTATGGGACTACCTGAAAGCCATGATCAAAAAAAGAGCCTAGACATCATCTTCCATGAAATTATCAAGGAAAACTGCCCTGACATTCTAGGACCAGAGGGCAAAATAAGTATTGAAAGAATCCATCGATCACCACCTGAAAGAGATCCAAAAAGAGAAACTCCTAGGAACATTGTGGCCAAATTCCAGAACTCCCAGCTCAAGGAAAAAATCTTGCAAGCAGCTAGAAAGAAACAATTCCAGTACTGTGGAAATACAATCAGGATAACCCAAGATCTAGCAGCTTCTACATTAAGGGATCGAAGGGCGTGGAATAGGATACTCCAGAAGGCAAAGGAACTAGGACTCAAACCAAGAATCACCTACCCAGCTAAACTGAGTATAATACTTCAAGGGAAAATATGGTCTTTCAATGAAACAGAGGACTTTCAAGCATTCTTAATGAAAAGACCAGAGCTGAAAAGAAAATTTGACTTTCAAACACAAGAATGAGAGGAAGCATGCAAAAGTAAACAGCAAGGAGAAGTATTAAGGGACTTACCAGAAATGAACTGTTTGCATTCATACAGGGAAGGACAATATTTCTAACTCTTAAAACTTTTCAGTATCTGGGTGGTTGGTGAGACCACACATACACATGTACACGTATGCACACACATACACACATGCATTCACATGCAGAGACAGAGAGCACAGATTGAACTGAATAGGATGGGACCATACCTTAAAAGAAATTAAGGTAAATGGTGAGAGAGAAATGTAGTGAGAGGAAAGAGGGGGAAATGGAAGGGGGTAACTATATGTCATTTAAGAGGCAAGTAGGAGATGTTTTTAGTGGAGGGAAAAAGAGGAGAGCTGAGGAAAAAAAACAAACAAACAAACAAACAAACAAAAGTTTACCCTCATCACATTTGACTAAACGAAGGAGTGAAATGCACACTCATTTTGGTATGAAAACCTATCTTACAGTATAAGAAAGCAGGGGAGAAGGAAATATTGGGGGGGGGATGATGGAAGGGAGGGCAAAGGGAGGAGGGAATAATTGAAAGTCAACACTTGGGGAGGGACAGGATCAAAGGACAGAAGAGAAACAATGAGGGGCAGGTTAGGAGGGATGGCAATTCAGTTAGTCTTACACAACACGACTATCAGGAAGGTCATTTGCAAAGCTACACAGATATGGCCTATAATGAATTGCCTGCCGTACCAAAGGGAATGGGTGGGGAGGGAGGGATGGGGAGAATTTGGAACTCAAAGTTTTAGGAACAATTGTTTAGTACTGTTGTTGCAACTAGGAAAGAAGACATACAGTTAATGAGGAATAGAAAGTCATCTGGCCCTACAGGAGAAAAGAGAAGATAGAGACAAGGGAAGGGAGGGATGACAGAAGAGAGGACAGATTGGAGATAGGGAAAATTAGATTGCTTGGGGTATTGGGGTGGGGGGAGGGGAGAAAAGGGGAGAAAATTTGGAACCCAAAAATTTGTGAAAATGAATGTAAAAAGCTAAATAAATAAATAAAGAAATGATGAGCTGGTTGATTTAAAAAAAAAAAAAAGAATCTTACAGTGAATCTTATAAATCAAGTTATTAAGTCCTTCTATAAGAAAATAACCAACCAATCTATTTGAAAAGTATGGATTTTCACAGACTGTGTTTGCTTAAATTAAATCCACCAACTATTCTAAAATGGCAATGAGTCTGTTCAAAATGCTCTCTTCAAGTAATTTGGAACTATGCCCAAAGGGCTATAAAAATGTGCATACCTTTTAACCCAGCAATACTGCCTCTAGGGCTGTATCCCAAAGAGATCACAAAAATGGGAAAAGGACCCACATATACAAAAATATTTGTATCAGCTCTTTTTATGGTGTCAAAGAACTGGATATCAAGGGAATGTCCATCAATTGGGGAATGGCTGAACAAGTTGTGGCATACGATGTAACGTAATACTACTGTCCTATAAGAAATGATGAACAGCCAGACTTAAGAAATACCTGGGGGGACTCGTATGAACTGATGCCAAATGAGGTGAGCACAATGAGGACAACACTGTACACAGTGACAGCCACAGTGTGCTAGGACTGTTTATAATAGACTTAGCCCTTCACAGCAACGCAAGGACCTAAAACATTTCCAAAGGACTCTTGATGCAAAATACCATCCACATCCAGCAAAAGAACTTTAGAGTTGGAACTCAGAATGAATATTTTCTATTTTGTTTTGTTTTGGTTTCTCTCACAGTTTCTTCCATTTGTTTTAATTCTTCTATGCACCATGACTAATGTGAAAATGTGTTTAATAAGAATGTATGTGTAGAACCCATATAAGATTGCATGCCATTGTGGGAAGGGAGGGGAGAAAAATGAAAACTTATGGAAGTGATTATTGAAAATTGAAAACAAATTAATCATTAACAAAATTAACAAAATTATTAACAAATAATTATTAACAAAAAAATGCTCTCTCCAAATGCCTAATAAGCAGGACATATATTAGAGACATTAAATAATGGCTGGTGACTCCTTCAACTGTGGCATAAGATGGCAGTAAGACCAAGTTACTCCTGGTACCAAAAGAAAGGCAGAAGAGATGCAGGAGAAACAGAGTGGGAAAATGGGAGCAGAGAATGAGTTCTGTCTTTAAAAAAAAAAATCACCACAGCTAGAAGGTGTCATTCATCACTCCCATCTCTGTGACTCACTGGCGGATGCCAAGGTAAACGAGGGGACCTTAATTACCACGAGGAGTGCTCTCTGCAGTCTCTCCAACCTAATCCTGAAGGGCTGCTGCCATTGGTGGGGACTCCCCTTATCTATGCTATGACCAAGTGCAGGTGCGTCAGAAGACATGCCTGTGCTTCCTGGCTTCGTGTTCCTAGCAGCAAGAGCAAAGTTTGCATGGGAGAGGGAGTAAGAAAATGAGCATGAGGGTTAACTAGGTGGTGCAGTAGATAGAGCACCAGCCCTGGAGTCAAGAGGACCTGAGTTCAAATGTGAAACCTCAGACACTTACTAGCTGTGTGAATCAGGGCAAGTCACTTAACCCCAATTGACAAGAAAAGAAGAGGGAAGGGGAAGGAAGGGGAGGGAAGGAGAGGGAAGGAAAGGAGAGGGGAGGGGAGGGGAGGGAAGGTGAGGGAAGGGAAGGGGAGGGGAGGGAAGAAAAGAAAAGAAAATTAGCATGCAGACTACAAGTGAAAATAGTTCAGACATTGTTAACCAAGTTCTGGCAAGCTGCTGTCACTCTTCCTAGGAATGTCTAGGTATTTTACCACTTCTATTTCAGGGAAGCTCAAGGACACAGGTGAAGACCAAGGATTTTACAGGGAGGGGTGGGGGTCCTCACTCAGACCTATCTGCTGAGATACACCATTTCTAATGACATAGGCAGGGACTAAGTGTGGACAAGCACAGGGCATGAAGTTTCCAGCAAATGGCAGAGGAGTAGAGGGTGCTAGCAAGAGAAGTCACATCTAGAACAGATAGGCTGTCACAAGTGCCTAGAGATGTTTTTTAGATCATCATAAATATGCCCTAGAAAAGCTCACAAGTTTCCAAAAGCACATGAAGATCAAAACCCAACTCCATGAATCCCAATTCTAGTACTGTTTGGTTTTCAAACTACAGGCAAGCTAGATTATCTACTAGTGCCTCAGTTTCACTTCTATCAAATGAGAACAACTACCAAAAAACCACTGTTGTTAAATCAAATGTTTAGAAGCTATAGCACTAGGCAAAGTCTAAACAACAATGGGATAAAAGAAAAAAGAAGTGGTTTGTTTTACACAGAGTTACTGGAGGAAGTAAGAAGCAAGTTTTCTTCCTGCCATGTAGTTAGGACTACCCCTAATCTCAGTGTGAGGAGGGAAATGCCCTGAGTCCAGTGGACTTCCAACCCCATGGTAGCCCTAGAGAAATGCCTACTTGGGTCCAACCTCAAAATCAAGGAGGAAAGAAAGGAGGAATCTTGGCTAGCAGTCAAAACCAGCATAACTCCTTTTTCTAACTACCATGTAAAGTAAGGGTTCCATAGACAGAGTCCCTTCTTTTCAATGACCAGGCCTAACTCCACTACTCGAATCACTTATATGTTCATTCAATAAGCAATCAGCTTGGACAGGCTATATGTTAAAAGGAACAGAGAGACGGCTTTGGAGTCTGGCTTAGCTGTCCCATCTCTGGCACATATGGGCTGTGAAATGGGGATGAGTCACTAAGAACCTCTCAGCGCTCTAGGACAGTCCCTAAGATAACACTGCCAAACTCTACTGGGAGAAGGAGCTTCCTCACCAAAAAGCTCCCCATACTAATGAAATTACAGGGCTGGACACTAAAAACCAAGCAAGCACTCAACTTAACTTTCTCTCTACTTTGATTCATGATCATAACTGACTAGTGCCATTGGCAAATGAGCTTCCTAAGAAAGTATTCTGGAGGCTTTGCCCCACCATTCACTTACCTTCCTTTTGTTTCCTCCATTGAAACTCCAGCACCACATCATCATGCCCCACAAAAGTGTGCACTGGTGTGTTCAAGTCAAAGATATTCCAGAGAAGGAGGCTATTTTCCCTCCGAAGCTGAGGAACCATCACAGTCACTAACCCATTGCTGAAAGGCTTAAAGGAAGAAAATGAGAAAGTATGTTTACTGGAGACAGAGCCCTAGTTCATCAAACCTTTTCTCACTAATGAATTACACAAAGAAAGAACCCAAGCTAATCAGCTAATTTTTCTCAACACTCCACTACCTGCCCCAAGGTCCTCAAAGAGGGGGAAAAAAGAGAGAAGTCATAGTAAAAATATTCTAGGAAAGAAGTCCTTCCACCCCCAAGGTAGTTAAGAGTTCCAAATGCTATTCAAAGAAAGTGTGGCCACAGTAAAGTTCTTCTGTCCTATGCTCCTAGATGAGCCCAAACAAATCAATTTCTCTAGAGCTCTACAGAAAAAGGGGGCAGGGCTACCTCAAAGAACCTTTTGGTAGCTAAGAGACCAGTTAACTTATTCTTGACATAGAGAAATAGATCATTAGAAGTAGACTCTACAAACCAGGAACAGAAGTATTCAAAAGGCAAACATTTTCGTTTTTACCGCAGTCCCCCTACCCTTTGAACTGTTGAGTGGCTCATCTGGATTTCCAACAAGCTTACATTTCTTGCAGGAGCATTCAACAAATGTTTATTAAATAACTACTTTGTACAAGCTCCTGGGCTAGTTGCTGGCACTACTATTAGTACCATGGTCATTGCTGTTCATTTCTGGCATGACACAGAAGTGGAATGAACTCTCCTCCTCACAACACACCTGGTCTGGTTTGGTTTTTGTTTCTTTTTTAAATCAAATATTTTAATTTAGAGAAGCATTTCAGCTCTTAAGGACATTCTCCAATGTGACACTACAAACACTGAAGCTGAAAAAACAACTAAATGCCCACATTCATATCTGCACCACATGCAAACTTGGAGCTACTGAAAGCGGCTTTATTTTTTCCAAAGCTATCTCTGACACAGTAATTCAAACTGTCTCACGAGTGTCTACTCAAAAAGCCATGACCAAACTGGAACAGCAACACATCCCCTTAAGTTTTTCCTCCCTGATTAGTAGTGTGTCTCCATTCCCCGACTGCAACATCTGGTTATTTCTGGAACCCCAAAAGTCTTGATATAATCCTAACAATCCAAGAATGGACATAAGAAAAGGGAGTGGGGAGGAGAAGGGGAAGAGGAAGGGAAGAAGAGGGGGGAAGAGAGAGGAGGAGAGAGAGAAAGAGAGGAGAGAAAGAGAGAGAGAAAGAGGGGGGAGGAGAGAAAGAGAGAGGAGAGAGGGGAGAAGACAGGGAGAGGGAGGAAGCAGAGGAAGGGGAGAGAGAGAAACAGAGAGAGGAAGGAAAAGAGAGACAGAAATATTTGCTGCCACCCTCCCTCATCCCAGCAGGTCTGATCATAAACTCCACTGGCTCCCTATCACCTCCAAGATCAAATACAAAATCCTCTGACATTCAAAGTCCTTCATAATCCAGTCTACTCTCCTCCTCTGTACTCTTTGATCCCGTGACCTTGGCCTTCTGGCGGCTCTAGGATCAAGACACTCCACCTCCCAACCTCAGGCATTCTCTGGCTGCCCCATGCCTGGAATGTTTTTCCCCTCATCTCTGTCTCCAGGCTTCCCTGGCTCTCTTCAAATCCTAGCTAAAATCCCACCTTCTACAGGAAGTCTCCCCTAACCCCTCCATTCTCAGGCCTTCCCTCTGCTAGTCACTTTCTATGTATCCTGTATGTAGCCTGTTTGTTTGTGTGTTGTCACCCCAGCAGACCGAGCTCCTCCAAAGGAAGGTCTGTCCTTTGCTTTCTCTTTTCACCTCCAGCTCTGAATATAGTACCTGGCAAACAGCAGGTTCTTAACAAATGCTTCACGACTGACTGATACCTAAACTCAGAAATAAAATAAAAAACAGATACCGACCAAATATGGAACGTAGAGAGTAAACGATCCGCCACACGAAAAAAATATATGAAGACACTAACAATTCCTCGAGCCTGAGGTGGCAGGATGATTGTTTTCTAGATGGAGGTTAAGAGTGGCTCACTCACAGTGTATCTGGCCTTCCACACAGGCACCTGGCAAGGAAGGATATTGAGGTACTTCCGAGGCTGGCGGTAATCCCAGAACTAGACAAACAGAGTAGGAGAT
The DNA here is from genome assembly GCA_023548195.1 of Bettongia penicillata ogilbyi. NCBI lineage: Eukaryota > Metazoa > Chordata > Mammalia > Diprotodontia > Potoroidae > Bettongia > Bettongia penicillata. Next base: position 6,359,007 of record JAJHZJ010000527.1, read on the forward strand.
TTGAGGAATAAATGCCATAAAGATCAAACTGACTGACTAAAATAGTTCACTCCTTTGGAATAGGTGCTTCCTTGTAACTCACTGTTATTTGAATGTGTGGGATATTTTTCTGAGTATCGTTTTCGCTTGGCTCACCAGGCCCATGCTGCTGGGATCACATGGCCCACACTTTGGTCAGGGAAGTTACGTTCTCACAGTTGTCATCTTACAGATATTACATGACTATTTCCATGAGTGGCAGCTCATGATACACTGGCTCAACTATACACTACTTATTCTACTTTCAAGGGCAGAGCAATATATATTTTGATCATTTTGGATGTATTTTCCATCCATACTAACCAAAGAGGGCACTTGGTTCTGTCAATATTTGTGACCATGAGCAAGAGGCACTAGACACATCTAGACAATAAAATTAATTACTTGGGCTTTTTGTTTTCAAAAAAAGTTGATTCAAATTGGAAACAATGAACCATTATGGTTGAAGAACCCTTTCCAAAAACCTAATATTCAATGGACAAAGAATGACAAATCCAACTCCATAATAGCAACCATAAACTGAGAAATGAAATGCTGCCAAGGAGACATAGACTGCTTGCCTAAAGGACAATCAAGTGTCATCTATGAAGATGTTCCATGTGAAATGCCTTCTAATTCAAGGTTCAAGGTGACCCAGTGACCCTATCTCCACTGTACTGCAAAGCTAATACAATTAATCAATCCTAAGTCTGCCAAATATTCGTACAGGCATGAAGTAGAGACATTTCAGCATAGCATCTTTGGGATTTAATAAAGTCATTTGGACTACATAATGTTCTAGATCCCAAGAAACCCAAAGGTGCACAGAGGGATGCTTTTAAGTCACTGGCTCTCTCTACAGGCCATCTGCTCTAAGTGGGCAGCTGAAAGGAACAGGCAGACAACAGATGTCCACCATAATGTCCCCTCCCATCCTGATGGTCATAACCAGCTGGAGCCTGGGAAAGCAAGTGTCCTCCTGAATAGACTGCAATGACATTGCCAGGCATACTCTATTTCCCCATTTACTGGTACAGACTGACAGTCAGACTATCTGCTTAAGAGGCACTTGATCTGTCTATAATTATACCCAATATGCCTACATAACACAGTTTTTTGTTACACAGAGGTCCCTTGCCAGACCCTTAGAAGCAGACTTCTAAAGGGTGCTACTTACCTTGACAGAGTTGTCCTGGCTTGAAGTGGCTAAGATGTGTTCACTGTCTGGGTGCCAGTCCAACCCATGAATTTTAGACAGGTGGGCAGCAAGGTATTCCACTGCAGTGCTAGGTTTCTGCAATAGACATACTACCTAGTTTTTTCTTCAAATCCATTAGATATATATTTAGCACCAACATGTCCAACACTCTACTAGGTGCCCTGGGGTACAGAAACACAAAGTTCCTAATGGTGTGTTTTCATTTTCTGACAACACAGACATCACTGCTTGGACACTGAGGAGAAAAGGAGCAAGCAGCTGAACGTATGATCAAGGAGGCTGGTGAGAATTCACATCAAAAACTGCGTTTTTAAATTCACAAAGCCCATTTCTTCCAGCTACCCTGTAAACACAGTCAAGTACCACGATTGCCATTTTATAGAAGAGGAGACCGAGTCTTCCCCAGAAGCGAGTTTCCTAAAGGAGGAGAACACCCCGTCCCCACCAGTGGCTGTGGTTTTAGCTGCTCCCCTTACATCAGGAGAGCACATGAGCATTTGTAAAGTGCCAGGCCTCCTGCCTGCAAGGCCAGCAGTGACAACTCCACAAGACTACGATTACAAAGTTAATTTTTCCAAGTCCATTATGAGGTCCAGGGCCCTGTGTTCTGAGTTGTTGAGGAACTCCTTGATAAAGGCAGTCTTTAACGTTAACAACTGAGGAAGACAATCAGCAAGCAGGACCAGAAAACTATTTCCCTACTTTTTATAAGAAACGTTCATGGGTGAAAAGTCAAAGCTATAAAAATAGAGCAAACTGTGATCTACATGGATCTGACACAGGAAACGAAAAAGGAATGCTAAGCAGTGTACTTCACCACGAGGAGAGCTTTGAAAAACAGTTATTGACAGAACTTATGGCTGGAAGCCAAGGTGTCTGGGTTTGTTTTTTCTTTTGCTTGAAAGTCTAGGAGCAGGCTCAAAAGTCTTATCATCATTTCTTCAAACTGATTTCTGTTACTTTAATGTAAGTCATCCCCTCTACTTCAGAGAGAGATGAATGAAGAAAAATCAACTTTCATTTCTATTTATCCAGCTTAAATCAGTGACAGGGAAAAAGGGGAGTGGCTACTACCAAGGCTGAAGTAAAGGAATGCACTATCAGGCAGTATCCGGTGGATGAAGCCACGGGGTTCACCCTTCCTTCAAACTACTTACAACACTGTAATGATACCATTCAAATTCAAAATCATCACGAGTCCAAGAAGACTGAAAGGGAAAAGGTCTTATAACTCCATTTTGCAGATGGGGTGGGCAATAATTCCCTAAAGCAGGCACAGGCCCCTCCCTCTGCACAAGCTCTGCATTTCCTGATGTCTCCAAGATGGTTCCTGCCTGTTCTCCTCTACCATGCCTTCTGCCAAACCTCTTTTTCCTGTCTCCAAGGCTTGCCAGGACTCCTGGCAGGGAGGGAAATGGAGCTATCATTAATGCTCATTCACTCCCCTTTCTGCTCAGTAAATTTACCATCATCTATCCCTATCTCTCCTCCCACCCCCACCTCACTCCAGCAACAGTAATCCTGAGGCTTCAGAGAAATGAAAAATGGCTCTTCCTCACACTGGGCTATCATTAAGGTCCAGGTCTTCCCACAGACTGTTTGCCCATGTGCTGTGGAGATCTTTTGCACACATCACATTACTCACTGAGGCAATCAAATGAAACTTTCAGGAGACCTCCCAGTTCAGGAGACTAGGACCTGCTGCTTCCAACAAGCAAACAGTTTCAGGGGCTGCCGCAGTGAAAGCATGTGATCCACAGGCTATTTTTAGGCAGATGGGATATCTAGACTCCAGAGGAAATTCAAGCTCCATGTCCTACAGGCCCAGGTCACCCACCCACCTTCTTCGGGGGAAATGTCTCTGCAGAGTGAGTCCTGGGAACCACCCACTTTGGCCCCCAGGTGAAATGAGGTGCAACAGTGATAAGAAGGAAGCCTGCAGGAAGCAGGTAGTGCTAAGAGTAAGTGATGGCAGTCTTTGGTCTCCCAGGTGGACTAAACTGAGTGGTGTCATAAAAAGAATACTGAGCTCAGTCTAAAGATGGGGCTACAATCACTCTCAATCTATCCACTGCGGGGAGGCTGACGGCCGTCCTCTTCAGCACAGCCTCCTCGCTGCTTGCCTGCTCCTGCTCAGCCTCCTCTGCTGGCATGACACTACCCATCGTATGCCCCTAACTGGGCGGTGTGGGGGGCCCAAGCTTCTTTCCTAGGCCTTTTGCTCTCTGTTGGTAACCTCACTGATCCCAGACACTGAGCTATCATTTCTATGTGGATGATTCCCCAATCTGGATATCCAAGTCCCTGGATTTTAATTACCCACTGGGCATTTCCAACTGGACATCTTAGACACCTTAAATTCAACATGTTTAAAATAAAACTCATGATCTTTCCCCCTAATTTCCCCTCTCTTCCAAACATTCCTATCTCTAGTAAAGGCCCCACCCTTCTTCTGGTCTCCCAGGTTCATAATCTCAGCATTATCCTGGACTCCTCACTCATCACTTTATTGGTGTTCAGTCATTTCAATCACGTGAAGCTCTCCGTGACCCCATTTAGGGTTTTTTTTTAGCAAAGATACCAGAGGGGTTTGCCATTTCTTTCTCCAGCTCATTTTACACATAAGGAAACTGAGGCAAATAGGGTGAAGTGACATGCCCAGGGTCATACAGCTAGTAAGTGTCCAGATCTGAACTCAATCAGACTCCAGGTCAACATGCTATCCACAGCCTTACCTAGCTGCCCTTCTCACCCTCACTCTACGTATCCAATCAGTGGTCATACCTTGTCATTTCTACTTTCAAACACGCTTCTCTCCAATCGCACGGCTTTCACCTCGGTTTGGGCCCTTGTTATCTCTCCCTGGAGTACTGTGACAACCTCCCTGTGGGTCTCCCTGCCTCAAGTCTCCTCCAACCCTAGTCTATTCCAGACAGTGCTGTCACAAGAATAACCTTCCTTAAGGGCAGGTCTGACCGCCAATGCCCCTGGTCCACCAGCTCCAGTGGTTCCCTGTCGCCTGTTTCCATTTTAAATCCTCCATTGTCTTCTCAGACTCAGCAGACATCACTTGTATCCTGGAAGCCAGCCAAACTGGTCTTCTCTGCTCATGCATAACATGCTATTTTTCCCATTTCCAGGCCTTTGCATTGGCCATTCCACATGCTTAGAGTGCATCCTTCCATACCTATGCCTCAGAGAGACCCTTTCTTCCTTTAAGCACTATCTTTTGTATGAAGCATTCCTGATCCCCCCAACTGCTAACATATTTGTATTTATTCACTTTATATTTTGCTGCATATACTTTTCTCCACCATTAAAATGGAAGTTCCTTTTGAGTGGGGACTGTTTACCTCTTTGTCCTAGCATCCCCAGTGCCTAGCACAGTGCCTGGTGCACCGTGACAAATTCCTAATAAATACTTGCTAATTAAGTTGCTGATTATTTGCAGACAAAGGGAGCTACTGAACACACTGGAGAAACCGCCAAACTTGGCGGAGGCCCTGGCTGCTCTTCTCAACTGCTTTTCTCTTCTTTCTTTTTATTCTTTGTTATGAGAAGACTCCCTGAGTGAGAGAGCCTGGGAAATGAAGATCTATAAAAAAAATAAAAGATAATCACTACAAATTAGGAGCTGAGTTCTGACTGCACTACTGAACGTGCCATCTAACTTCTCTGAATGTCCAGCCTCATCTGACAAGGCCCACACCTGCCTCACTCATCTCACCCAGGGCTACCTAAAGGACAAAATGAGACAGGTTTTAAAACTGCAATGTGATGTAAATATGAAGTATTATTTTTAAAAGCAACAAGGATTAAGATCAAACAAAGCAGAAGATCTTCCACTTTTAACTGGTCTCCACCGTTTCTCTGTACAATGTCTCTATATTAGCTTAGCGCTAATTTGGACTGGGAAACAACTTCATTCCACATTGATCTGATTGTGGGCTATGGCACCCAGTGAGGTAGCCTGGTGCATAGAGTGCCAGGCCTGAAGTAGGGAAGAACTGGGTTCAAATCTCCCAGCTCTGTGCCTGTGGGCAAGTCACTTAACCCTCTCTGCCTCAGTATCCCCATGTATAAGAAAAGCTGGAGAAGAAAATGGCAAATTACTTCAGTATCTCTGCCAAGAAAACCCCCAAAAGGGGTCAAAAAAGAGTCAGACACAACTGAAAACAATTGAACGACTCATTAACTACTCACATCATTTTCTCATCCACCTCTGACACTCACTACCTCTGTAATTCTGGGGAGTTTACTTCACCCTTCTGCTGCCTTGGTTTTCTTATCTGCACAATGGAGATAACACCTGCAGTATCTACCTCAAAATGAGGCATTTTATATATCTATATATCTATGATGACCGTGAAGAGGTAACTCACCCTTTTGTCCCAGATCCGAACATCCCCATCATGACTAGTGGCCAGGCAGTGGGCATTCTTCTTGTTCCATTTCACCTGGGAGGCACCAGCTGAACAGAAAAGATAGTGGGAGGGCAGAGGAGAGAAGCACATTCAATAAGTTGCTGTCCACCAGCAGAGCTGGCTCATGCCATCAGCCTGGACAGCCACAAGAACCCTGCTAGTTTCCAGTTCTCTTACATAGGTGTCAAATGCACCATTTAAAGATGAAATGAAACCCAAAATGAGTTAAGTCATGGGAAAAGGATCACAGGGACTTAACTGGGAAAACAATCTCACCCAAGAAAAAAATAAAGCTAAAGTTAGCCTGGCAGTAGAACCAGTGGGGAGGTATGGTTTTTATTACAGGCTCACTATGCTGCTTGCTAGGAACAACTCACCCAACAACCTAACCTCCAAGTACCTCCAAGGACAACAGGTCCTTCCTGGAGCCATTCCCACCAGTTTCCAGGCTCTGGGGGCTGAAGCACAGACTCAGAAGAAGCACTCACATATGTTCACCCAATCTCCTCACATGGAAGAAGAGGCTTACACAGGCATTCCCCAAGCACTCCACTCCCCACCAATTCAATTTAGCAACCAATGAAGTACCTACTATGTAGAGGACACTGTGTGGCACCAGGGTAAAGAACAGTCACTAGAATTACTTCGAGCCAGATAAAGGAGAAAAACAGGCAGTCCTGCTCCCTTTTTCCACTTGGCCAACACAGGGACATCATGATACCAATCAAAAAGCTGTTCAAGGGCCCAGAGGACTTAAGCATTAGGAGAAATCCAGTCTCTACTGGGAAAACCAAGGCACAAGAGCTCTCAGAAAGAAATCTGTCCTCCATCCAAAAACAATGACATCTAACATACAAAATGAGAACTCAGACAGATGCCACACATGCCATTGGTACACAGCAATCACGTCACTGTTTTGGTACTTTTACTCTACTTGGCTCATTCCAAAAGAAAATCACTGCAGGTATAAAGTTCTGATAGAACAAGCAAAGTCCACAGAACGGGGGCTGGATCAATGATTGAGAACTTACATTAAGGAGTTAAGGTCCAGAGCACACTCCTGACCAGAGATACTGGATTTTGACCCTCTAGGCTCTGAGTTTTCATTTCTGTAAAACTTCCTTTGAGACCATTCAATGGCACAAGATTGAAAGACAGAGTAAGCCTCATATTACCCAACTCTGTTCCATTGCAAGGAAGAATGGTCATCCAAAGAAGCCTCTCTCCAAATCTGAAGGACAGTGACTTCTACCTCCACCGCTGCACAGGCCACCACAAAGAGCCTGACCCCAGAGTCTACAGAATATGGGCTACAAGGAGTGAGACACTAACTGAAATTTTTAAAAGTGTAGCCTTTTCTCTATTAAGAAAGACACCAAAGCAGAATAACTTCATCTGATCACAGGACAGTTTAGGACTTTCAAGATGACAACTTTCTCAATGTGACTCACCAACAGGATGGCAAGGAAATAAAGCAAAGACCTTCCTTGAGGCTGTTTCCCACTCATGGTCAAGAAGCTAAGATTCCAAAGCAGAGGTTCACAAACTTATTTGGCCTACTGGTCCCTTTACAAAAGAAAAATTACTGAGTATCTCCCTAGAAATCTACTTTCTTTAACCCTTTAACGGTTTTGTGTGTGTGTGAAATTTGCATCATTTCAAAAAACATAAAATATTTTTTTAAATGCATCTAAAATTTAATAATTTATTGTAAATTTGTGGAGTTTTTTCCTGCACTGAAATTTTGATGACACAATATTGTGTCATGTAACCATATAATATCATTTGTAAACAAGTCATCACACACACATATTCCTGCCAATACGAGCTGGACTTCATGACAATGCATGACACACTGACCTGCTAACACTTGCTTCTTAAAACTTGTTGCAGACTTGACCACTAATCAGGAAACAACTTGCATTTTGTGTGTTTCTCTGGAAAATAATGTAATCACTATTACTTTAACTCTGTTACACAACAGATGAAACAAGTACGAATGGTTTTTCAAAATTCTCTTCTCTTCTTTCCTTATGCTTCCACCACCCCCTTATTTTTATTCAATGTCCCCCAACTGCACCCAAGGCCATTACTGCCCTAGCTGGATCATTCCACTGCCCCCCCAGGGGGTGGTATCGCTCACTTTCAGAACCTGAGCAGAGTGATGGAGAAAACACTGCTGAGGTACAAAGAGAGGTTCTCATTGTTGGGGCTAAAGATGCTGCGCTCAATGGTGTACCACGTGCATTATTAGTGCAGCAGCTATGAAAAACAGGAAGATGATAAATGTTGACGATGTGGGAAAACTGGGACACTAATGCATTGTCAGTGGAGTTGTGAGCTGATCCAGCCATTCTGGAGAGCAATTTGGAACTAAGCCCAAAGGGCTGTAAAACTGTGCAGACCCTTTGATCCAGCAGCACCACTACTAGGTGTCTGTATCCCAAGAGATCATAAAAAAGGGAAAAGGACCCATATGTACAAAAGTATTTCTAGCAGCTCTTTTTTGTGATGACCAAGAACTGGAAATTAAGGGGATGCCCATTAACTGGGGAATGGTTCAACAAGCTGTGGTGTATGAATGTGATGGAATACTACTGTTCCATAAGAAATGATGAGTAGGCAGAGTTCAGAAAAACCTGGACAAGCTTACATGAACTGATGCTGAGTGAAGCAAGCAGAGCCAGGAGAACACTGTACACAGTAACAGAAACATTGTGCAGTGTTCCACTTTGACAGACTCAATGCAATATCTAAACGGGGGGATGGGAGGAGAGGGAGCTGCAGCTTAGGGTCACAGGTGGCCTTAAGAAAAGAATTTGTCCTGTCAGGTTTGGATTCAGTCAAAGGGCCTCACTTGAGTACCTGGAGGGACTTGTGTGGCCTTGAGGCCAAAGATTCTCTGCCCCTGAAAGACTCATGCTGTCCACATCCAAAGAAAGAACTATGGAGTCCGAATGCAGATCGAAGCATACTACTTTCATTTTTTCTTTTTTGTTTTTTCTTTCTTGGGGTTTATCCTTTTTGTTCTGATTCTTCTTTCACAACATGACTAATATGGAAATACGTTTAATATGATTATACACATATAACCTTTATCAGATTGAATGTCATCTTGGGAGGGGAGGAGAGACAGGGGGAAAATTTAGAACTCAAAATCTTATAAAGAAAACAGAAAAAAAACCCAATGCACCACCTGCCCAAGAAAACTGTTAAATGGTGAAAAAAAATCAGGGAGAAAATCAGGGAGAGAGGAAGAGACAAAGAGAGAGGAGGGAGAGAGGGAGGGAGGAGGGGGAGAAAGAGAGAGAATTCTTATTCTGCAAAGGTTCGTAAGAGGAAAGATATAGGCTTAGAACCAAGAAGAAATTACTCTGCCAAGTTTCCTAAAAGGGAAAAAAATGGACCTTGAATGGAATAGGAGACTTGCAAGCATTCTGAACAAAAGAAGAGACCAGTGCTGAGAAGGAACTTTAAAATATAAACAAAATTTAAGAAAAATCTAGAAAGGTAAATTTATTTGAATACTTAGAAGAGGCTCTATGGTAGAAGAGACTCTCTATTCTAACAGTGAAAAGAAATACGTTTCCTTTCAGAAACTGAATGTCTTCAAAGGTCCTTCAGGCAGTTAATTAAGAAAAACAGAGGACCTGAGTGTAGACTGGTTCTGTTAAGGATTTTAAGGGGAGGAAAAAAGAGTGTGCATGAAAAGAGTATAAGAAGTATACGAACACAGAGAAAGGGGTGGATAAAAGGGCTTCAGATGATTAACAATAACATCGAGCATTTATGTGGCACTTCAAGGTCTGAAAAACACTTTACATGTTAATTAATCTGATCCTCACAACCGCCAAGGGAGGAAGGTACTGTTATTGTCCCTATTATACAGATAAGGAAACCAAGGCTAAGCAAGGTGAAGTGACTTGTCCAGGGTCACAGAGTCAATAAGTGCTGAGGCCGGATTTGACCTCAGGTCTTTCTAACTCCAACTTCCATTCTTTATCCAACTTACCACTGAGCTACCTTATACGACACTGTGAAGAAAATCAACTTTGCAAAGGCTGAGAATTCTGATCACAGCAATGACCAAGCATCTCTCTTGACAGAGTGGGGACGAACTCAAGGTGGGGCCCAGGCCACTCCATGAACATGTATGGTTTGCCCACGCTTACTCGTTGTAAGGTCTTGTGGGGTTTTTCCTCTGTTTTCAATTGCAGGGGAGGAAAGAAAAGGGAGTGATAGTGATGAAAAAAGAGGACAGTCAATGAAACATTTTAAAAAGTGAACAAAGGACTGTTCTGATAACAATGAATTCACTTTGCTACATACTTTTTATGTTAAAAAACAGGGAGCAGTATAAAATGGAGATTCATGGTTTAATAGAAAAATCTTTTTGCATTATACTTGATATATGATTTTATATATACTTTGATATATACTTGATATATGGTTTTTGGTGTTTGTAAGTTCAGAATAAAAAAATTAAAAACAAGAACATGAAATGGTGTTGGCAGAGTAAGTGTAAGGAAGGTTTCTGTCTTTTTTCATGTGTCACTGATGAAGTTTCTGAGTGCTTTGCTCCACATCCTTTCCCCCATAATTTCTGTAATTACTGTGCCATTCTACACAGCATGGAGCTTTGGGGGAATGCCCACCTGGTGTTACAGCAGAACTGCCTGCAGTCCAAGCCCTCAAAAAGCTTCCATCCTCTCCAGTTCTCCCAGAAGAGCTCTGCAGCTCAAAAAAGCTCACTGTACATCAGGTAGTAACAAGAGGGGTCACTTGGGATATTTAAATTAAAAGGGTGGGAGGGGATAGCTAACCACAGTTCAGAAAACCATTATAGAAGTGAGAGTGAGGAAAAGAAAAATGCTTTTAGGGTTTCCCCAACACCATATGATCTTAGATTCATAGTATGGCTTGGATAAGAAGAAGTCACGAAGAAAAGCACGGTACTGTTCACTTAAGTACTGGTCTTTTTAGAGAATACACCTAGCCATTAGGTTCAAGGTGGTGATTGTCTTAGAACATAGGCTTCTAGAGGGGAAGGTCCAGGTTAATGTAATTAACTAGTCCATCACTGAATCCAGTTCAATGCTTAATAAATGCTTTTTGACAAGGAGGGAAAAGGTGACTAATCTTAAGGATCACCTCAGAGACGGTCCAGATGTACCAAACAGGGAACTCTGAAACAGAGAGAAGGCACAGATGGGCTTATGTCCCAGGTGCTTCATGTCACGTGTTACTGGGTTACTAACACGGTAGCTCCACACCCTGGGTCCTTAAGGATTCTGCCATCGACGTGCAGATTCTGTCAAGGCCTACATCAAACTGTGAAGTCCTCTGCAAAGAACCTGGCAACAGCTCACACGTCCCTTATCTGGCGGCCACTCAGCTTAGATCAGAAGGTCAGCACCATGTGATTTTCTGCTCAGGTGAAGAAGCTCCCCTGAAGAAGCAAAGAGGGGCTAGCACTAGTGTAGGCAGAAGAAGCGCCCACACCAATGACGTCCAGTTAAAAAGCCACGAAGGGCCTGCTTCTCTCAAGGGATTCTGTCTGGGACTAAGGAAACAAAAATGAGGAATGGCACAGGTCCCACTCTTTGAGAAGTGTCGCACGTAGACGGCCACCGTCCCCAAGTGTATCTATGAATCTCTGCCCCCTTTAGAGAAAGGGGATGAACTATCTCAGAATCCAAAGAAGGAGCATTTCCCTGAGACAGAGCCACACACACGTGGGGAGAACATGCTGAACAAATCAGGGCCCCTCCATTCAGCATGACGAGGGGGCACTCCACTCAAACACTCTACACAAAAGGGAGACGCCGTCTGTCAGAATCAGTTTCAAAATGGGATTTTGCTGTCTTAGGATTCCTCAGTCTTTTCTGACACATCCTTGAAAACCTTGAAACTCTTGAGACTGAGCTGGGCCAAGTCTCATGCCACTGCCACCTCACCCAGGCACCACAATGGTGGGACAGCGAGGCACTTACTTAACAAAAGGACCCAATATCAAGAGTGCAGAAGGAGTGGAATGGAGGAAGGGCAGGATAACATGTGGATACCAAACAACAGGAGGAAATACTCACCTACGGCAGACAGTGCAACAGTAGGTTTCCTCGTGTCTCTGAAACACAGAAGTCCCAAATCATATACTCATCCCTTCGCCATCTGAAACCTTTTCCAGTAGTCTGGGTGTCTTTTATGACTGCTGTTCACTTTCTCCCCAATGGAAACTCTGGAGGAATTAGATATAATTTGCTGGGCTCAAGAAGAAAAAGTGATTTTGCTGTAAAAAGGACCCCTTTCCTCCACATTAAATGAGTTACTGAGTTTTCTCATTTCTCAGTCAGCCACAATTTTTTCTAGGTCTGAATTTCAAAACAGTCAGCCGTATCCAAGAAGGAAAAGGCTCATGATTCAGCAGAGCCCAGGTGACCCTGATGTACAGGGAGAAGAAGCCAAAACAGTCCCTGTATGGTGTCATTTCTCACAGTGGCAATGAGATGACTGCCAATGAAGCGGGTCCCTGGATGCAGCTTCCAAACAACTCTTCAGTTGAAGAGAAAAAGCTATTTCTGGGCATGAAAGTGAACCTAGCCAACTCACAGGGAGAAAGGAAGTCTTGTAGCTGACCTCTCAGGCCAAAACGTATGGAATAACTTCTATACCAAACAACACAGGTAAGAATGAGGTAGTGTTCTAAGGCTCAAAGACCCTTACCCCCCAAACCTCCCACACACACACACATTCACACACAATGTGTGTCTGGAGAAAGTAAAACTAATCTATCATTGTAGAATAAAGCTCTTTTAACATATAAGAGGAATATTCTCTAAAGTCTGGCTCCTGAAATCCCTGTTTTTCTGCATTCTTTCTCATCCTTCTTTCTTAATTAATTCCCAGGCTTTCCCATTCTATTCATGACCATCCTCTTCCAAAGCATGTCTGAACTGCCATACTTACATAAGGAGCAATAGAAAGCAAGAGAGACGGGCACAAACCTTGCCCATAAGCCTGAGGATTTGCCTTTCACTCCCTCACAAGGCCCTGCTCCTGCAACCATCCCCTTATCCTGAACATGAAAGATGATGAGACCCTCCCTCCTAACTCTTCCTTTTCTCACTGTTTGGGGATGGCTGTAGAGCCAGGGTCTGCTTGCGTAACTAGGCTGTGTAGAAGACAACCAATTTCACATCCTCTCCTGCTGAGAAGAGGTTATAATGCCATTTATCCTGAGCTACAGCACAGAGCCATAATGTATGATGTTATGCACAGCCAATTTAAAGGGGTAATGGTGACAAGATCTATCCTTGCCTCACAGTCCCACCAGAGAGGCTTGGGGAGACAGGGACACTGACACACTGAGCGGGGAGCCGCATGTTGGTCCATCCAGTCTGGGTATCAATCTGGAATTACTTAATGAAAGTTCTTAAAACTGGTCATACCCTTTGATCCAACAGTGCTAAGAAGATATCCCCAAACAAGCCCAAGGGCAGAAACAAAGATTCAATGTCCATAAAAACATTCCTAGCAGTACTCTGTGGTACCCAAGACTTGGAAACCAGAGGGATGCCCATTATCTGGAGGAGAGCTAAAACTCTCCTTGTGATATACGAGTGCATGGAACATTATTGGCAATTAGAAATGACTAATGTGAGGAAATCAGAGAACATGAGGCTCTTTAAGAACTGATCTAGTGAAATAAGCAAACAAAACAGAACCAGAATTTAACCACAACTACAATGATATAAATGAAAATCATTTCTAAAAGGAAGTCAGACTTGAATGATTAGATGACCAGCATCTCCCTCCGCACACCTGAGATGTCTAGGGACTATCAGGCAGAATGTTGGCTATGTTGTCAGATTCTATCACTGTCCCTGGTGTCCTGGGTCAGTTGGTTGGGTTTTTTTTTGATGAGAGTTGTCATTTCAAGGAAGGATTCAGTATGGAAGAAACTTCCTCACACTCAGAAATGACGGAGACATAATGACAAAAGGCCATCAATAAAAATTCACAAATGGCTTTCATGTTCTCTCAAAGCCCCCTACCCCAACAGTCCTGTAATAAAAGAATGCCTCCTACTTGTTCTTACTTGATATCCCAAATGTAGATATAGGTGTCCACAGAACTGGTCACGAGCAAGTCTGGCTCAAACACAGCCCAGTCCAAGTCACTAGAAATGTAAGAGACAAACAACACAAGGAATGGCAGGATGAGTCAGAGCTGGGTTCTTCAAAGCTCCAAAAAGCCACCACTTTTCTACAGTTTGAGCCCTCACACTCTGATTCTGAGTCTCCATAGTTTCCCTGGGAAAGAACTAGACTCCAAAGATGTCTCAAACTTGAAGATCCACTCTCTATGGTTTCCAGCTACTCTATCAGCCTGCCATTAAAAAAAAAAGGGGGAATGAGGGAGGAAAGAAGAGAATTTGACCACTCCCAGTTCTCTCTGGCCCAAATACTTTCTGGGTAGTAACTTTTTAAAATCCATCTCAGTTGTGGCTGCTTTGAGTAAAACCCAGGCACACTTAGAAGAAGGACAGGGTTATTAATTCTTAGTACTTGGACTTGCAAGAAACCTCAACTATAACCAAGACTAGGGATAGGAAAGGTAGGCAGCTGTCTAGGCTATAACACATGTGAGGCAGATTGTATAGATTTCTGAATATTACTTTCTAAAAATGTACAGATTTTTAGTGCTAGGAAATTCCATTATTCAAAATGTGTCACGGGTGAAAGTTTGAAGCTTCTATTGGACAGTAATTTTTGAAATCAGTCATATCTTAGGAAGGACATCAATAAACTGGAAAGCATCCAGAGGAAAACAAGTAGGACAGAGAAGGGCCTGTAATTTGGATCAGTTGAAGGAACTGAAGATAATTAGCTTGGAGAAGAAAAGACTCGAGGGACATGGTAGCTGTCTTCAAAGTATTTAAAGGGTTGTTACATGTAAGAGGAATTAATTTGTTCTACTGGGCGCAAGAAGGTAAGAGCTACCAAAGAGAAACTGAGGTAGAACCTTAGGATTCTCGCCACCTCCTTGGAAGTCTCCAAGTGAAAAACTGGATGACTGTTTTTCAGCTTTGAGGGAGACTCAATTCCTTCTGAACTCTCTTCTAATTCTAATTGTTCAGTGAAATACCAGAAGGTGGGATTGGGGAAGAAGCAGCACAATTTTTAACTCTTAGCCAGGGCACACAAATACTTGGAAGTGTTCTGAAAAATTAGTTGGTCCAATCCAGCACATTTTACTTGCTTACACGTTTAAAACAGTACAAAACACCTCCCTTGCACGATGCTTCTTTCCAAACTGTGTCTATCTTAAGCTCCCTGCTCCAGCTTTATCTTCCAGAACTACTAGCTCTGCATTAGATCTAGTGTCCAATACAGAAGCAGGAAAACCTTGAAACCAGGCTTCTTAATCTTTTCTTTGCATCAAGGGTCCCTGTGGCAATCTGTGGAAACCTATGGACCCCTTTTCAGAAGAACATTTGTTGCTTACATTCATATTTGGAAAAAAAAAGTTAAATATTAGATTAAAGATAAGTGAAAATAAAATAGATAATTTTTTTTCCCATCTCCATTTACCAATCCCATGAAATCTATCCCCAGAGACCCAGGAGTAAGAATCCCTTTTCAAAAAAAAATTATGCAGATAACAAGTAATCATCAAATCATCTGGCTTCTGCTACTCTCTATTCTCTCCCCAACACCCAAATAGCTACTTCACAGGGCACTGGAAAAGTATTCCACAGTCCTTTGTGGAAGTCTAACCTTGCCTACCACACCCAAGGCTGGCTTCGGCACAGCACACATCACCTGATACGCACTTCCCAAACTGACTTTCTCCATCCCCACCTAGGAACAGTTGAAATAGCCCTGACAGCAAAATGGAGAGAATAACGTGGAACCAAACTGGGATGTAACAAACTAAAGGATGTTTGCACGTGCTGAATGGATCTCCTTCCAGAGAGCAGAGTCAATTTCTTAAACACTTAAAAGGAAAAGAATAGGGTCCTGCTTTGTGATCCTTTGGTATGTAGTTGGATAGCGAGATTTCATTCAACTCACTCCCACCCCCAGAGCAAGACATGGCGTTCATCTTTCATTCTGAAGGAGGCAGTACCCATGTGAGCCTCTTCAGGGATGGTAGTTCCCAAGCACTGGCTGATGTTCTGTGAGAATGCTCTCACCTTGAGGAATGCTAATGGCCTATCAGCCATCCAAGGCTAACACCAAACAGATGCTCAAGCTGGAATTATGAGAGGATGGCAATCTCTCAGTTCAGTTCCCCAGAGAACTGTGACAAATAGGGGGATGGTACTTGGACTCCTGGGATCACTTGACAAAAAGCTCTAGCAGAGAGGGTATCTTCTATGTCTAAAGTGGAATCAAAATGACAAATCACAGTCCAATATACGACAGAGTTCCTGCTACCTACCTGATCACCCTGGTATGCCCCTGTAATGCTGTGCCAACTTCCCCAGTGCCATCTTTCCACTTGTAAAGATCAACTCGCTGGTTGCTCTGAAATCAAACACAAGAAATAAGACAGTGCATGTTGAAATGTTCAAATCCATGTATCACTGGGCATAGGAAAGCTCTAATGCACAATAAATGAAAAGAGAAAGCTAAGCAGAAAACTGGCCAAGAAAGCTTAAAACCTCTCACACAGTCTAAGCTTGCAAAAAAGAAAAAAAAAATCCAATGTGGGTAGAACTAATAATAGCCAGAACAAATTTTCTCACCAGCTTTATGTAGTGAGAGTGAGGGATTACAGACAGACAGCCTACTGGTCCCACTGGTACCTCCTATAGAGGACATGGAGAAGAGTCACACAAGGTAAGAAGTCGTGCCTAGAGATTACTCATCTAGATGAGATCAGAGACCTATTGAAGCAATTAAGGATATAGGGCTTAAGGTTTCAAACCAGGAAGGAGGGTACCACTTACTTTTTAAAGTTATTTCCCTTGCAAAGCTATAGTAGACAGATGTACAATTCAACACTCACAGCCAAGACCTTCACTAACTTTTCCCAACCAACTAAGAGCTCTCTTTCTCCCACCCCCACCCCACAAAGGTCATAATCCTCCTGTTTTGCTAGACACTACTGTACAAAGTACCATAATTAACTCCACCTTTCCCACCCCTCTGCTGTCCATCGATATTTTTCCAATGGCAGAGGCATGGAGTGGAGAAGAGGATCAACCTAAAAGGAAGAAAGAACAGGCAGGACCCTTGAAATTTGCGACAGTATCTATCAATACTACAGCAGAGCATCTATCAGGACAGAGACAAAGAAATATTGGACTAAGAGACGTCACAATCATAGCAGACAAATGCCAAAGAGGACTGGGACGTCTTTAAAAAGCAGCAGTAGCAGCAGCTGGGATTCTAAAAACCTCTTCAGATTTTCCCACAAAGTGAGGCTGGGAGTGACAGGCTATTACTCAGCCAGTGAGCTGGTCAGAACGAGGAGTTCATCTGCATACAGCCTGATGACAGAGGCCAAAGTCATTGTGAAGCCCCAAGGCTCCTCAGAAAACTAGGAGGAACCCAATGCATTCTGGAAAGTGTTAGGGTGGCTATCTACCAAAACAGCTTTCAGTGGGAACAGGGATAATAAGGAGTGTGCTCTATGCATAACTTCTACAGGTTGCTTATAGACTCAGGGAGCAGGGCAGAGAAGGGAAGGCAGGATAGAATTTGGAACTTAAAATAATTGTTTTTAAAGCTAACTGGGGAAAAAATAAAATATTATTTAAAAATTTTTTTTCCAATTTCTTTATTTTTAGTTTTCAACATTCACTTACATAAGCTTTAAATTTTCTACCCTTCCCTCCCCAAGATGGCATGCAATCTTATATGGGCTCTACACATAAATTCCTATTAAACACATTTTCACATTAGTCATGTTGCAAAGAACAATTATTACAAAGTGGAGAAACCATAAGAAAGAAAAAAACAAAAGAAAACAAAAAAGAAAACAGTCTGCTTCCCTCTGCATTCCAATTCCACAGTTCTTTCTCTAGATGTGGATGGCATTTTTCATCACAAGTTCTTTGGAATTGTTTTGGATCATTGCATTGCTGTGAAGGGCTAAGTCCTCGCACGCTGTGGCTGTTACTGTGTACAGTGTTCTCCTGGTTCTGCTCACTTCACTCAGCATCAGTTCATATAGGTCCTTCCAGGCCTCTCTGAAGTCAGCCTGCTCATCATTTCTTATAGCACAATAGTATTTCATTACATCATATACCACTTTTTCAGCCATTCCCCAACTGATGGGTATTCACTCGATTTCCAGTTCTTGGCCACCACAAAGAGCTGTTATAAATATTTTTGTACATGTGGGTCCTTTTCCCGTTTTTATAATTTCTTTGGGATATAGCCCTAGAAGAGGTATTTCTGGGGCAAAAGGTATGCACATTTTTATAGCCATTCTAAATTGCTCTCCAGAATGGTTGGATCGGTTCACAGCTCCATCAACAATGAAACAGAGTTCCAACTTTCCCACACCTTCTCCAACATTTATTATTTTCTTGTTTTGTTATATTAGCTAATCTGATAGTTGTGATGTGTTACCTCATTTGCATCTCTCTAATCAATATGATTTAGAGTATTTTTTCACATGAATATAGATAGCTTTAATTTATTCCTCTGAAAACTGCCTGTTTATATCCCTTTGACCATTTGTCAATGGGGAATGACTTGTATTCTTGTAAATTTGACTCAATTCTCTAGAAATGAGACCTTTACCAGAATCAGTAGTTATAAAATTTCTTTCCCAGTTTTCTGCTTCTCTTCTAAGCAAATTATTCTCTCCTAATTTTGGTTGTATTGGCTTTGTTTTGTGGAAAAACTTTTCAATTTAATGTAATCAAAATTATCCATTTTGTTATCCATCCAAATTATCCATCCAAAAATATCCATAAATTCTTCCATTCTCCAAAAATCTGACAAATAAACTATTCCTTGCTCCCCTAATCTGTTTATAGTATCAGCCTTAAAAATATAATGTTATTTAAAAAAAAAAAAGTGCTCAGTCCTGAGGTAAGGCATGTCTCAATTACTCCCAAGAGCCAGTATCTTCAGGGGCACAAATACAATGACAATACACTTAAATCCAATAAGAAGAGGTTGGTACAAATGACCTGGGTAAAGACAGAGTGGGGGAACTAAAGGGCTAAAAGACAAAAGATGATAAGAAAGTATTCTTCCCCATGTGATAGGAAACTAGACAAAGGTGTAAAAAGGAAAGCTGAGGGGCTAATTCTTCCTTCCTCTTCTGAGAGGATACCAAACTTCAGTCAGCTAATGCCTTTCTGGGGAATGGCTTAGAAGAGAAGCTCTTTGTTTCTTCTGTGGTTTCTTTCTCTTCTCACATGCTATCTGTGCCTTCACTGGCTGTCAATATCAGCCTTGGTTCCAGGCAGCACTGCAGAATGGTTTTGTTCCCTGGTTAATTTGAGACCAAATGGCAAAGTACTCCCTTGTATGTTCCTTATCTTGGCAAAAAAAGGAATGTTAAGTTTTTGTCATAGCAGAATGAGATAATCTCATAGAATCAATGAATTGTAGAACTAGATAGGAATTTACACAAAAGGAAATTACAGACCTGGGAATGTAAAGTGACTTACCCAAGGCTATACAGTCAGTGAGTGCCAGGGGTGGGCAGAGATTCTTTGGATAGTTAAATAGAAGAGAAGCTTTCTCACCCATAGGTATTACTTCCTTTTCCTGTAAAGACATCTTTCATACATATCCATGTACTTTCTTCCCTCAACAGAAGGATGGAATCATCTACAATTCTTTGAGAGGAATGGAGATTTATTATAAATTTTCCCAATCTCTCCAACTGATAAATGGCCAAAGAATATGAACAGGAAGTTTTTCAATGAAGAAATAAAAACTATAATCATATGAAAAAAATGCTCTAAATCATTATTGATGAGAGAAATGCAAATTAAAACAGCTTTGAAATGTCATCTTACAATTACCAGATTCCTTAAAATGATGGATGTCCTTCAATTGGAGAATAGCTAAACAAGTTGTGGTATATGATTGTGATGGAATAATACTATGCTATAACAAATGATGAACTGGGTGATTTTAGAAAAACATGCAAAAACTTGGACCTAGGAAGGACGATACTATTCACCTCCAGAGAAAAGAACTCATAAACAGAGGTAGGTATAGTATGGCTTTATATATATACATATATGTGTATATATAATATATGTGTGTGTATATATAATATAATATATACATATATGTATATGTACATATGTATATATGTACATATGTGTATATTCACGTTTAATTGTAGCCTTCTCTAGGGCAAGATGGGCAGGGAGAAAGAGAAAGTGCACAGCAAAGAACAAAAGAAAACTTAGAAGGAAGCACAGAAAGGGTGGGTAGCTTTGAAAACAATATATAGCATTTATTATATAGTTTGTTCTTTTTTAAAGTAAACAGTGAAATAGAAATTCATGGTTTTATATTGAATCCTCTATGTTCTGCTGTGTACATGGAACTCTTCTTTTTTATCTCATTTTGTATTTAAGTTTAAAATTAATATAAATAGATGAATAAATGAACAAATAAAATTTTGCAAACTCAAGAGCACTAAGCACTAGGCAAGTATTAAAGATCTTCAGCACATTTCTATCAGCCAGCCACCTAACTACAAATGGACAAAAGTTCATACCACACATACACACAACAGGCTCACAAATGCAAAGAGGAATGCTTACTCTCCTTTAAGAAATTTAGAATAAAACTTTCAAAAAAAAATTTTAGAATTAAAAGTATGACTATTCAAAACCAGAAACAAATCTGATGCCCATGACACTACTTTGATAGGGTTGGCCTTTAAAAATTTTTTTTTTCTCAAAGTGATTTGCCTCTCTTACCCTTCTAGAAGGGAAACCTGATGTCCTCCAAACGCATTCCATACTGACTTCCTGCTTGAAAAAGTGATGCTTTCTTTCTCCACTCAGAACACAGACCCTGCCATTTCATGTTTACTAACGTCCCACTGCCAAAGTGCACTCACCGAAGCTGCAAAGTAGTGTGCATAGCTGTCATGGGGATTCCACTGCACGGCCCCAATGTCCCATTTGCTCTGACGAGAGATCTTGCGGTGACCTTCAGATGGGGCATCCAGATTCACAATGTACAAGAATCGGCGGCTAGAATGGGAAGGGTACCAAATACATGCAAGAGTTTAGTACCACAAGGGAGGGCCTGCTTTTAAACCAGATCTACTTGGCAACCAATTCTTCTGACCTCAGAAAGGACAAAGAATTTTAAAAGAGCAAGAACAAAACAGAAGCCAGAGAGCTGGGTCAGAGTGTAATTTTAGAAGGCAGCCCTTCCAACATAAGGTACAATCCAGCATGAAGGCAACAGAGAGGTAAGATGCGACTCTTGTGACATCTACCCACTCTGAAAGGCAGCCCACTATAGGCAAATGACAAGTACCCCCCACTGTGACTATGCGAACAGCAGCCTAACAAACTCATGTGACACTACTTACCAGACAGCCACCATCCTGGAACAGAACTCCACATTCCCTTGCAAACAGACTATTTTTAGGCTCCAAATTTAATCTTTCAGCAAGCAAGTTAAAGATTATTATGAGGAAAGAAGCAACATAAATTATACTAAAAACTGAACTAACGTGTTGAGTGCCAGTGATATGCAAGACACTGTTCAGTTCTCCCAAGGCTGAAATAAAGCATTATTCTATTTCTCCCCTCCCTCCTTTGTTGAAGCTGTTCCTCACAGGGCTATGGGATCCCCCCTCACCTACACCTCTTAAATCTCTCAGATCAAACTCCAGCTCGGGGACCACTCTCTCAAAGAAAGGTTTTCTTGATTTCCCTCCCTCCTACATGGTTAATGTTCTCTACCTCTTGAAAGATTTTGTTTTATTTATCTGTGTATATGATCTATACCTCCCTCTCCTTTCCCAGGAAAATGCCAGTTCGCAGGGCCAGGGACTGTTTCCTTTTTGTCTCTGTATCTCTAGTGCACTGGAGTGTGAGACACGGAGGAGACAGAACAAGGTTTGAAATTGAAAGGGACAGAAAAAAATGAAGTCTTTCAACTCTCCCTCCACTATTTCACTTTTAATGTGTTACTTACATGCATACACACCCCCTGCTACATGCACAAACACATTCTCTAGAAGTCAGTCTCTTTGCTAAAGAAGACCCTGAACCACAAAATATCCATAAAGATAAGTAGATTTACCAATGAAAAGTATGAAAGCTAATGGCTCCTGCTTAAACGAAACAGAATAAAGAGAAAATTAAAAGAGTATGTAAATAACTGGGAAGTAAGAGAAATTCAGATGGGAGAAGCTAGCTATCAGACTAAAGAATCAGACTCTATGACCAGAGTAGGAAAAGTACAGGCTCTAGACATCAACAAGCAAAATCCCAAAGAGCATAAGATGTTGGATGTTGTGGGGGACTGAGTAAGGATCAGAAGTTTTATAGAAACTCTGACCTCCTAGGAGCTAGCTCGGACTGAACGCCTCTCCCCAAATGGACAGAGGTGGGCAGGCAAAGAAGTCAAGTAGCTACGATGAGGTTTTTCCCTTTGAAAAAGAAATAAGGCAAAAGAAACTGAAGATTGAGGAGCAGAGCTAGAGAAGTCCAAGTGAAATAAGAAGGCTGGGAGTAAAACATCTGATAAAAGTGAATGGGGAATCACAGAGAAAGGTCCATTAAGGGACACTGGCAGGCAAGGGCTTCTCACGGACACCACGCTCTTCTACAGTGGGGAACATGAAGAACAGGAAAGTGGCCAGCACAGCCTGTCTTTCTAAGGTAATTCAAACTGCTAATGTGACCTTTAATAAAAATCGTACAGGATATGTTTAAACTTTGCAGTTAAGACTTCAGTTAAAATACAGTTTTATATTACTCTTATATGGTGCTTGGATGGGCATGGTCCTGAGGATCATGAGAATTAGAAGTGGAGAGGCAGCATGATAGAGTGGGAAAAGGGTAAGCTCTGCAGTCAGAAGGCCTGCCTCCGAAGCGTGTCTCCTGTGACATAAACCCTTGGTTTCTTCTACCAAACAAGGAAGCGGGACAGGACCAGAGGTGCTTGATCTATAATCCTCATGAATTCAGAGCCTTGGTCCTTGCAGCAAACACAAGGTAGCCTTTACTTGATCAGAAACTTCATGTTCCCAACAATCACACAATAGGAGAACTTCAGAGCTCACTTACCCAGAAAGCACTGCATGCTGCCCAAGACAATCTACAGACATTGCAGTTGCCTGTTGAAAAACATAAACAACTGTTCAATTTTAAAAACAAGTTGAAATAAACCAGCCAAGCCCCAAATTGAAGAGATTTAATTATTTTTCATTGTGTCTTTGTTATTACCCAGGTGAAGAGTCTGGAACGTTTCTAGTTAATAATTATCAGGTCCTATAGAGGTGAATTTTTAATTATCTCCTTATATTTTCAACATGAATCTCAAACTCCTTTACCTTTCAGTTAACTCAAGAAAAGGCAGCTGTAATTGTTACTCAACATATACTCAAAAAAAAAATGGGAAAAGGGGGTTAATGATAAGGGGTCCTAGGGCGTGGAATCTTGACTGAATAAGCCAGCATACCCATTTAGAGAAACTAGAAAAGTCTCCTCCTGTAAGCCAAAATCCCACCCTGATACCGCCAAATAGGCTAGACACCAGTGTAGTGATTCAAGGGATACTGACTTCTAAGCACCATACTTCTAGCTGTATTCAAATCCTATTTTTGCTACGTCCAAGGTGAAGTAAATAAACACCTGGTTACCAAGTTCTTGGAGTTCCTCCTACTGGGTCCCCCAGAGACTGAATTTTAGCAAGATAAAAGGAAAGCTCATATTCAATCTTGAGTTTCCAGGACATTTCATTGGTTTCCAATTCTTGGGGAGAGGCATCTTTCATCATTCAATATCCAATTCCCCAAAGTGTGCACTGAACCAAACGAGTTTGCCTTTAGGCTGGAGTCAGAAGTTGCTTTAAATCACTACAATTACAGCCCTGGATTCTCTTATTTGGACAGGTTCAAATTCTGCTGTGTCTGAAAGTCAATTCGGCCACAGCTACTCTTGGCGCCCTTTGCAGCATTAAGTAGCATTTAGCTGTTCTATTGCCATCCGCCCACTAAAAGCCTTTTCTGGGAGACTATCAAGGGAGATCCCATTTTGAACACTTGGGCACAATCACAAGTGGTGGACAAAAAGAATCTGTGTTTTACAGTTGTGCAACCTCAAGAAAGAAGTCAGGGGCAAAGAACTCAAGCCTGAGCTCTAGAGGCTGACAGGTGTTCCTCCTTATTCTGGGCACAAGTAAAGAGGAATCCAGAGGATAATGTAGTCAATCCAATGGCAGGAAGTCTTCTCCTGGGTCTAGGCACCTGATAAACTTAAAGTAAGAAGCTGTAGTAGGGGCCACCTCCTCTACGCAGACTTCCCAGATTCTTCTAGCTATTAAATATTCCTAGAATACCTTGGCTGATCTTTCAGCCTGGAGTCAGAGTTCAAACCCAGCCCCAAAAACTGACAGTGTCACTGGGCAAGTCAATTAACTTCTATTGATCTCAGTTTCCTCACCTGTAAAATGGGGATAATAGCGCCTAACCAACCACCCAGGGTTGCTGTAAGGATTAAAGGAGGTTGTAATTGTAAATATGCTTAGCACAGTGCTTAGCATATAGTAGGCACTGCATGTGCAAGTCAAATCTCTTCCCATGAACCATAAACTCCTTGAGAGAGAGAATTTCATTTTACCTTTGTCTTTTGTCTTTATATCCCACATACACACTGGAACAGTGTTTGGTACAGAGCAGGCTTTTACTAAACGTTAGGTGAACTGTTTTTATAGATCATTTCTCCTTTTAATCATCATCCTTCTAGGCTTGAGTATTTATCATGCTCAAATTCTGTTCCATTACAGTAAGCAAGAATAAAAATGTATTACTCAGATCTACCCCCACCTAACATGGGCATACTTAATTGGGAGAGAAGGGCAGAGTTTCTCTTACCCCTAAAAACATCTGAAAGTGAGATTTAGTTTGCAATACTTGACCATCTCGAGGGTGTTAGCAAGATGTCTAATTCTTACTGACCGAGGTAAAGTTAAACTCAAGAATGACCAGAACTGGTGGTTGAAATACAAGATAACTTTCAATGGGTCTTTCTAAGGATCTGAGTAGTGAAGCCTTTGGGTTCACCCACCATCCTCCATCTTAGTACTTTACCCTAAAGGGCCTTGCTATCTGGCCCATGGCAGCACCTTCATAACATCTAGGCCTTTCTGTCTGCCTGGAGATGGATTTTCTTTTATGCCTTATGAGAGCCTGAGCTCCTTGAAAGCAGGGATTCTTTTAAATTTTCCTATTTTTATCTCCAGTGCTTGGAATACACAAACAATAAATGCTTTTTCCTTCATTCATTCATCTAAATGAAGATTCTGTAGACCATGTACAGAGAGTTCTCCCTTTACATTATGCAATTCATTATGCAAATTCATCTCAGCTCAATCTCAGGTTCCCCAAAGGCTGCAAGAGCAACTCCACTCCAGGGGTCCTCAGCATCAGTCATTGAAGCCACTTTAGCAGTTGCCCTCCACTACTCAGAGCTCCAGGAAGGTCCACTCAATGTTTTCTAAACTTATATTAGTATCCTTAGTCTTTACATCTTGTATAACTTTTATAACATTTCTTTTTTTTAATGTTTTCAAAATGAAAAGGTATTCTAGTTTTTAATAGCAAAATTATATTCAACATAGAGATTAATTTTACTATGAAACAGTCTTGTACTATATTTTACACTTTGGTGTATATTTTCTATCTAGCAAGTCAATATCTTTGGGAGAAATTCATAAAATTCAAGCTTTGCAGGTTTACCTGCCCACAATCTCATTCAACCCAATTCAATTTCAAAGGAAATCAGCTTTTTGCACATGACCTTTGTGGAACTAGTGACTAGTGTGGTTTGTTCATCTGAAATGACCAAGTGAGAAATCAAATTTTCCTGTTTGAAGTCCCAGTTGAACTAGAGAGAATGGGAATAAACTTCTAAGAAATGGAAGTACTTTTCTGTTCATCCTTCTAAATAATGACACATGCTAGAAACATTCAATCAATGCAAATCATAGTCAAGTCAATTCTCTTCACATCAGTTTGTCACAGGCCTATGATCAAGGACTATAATATTTGCTTTATCAGATTTCATACAGTAAAAGCAAGAAATGAAATCCACTGGCATAAAAGAATCAAACAATTTCATATAACATGATTTAATCTCCTTAAATTAGGTCCTAGAGATGCTAAGAAAGCTGTTTTGATACTGGATTCAATCTTTCCCATCCCCTTACTGAATGCTTATTAGAAATCAGCTGATGCTCTCTGAACACAACACAATGGCTGTTGTACACACATCTCTTCCTTGTGATGGTACCTCCTTATTCAGTAAACTACAATAAACTGCCATTAACCATCTATGTTGGGGTCTTGGTTTCCTTGTTTGTAAAATGAAGGGCTAAATGACATTTAAAACCCAATTTGCATGATATATATCCCAGTTATTCAAGTTTATGTCTTCTCCCAACCAAACTAGGCAAATGAAGACGAAGACTATGTCTTATCTCAACATTGCCCTTGCCCCAGGGCCTGCAGGGCACACTGTTCTTCACAGAAGTGGAAGTTTAATCAACAAATGACAGAATGAATGAATCGATGAGGAAGGTATACTAGTTTTTTTGGCAGACTTTACCTTAGGCATCACCATCTCTTTTAAATGAAACTTCCTTGAAAATAAATACAAAAAAGGAGCCTTCGTATTCTACTTAGTTTTACTAGAAATGATTCTTCTATTTTCCAAAATAAATGAAACTAGAAAAGTAAATGTAGTAATAAGAGTCTGCCCCTCTACAACTTAATATAGTAGTTTCTTTTTTAGTAGAAGAATATGCCAGAACTGGTACGGTCCTTAATTTGTGATGGATTTTTTTTCCTCAAGCAAAAGATATTCACAGATGCCTATCTGTCTAGGAGGGTTGTAGCAATGATGAGACTTATAAATCACTAACCATTAAGGCTACAGGGAGCATACATAATGTCCCTCTCTTTAATTTTCAATTCCAGGTCCAAATAATAATGGGTTGAAGAAGTTAGTCACCCATCTTCTGACAGATTAAAACAGGAAGTGTGGATAAAGTAGCCAAATCTGAGAATGACAACAATCTCAATGAAAAGGCTTAAAGAAATCTTAAAACAAGATTGGATAAATGAACAAACAATTCTCAAAAGAAATGCAGAGTATTACCAACCACACGAAAGATTGCTTCAACTCACTAACCGAAGAGAACTACAAATCAAAACCACTTTGAGGTTTTATATGTGATAAATATAACAACAGATGGAAATAGTCAAAGCTGGGGGTGGGGTAGGGTACGATCTGTAGAAAGAGAAGCACACTGATAGACTGTTGGTGAACAGTGAACTGGCCCAACCACTCCGGAAAGTAACATGGAGTTATGCTTTTAAAAAAGTTATTAAAATGTCCATACCCTCTAACCCATATGTGTCACTGCTAAGAATATAATCCCAGAAAAAATAAAGACAAAAGGATCCCATGTGCACCCCAGTGTTCATAGCAGCATCTTTTGTGGTAGCAAGGAAATAAGAATGCAGATGAGCACTTCACTAAACAAACTGTGGTTTATAAAGCTCTAGCATTCAAAGTCCTAAGCCTAAGCCCTCAAAAACCTAAGCCCTCCTACCTTTCCAGTCTTCGTATACCTCACTCCCACACAGTTCCTCTTTGATCCAGTGACACTGGCCTCCTGGCTGTTTCACAAACAAGACACTCCCTTTCTCAGAACTGGGCATTTTCTCTGGTCGCCTGCCCCCCATGTCAGGAATGCTCTCTCTCAACTCCATCTGGGTAGCAACTAAAATCCTATCTTTTGACAGGAAGCCTTTCCTAACCCCTCTTAATTCCAGGGCCTTCCCAACTGTCCTGAATATAGTTTGTTTTGGATCTATTTGTTTGCATGTTACCTCCCTCAGCAGACTGTAAGCTCCTTGAAGGCAGGGACTATCTTCTGCCTCTTTTTTGTATGTATCCCCAGCACTTGGCAAAGTGCCTGACACAAAGGAGGCACTTAATAAATGTCTACTGATTGTTACTGTGCGGTTAGAAACAATTAACATGGAAACTTCGAAGAAGCAGAAGATATGAATGAATGCAAAATGACATTAATTTTTGAAAAAAGAAAAGTGTGAAGTAACTAGGAAAATAACATGCCTGACTATAACAATGTAAAAAGAGAGAACCAAGTCTGACTGCTGTGTAATCACAATACAATAAAGCAAGCTTGGCCCTGGACAGAGTTGAGAAGATGCACCTTCCTCCCTTCTCTGACATGGCAAGAGACAATAGTACTGCATACACTTGTCAGACTAAATAAATATGTGGGATGGTTTTACTGAACTTTTTTCCATCCTATTTAAAAATTATTTGAGATAAAGGAAGGGGAAAGTGAATGATATATTTGGAAATGAAGCCATGAATACAAAATTCTTAAATCACAGAACCACAAAGTCCCTGTTTTGAAAGGAACTCCAAAGGTAATCCAGCTCAAACTCTCATCCCAAGTAGGATTCCCTTCCCCAACATACCTGACAATCTGTGATCAAATATTTCTGGTAATGGGAGGACTCGCAAATGAGGCAATCCATTCCATGTGTAGATAGCCCTTCAGTTTCAGAAGTTTTTCCTGATAGCATGCCTAACTCTGTCTCCTTATAACTGCCATGAAATGGTCATGCTTTTCTTGCCTGGGGCTATAAAGATTAAATTTATTCTCCCTTCTAAATTATTAGCCTTTAAATTTTTTAAGAAACTTCTCAGGTACCCCTACTTAATCTACTATCCTACAGATGATACATCCCAAGTTCTTTCAACCACACCCCCTTAAAAGTTTTGAGATTTCTCATCATTCTTATCACCTCTCCCTACAAAAATGTGATGCCAAAAATGAATACAAGATTTCAGGTGTTGTTTAATCAGGGCTTCTTAAACTTTCTCCACTTGTGGCCCCTTCAGCACTTCTTAAACTGTGAGTTGCAACCCACTATGCACTGGGCCAGTGAAAGAAGATTTAGTCCCCTTCGGCTGAATACCACTTTACTGGTAGGACAGGGCAGCTAGGTGGTGCAATGGATAGAGCACCAGTGCAGGAGGACCTGAACTCAAATCTCACCTCAGACACTTGACATTCACTAGCTGTGTGACCTTGGGCAAGTCACTTAACCCCAACTGCCTCATCCTGGGTCACCTCCAGTCATCCTGATGAATATCTGGTAACTGGATTCAGATGACTCTGATCGAGAAGGGAGGCTGGTGACCTGCACAGCCCTCCCTCACTCAAAAACCAAAGTCAAGAGCAAATCATATCATTATTTCTCTGACGGCATGGTCTTCTTCAGCAATGAAGGATGCGCACGCACACACACACACACGCTTTACTGATGCAGACCAAGGTTGCTTAGGTTTGATTTTTTTTTTTTTGTGATTACTATCACCCCGCCCACCCCCCCCATAACTATGTCTCGCTGATGAATCACACTGAGCTTACAGTAAACTAAAGTTGCCTGGGTCTTTCTCACATGAACGTGTCAAGTCCACTCTCCCCACATCCTATACTTTCCTAGTGATGGGGTTTCTTTGAACCTAAGTGTTGAACATAGTAATACTTGTTCAATTTAATCTTGATCAGTTCTATCTGGTTAAGGTCTTTTCGATCCTTGCTTCTGCCATCCAATGATCCCTGCTAACCAGTCATCCGCAAACTTGATAAGCAAATCATCTGTTTCATTTAAGTTACTGACTTTTATGAGAACTGTAACTAGGAAAGAGCCAAGGACACAGTCCTGTGGTAAAGGCATTTAAGATCCCAAAGTCTAAACTCATATTGCTTTCTCTTGCCTAAATGCTTCCAAATATCCCCTGAGAATTCATTTTTTTCCCTAATGACATTTAAGTCCTATCAAGGGGCTTCCTGTGCCCTAACATCTAAATATCTTCCCTAGTGATCCTTCCCACTCTGGGTCTTTCCGAAGTCTATCCTGTACTCCAAGAAAGGATTTTTTCAGGAAGCTATTTCCTCTAAACACTGAATACCTTACCACAGGATCACAAATGTAGAATTGAAAGAGACCTTAGAGATCATTTATTCCAACTCCCTTAATTGCAAGGAAGAAGAAATCTAAGTCCTCATGAAGCTAAGTGACTTGTCCAAGATTATTAGTGGTATCAAGTGACAAAGCCAGACACTGATCCTGGACTCTCTGATTCCCATTCCAGAAATTTTCGCATGGTATTACACTGGCCCCTGAGCTTGAGTTGTACAATAGTTTTCTTTATGTGTAATACTGGCCTATGTTTACCAATTCCACATTTCTTCATAACAACTTTCTCCACTCCTTCCCTCCTAGAGAATGAGGCCTTCACACAGGCAAATCCCCAAATCCCCACCTAGGGAATCTTGAAGGACTCTTCAGCTCAGAAGTGGCATGAGTCTATGCCCAAGGCTTACTCAAGTAAGGGTTCTTGGGCACCATTTTTGTTGGCTAACTGGTGATAGACCTAACAGGATACTTTTTCACAGAATAAATGAATCTTAAAATAAAAAACAAAAGCCCTAATCTGAACCCAGAACTCCTTCACAGTAACATTCTGAAAGCCACATGAAAACGCATTTATAAAAGATCAGGACCGATGTGAAAATATATATGAAATATGGGAAAACATTTAATATGAATCTGGCTACTTCTATCAAAACATCAACAGGAGTCTTAACTGTCCCCCCCTTCTTTCTATGCAGTAAAGAAAACTGCACAGGGTGGGCCTCAATTTCCTCATCTGTAAAAGGAGGGGGTTGGAAAACCTAGTCAGTAGAAAAGGATCAGGGTGGGGAACCTGCGGCCTTGAGGCTACATGTGGCCTTCTAGGTCCTTGGGTACAGACCTCTGACTGAATCCAAGTTTTATAGGACAAATCCTTTTATTAAGGGGATTTGTTCTGTGAAGTTTGGATTCAGTCAAAGGGCCACACTTGAGGACCAAGAGGCCACATGGGCCTCAAGGCTTCAACTGCTAATGTTACAGAAAGAAAATCTTCCACAAAGCTGTTAAAGACAAACTTCCTTTGTTCCACTATTATGACAACTGTCATTTAGATGTAATGATTTCTGGTAGTCCTCCACAGCCTCCTAAGTTATGTGCCAACAGCCTCACTGTAGGTTGTCTGAATTTCATCTTCACTGAAAAATGATGGTGAGCCTACCTGGGTTTCTGGTGAGAACAGAAGGGCTTGAAGATTAGCAGCTTCCATATTAGCAGGCCTGAGGTGTGTTCTGGCAGCATGGATGGAGATGCTAGCTCTGAAAGCAGAGGATGGGCACTCAAGACATACCTTGGGCACTTCTAGCTGGCTGACCTGTGGCTAGTCACAACTTCCCTGGGCCCCATTTCCTCATCTGTAAAATGAGGGGGCCAGACTAGACGGCTTCTGAGGTCCCTTCCAGCAAAAACAATCAACAAAAACATAGATAGGGACACTGTTCTTATCCCCTAAATAACTTGTGCTTCCCTGGAGAGGCTTACACTAACAATCAGATATGTAGTGAGAGCCAGTGCAAAGCACTTCAGTGTCCTCTGGGAGAAATGATGTGACTGAAATCCCTTATGGGAAGCTGGGTCCCAGGCACTATTAAGAAACTGATGAGAGGCTCTTTTCATCCATTCATCTTTATTACTAAGGAAGGAACAAGTTCTGTTTTCTGTTGCTTTACAGGGTAGACAGCATGTGGTGTACTGGTAAGAACACTGGAGGTAGAGCAAAAGACCCCGGACTTAAACCTCAACTGTTACTACCTTGTTCCACTTAGGCAAATCAACTAATTAGCCAAGCCCTCTGAGCTCCATCCTCATCTGTAAAGAAGGAACTGAACTAGACTGTCCCTGTTAGCTCTAAGTTCTACAGTACCACAAACATTTAAGCACCTACTGTGTGGAAAATACTGTACCAGGCTTTGGGGGGACCCACAGCATAGGTAAAGTATGGGCCTCGCCCTGAAGGACCTTACAGCCTACAGCGGATAAGATACTAAAAGAGATTGAAACAATACCCAACATTTATAGGATCACAGAACTATCAAAGAAAGTAGTAGAGTACTGGCAAATGTTTAACAACTGGTTGGGGCGGGGATTTACGACACACTTTTAAATTTAATCTGTATCATGACATTTTGTCTCTATCACTTTCTTAGGTCCAGACAATCAATAAAACCAAGCCCTGATTTGTAGCATTTGCCAGTTTCCAAATACTGAAAATTTACAAATCGGCTCTCAAGAGCCAGTGTAGGCCGGCTCCAGCGCATCTCCAGATGAAAGAGATCTCAGAGGCCCCCCTATATTACAGATGAAGTATGTGAGGACCAACCAAAGTTCTATTAGAGATGAGTTGGGGGGAGGGCAGCACTCAAAGAAGAGCTTTTGAAGGAAGTGGTATCCTATATATTCAGGAGGAGAGGAGGAAGAGGGAAGATACTCTAGGCAGAGGTCACGAACAAAAGCATACAAGAGCCTGCATTTTTGGTCCCAAATTTCCTGCAGGAGCTCCGTGTCAGGAAATTCCCTCCACCAGGGCAGATTCATGCCTCATATCCTTCAGGTTTTTCAGGGCTCCAAAAGGCTGCCTGACTTATCCAGGCCCACGTATGCAGCATACATCAGCGTGTCCTGACTCACCCTTCACTCACAGGGTGGGTGGCAGTACAGTAGATTGAATGCCAGGCCTGGAGTCAGGAAGACCTGAGTTAAAATTCAGCCCCAGACACTTACTGTGTGACCTTGAGCAAGTCACTCTGTCTCAGTTTCCTCATCTGTAAAAGAGGTAATAATAGTGACTACCTAATACAGTTGTAAAGATCCAACAAGATTCTATGTGTAAAGCATTTAGCACACAGGAGGTGCTCCCTAAACACTATTAGCATTATCACTACTCCACTGCACTTCTCAGATCACATGTGGCCATTTAGGAGAGAATGTCTTTTCTGACAAAGTTCCTTGTGTCCGCACAGCTTTGATCTCCACCTGCACAACTCTAGGCTCTGCTTCTCCCACCCTCAGGCTGTAGAGTACAGAACTTAATGGATCAATCGTTTAACTTTTCTGAGCCTCAGGTTTTCATCTGCAAAATGAAGGATTGACCTACAAGTCCCCAACAGCTTAAATCCATGATCTTATCAATCAGGTGTAGTTTCAGAAGGCTCAACATAGAGAAGAACTTCCTCTTGTTCCTGGAAAGATGGAGACAATTTACTTCCTAATGGCTCCAACTCACACCCCTGCAACTCCCAGATATATATCTGGGGTTCTGAACCTGGGATCCATGAATATTTTTTAAATATTATGGTAACTATATTTCAATGTAATTGTTTTTTAAAACATTCTGAAAAGTGGTTGATAGGCTTCCTTAGACTGCCAAAGGGTCCATGACACAACCCCTGCCCTCCTGTGGGGGACTATAAATGTAAAATATTGCATCAGACTCAGGTGATTTGTTGCTTAGTTTTGCTAAACTGCTTGTTTTCTCACCTTTTAATTTTCTTATGATAAAAACAAAAGTTATAAAATTTTTTTAAAATGACAGTCCCTTAAGGGCAGGGACTGTCAGTCAGTCAATATACATTTATTAAGGGCCTACTACGTGCTAAAGGTTAGGGATACAAAGAAGGGTAAATGATGAACCCTACTGTCAAAGAGTTCAGTCTAATCGGGGTGGGAAGGAAACAACTTGAAAATAACTATGTACAAACAAGCTACATACAAAGAAAATTGGAAACAACCAACAGAGAGAACACTAGAATTAAGAGGGTGTGTAAAATTTAAGAAGACTGGAAAGGTAGGAGGGGCTACTGGTTACAAAGGACTCTAGACTCTCCAAACAGAGAATTCTGATGCTGGAGGTATTGGGAAGCCTGTGGAGTTTACTGAGTAGAGAAGTGACATGGTCAGACCTACCATTCAGAAAGACCATTTGGAGAGCTGAATACCAATTTTGCATTTTTATCCCTAGCACCAACACCGTGTCACTACCCTGGTCAGACTCTCTACTGCCTCTGCTGCTAAGTTGTGTCTGACTCTGCATGACCCACTTTGGGGTTTTCCTGGCAGAGATACTGGAGTGGTTTGCCATTTTCTTCCCCAATTCATTTTACAGGTAAAGAAACGGAAACAAACGGAATTAAGTGACTTGCCCAGCATCACACTGCTAGTAAGGGTCTGAGGCTGGATGTGAACTCAGGAAGAAGTTTTCCTCACACTAGGGCCAGCACTGTATTCACTGCACGACCTTACATCTAGGATCAAGTTTAAACCCTTCTGTAACTAAAACCCACACTACCTGATTCCAACTTATCTATCCAGGTGTATTTTACATTTCCTTTACTGCCTGTGTAAATCTGACCAACTAACTTTACATGTGTCTGCCTCAGTTTCCTAATCTGTGAAAAGGGGATAACACCTCCCAAGGCTATTCTGAGGGATCAAATGAGATGTTTGTAAAAGTACTTTGGAAACCTGAAAATTCATGCTGGCTGTTATTATGTCTACCTTCCTCCTATTTGCTCTTCCTTAGACAAGGCACAGTTTCGGAGCCTTTGCAAAAGTGCGCCCCCTCTCCGCTATCTCTCCAGCTGCCTGTGCTTCCAACACCTGAAAAGACCAGACGTTTATTTTGTGTGCATTATGTATCTCATCTACACCGGTTGTCTCCCCCAATAGAACATAAGCTTCTCAGGGAAATGGACTGGGTTTCTTTTTTGGTGTGTTTTTTTGGGGAGGGGGGGGTTGGCGTATGCATCCCCAGCATCTAGCACAGGTTGAATGCAATTTTAAAAACTGCTTTGACTGGGTGGTAACTACTGGTTATGGAGCCAGAGGACCTGATTTCAAATTCCAGTTCTGACGCCTTCTGGGCCAGTTTCCTCATCTGTACAAGAATGGGGCTGGAGCTCTCTTCATCGACGATGATCGCGACAGATGACATGAGGCAGACGCCAGGCAACCCTCGCTTGGAGGTTTGCTGTTTTATAAAAAAGGCACCTGCCGACTGCATGAGCTTAATGAGCCCCGACTCTTTGGGGTCTGGCATGCTGCTCCCCGGGAACAAATCCCACTGCCGAACTCTGGGGCAGGGAGGGGTCACCCAGCGAGGCGGGCGGGCGCCCTGCCTCGGGCACTGGCCTCGGTCTCCCCTCTGTAAAGCGGGGTGACCACAGGCCTCTCCTGCAGGTGGGGGTGGGCCGAGACAAGCTGGCTGCCCAGCCTCGCCTCGGCCGGCCCCAGAGGCCTCCGCCCCGCCGGGGCGGCTCTTTCCGGAGCATCACCGAAGGCCTCCGGGGCCGGATCCGGGCCGTCCTCCCCGCGCCTCCCTCGGGCCCGGCTGGCCCTCGCCACTCCCGGCCCATCGCGCCACCCGACGGACCGCACCTGGGAGGAGGGGAGGGAGGGAGGCACGAGGCGCATGCTCAGACGGCCCCCTTCAGCCCACCCCACCCCCGCCGCGCACCTGGGAATCCCTAAACTCCACCACCACATTCTCGCTGCTCCACCGCGCCGCCATCTCCGGCCTGGCCGCCGCCGCACCCCACAGCCGCCGCCGCCGCCGCCGCGCTCCTCCCCTCGGCCCCGCGCGCCAGGCTTTCGGCCCGCAGGAGGACGCACCCTTCTCCTCAGACCACCCCTCCAACGCCCCACCCATATCGCTGCTCGGACAGCCATTGGTTGTTCCCTCGGCGTTGGCTCCACCCCCATCCCTCGTGGTCTAGCGTACACGCGCCCTGACAAACACAACCAGCCCCTCTCCTTAACCTCCCCTCCCCTCCCGGACCCAGCTTCGGCCCTTATCGCTTCCAGGTGACGTGACGTAATACGGAGGCGAAACCTCCTCGGCCCTCAGGAGCTGGAGCCCCGCCCCACTCTGTTTTGCCCCAGGCTCTGTCGGGAATTGTAGTCCACGGCCTACCGGAGCGGAAGCCGTGGGCGGGGCAAAAGGTGGGCAAGGGACCAGCTCAGGTTCCTCCTCGATTTCCTAAAGAAACCCTGTTCAAGGATATATATACAAAGATGGATGAACAGACGGACAGATGCAAGGACAGACAGATACAAAGACGCATGGATGGATGGACGGGCGGACGGATGAATGGATTGAGAGATAAAAAGACAGATGTTAGAAATATGAATGGACAGGCAGGCATAAGGATGAATGGAGAGACAGATGAGAGTCCCAGCCTCTGAGGCTAATTATGCCCTCCCTCCAACCATTCCCACCTGTGTAGATTTCTCCTTTTATGCAGAAGCCAGTTCCCCAAGCATTCTTGTAAACTACATCCCCATAGTCCTAAAAATCTGCCAGACAGTATTCAGAAGACACTATCAGAACGTGATGAAAAAGCTCCTGCTTTCAAGCCTTTAGTGGTCAGACTTCCTCTCTCTCTCTCTCTCTCTCTCTACTATGTGCCAAGAATTGTACTAAACACTTTTACAAATATTTTACACATTATCATAACATTTGATCCTACAACCACTACTCTCAAAATAAGAGACTGATGCTTCTTGGGATAAAACTGAGCTCAAAGTGGAGGCTAAGAACCAGAGTTCTTTGCTCAGAGCTAAGCCCAGGCTGGTCTCAGACAAGTCTTCTTCAAGTTTCCCACGGCCTCTTGGAGTTCTGGGATTTCAAGACAACCTTCCCCCAATTCTTCACTAAATCCTAGTTTAGGAACTTTTTTTTAAATTTAATTTTATTATTATTTTTTAATGTTCTACAATCAATACCATAAAATTAAGATTTTAACCCCCCCACACCTACCCCCCAATACCCCACTCCCTCCCCAAGACAGCATACAATTCTGTATAGATTCTACATATACTTTCTTATTGAGTACATTTTCACTATAGTCATGCTATGTGGTCGACCTAAAATAAACAGAAGAAATCATATCAACATAATACACAAAAACACACACGCAAACATGAACTGCTACGTTCTGCGAATGAATTCCATAGTTCTTTCTCTGAGTGTGGAAGGTATTTTGCCTTAGAAAACCACCATTGGGATTTTTTTTTTTAAATAAGTTCTTATGTTATTATGAAGTTCCAGGTCTACTAGAAAAAACTCTCACACACTGTGGTTGTTGCTGTGCACAAAGTTCTGGTTCTGCTCCTTTCGCTCAGCATCAGATCATATAAGACCTTCCAGGCCTCCCTGAAGTCTTCTTGTTTATCATTTCTTATGGTGCAGAGTATTCCATTACATTCATATACCATAATTTATTCAGCCATTCCCCAATTGATGGGCATCCCCTTGACTTCCAGTTTTTGACAACTTCAAAGAGTGCTGCTATAAATATTTTTGTACATGTGAGACCCTTAGCCATTTTTATGATCTCTTGGGGATACAGTCCAAGTAGCGATATTGCTGGGTCAAAGGGTATGCACATTTTTGTAGAGTTTAGGAACTTCTAAGGGTCCCCAGCAAAATTGCTGATGTAACTGCTATGTCCTCCTCACCAAGCCAGTCAAATATTTACCAAAGTTGTCACCAGCTAGCTAGGGGGCCATCTCCAGTCATCCTGTTCTATATCTTGCTACTGGACCCACAAGACTCTAAAGGAGGAAGTGAGACTGGTGACTTTGCCCAGTCCTCCCTCACTTAAATTCATTCCACTTGCTAGTCCTGGCATCACCTTTCTGTTGCCATCATCCTCTTCTGGAACGAATGACAAAACAACCACCAGCAGCAGCAGCAGCAACAGCTAGCCAAGTTAAGGAGGAGCTATATGGTAAGAGCACTGAGCTTGCAGAGGACTGGTCCCAATTCCAACCTCTCCCACTAGCTAGCTGGGTAGCCTGACTTCTCTGACATTCAGTTTGCCCATCTAGGAGAAGGCTTTTCTCTCTAAAGTGTTCTTCTTCTGTTCCGTAAATCTTGAGTATTTTCAGATAGAAAGTAGAATATCACTAACTTTAAAAAAAAAATACATAATCAAGATACCTATTATTTCTAGCTCTGTTTTATATGTACTTAATGGTTAACTATCCTTTGTTGCAGGTTTCTATTTAACTTCTGTTTTAGTGAAGCAAGGAAAAAGAAAGCCAGAAGATTGATCCTACAGGGAAAAGGGGTAGGAGGGAAGGAAGAGGAACCCTTTAACCACTGAGATGAATTTCTTTTCTATTAGGATTAAAATTTAGAATTCACAGGGACCCTAGAGATATTCTAGTCTAATCCCCTTATTTTATAGATAAGGAAACTGACATCTAGCAGAATGAAATAAATTGCCCAATGCCACACAGGTAATAAGTGTTGAAAACTGGGTTCCTTGAATCCAGAACTCTAGATCTTTTCACTGCACAATGCTTCTTCTCTTTAGAATTATTTGCATATGTCCTATTATATTGTGGACTCTATGAGGGTTATTTAATTTTTTGTTTCTCTCCCAGACCTAGCCCAATGCTTTGCTCATAGCAAGGACTTAATAAATGTTTGCTGTAGTTGCAGGTTGTGGAAGGTATAACTACCCCCAAAAGGCCTTTCTGGTTTACCAGGATAAAGAGGATCCAAGTGTGCAGTTCGATGAAATAGGAGTATATAAACTCCAATGCTCTCTTTTTCAAATATTCTGTGTCAGGCTCCCAGGCTGTTTCTTATTTATACCTTTTTCCTTGGATATTTAAAACAGAGTCTGATCTATGACAACATTACTGAGAATTCACATTTATAAATGGGCTCTAAAATCAATTTTTATCAATTATCCCCCCAACACACACACACACACACGCACACCCACTCCTGGGAGCTGGGTCAGCAGTTTATCAACGCCATTTCACAGTCCAAGTGCATGCACAGAGGCAGTTTACTCAACGTCAACAAGGAAGTTCAGAGGAAAAGTAAATGCCCCCAAATTCAGCTTCTACTTCTGTTTTGTTTCTATTTGCACAAAGATGATCCATCATGTTCTCTGGTTCCCCATCCCCTTTCCCCAAGATCTGTTTGGCCCCCAAAAGAAAACAAAACAAACCATAATGGAGGATGGATGTAAAATGCAAATAAACTAAATATACAACAAGGAATTAAATAAGTCTAATAAGGTAGGTTTATCAGGGCTTTAGGTTTCTCTAGATTTCAATAGATGCCCTATTACTGTGCTAAAAGTATCCCTCTCTGGATACTAATTTTAGGAATAGCTAGGGTTGTTGATGGGAGAATTTCACTGACAACCTTTATCCTGGTTGTTCCTTGACCTTTTTTCTAGTTAGGATGGTAGCATTTTCCTTGGGGAAAATGAGGGTAGGAGTGGGGAAAGGGGTGCTGGGGATGGAATGGGGTGGGGAAGTAGCCCATGGCAATTCAGAATGAAGTTTCTGCTTGGCTTAATTGAAGATAGCATTCTCTTTCCTCAGTTCACCCCATAGGGTGATATTATCTCTCACTTTGGGGCGAGAAAGAAAAGGACAGGCTCTCCTTTCTTTTTTTCAAATGATGTTTATCCTATTGTACTGCCTACTGCTAGCTTAGTTACAGAACTGAGTTAGAAGAGACTGGAGATCATCCAGACCAACATTCCATTTTAGAAATGAGGAAACTGACGGTTAGAGTCATTTACTGAAGATCACTCAGATGCCCTCACTGAAATTCAAATAGGAGTCTTAAGTGGTCTTTGGATTGGGGGAGATAGATATATGCCCCTTCTAGGCTCAGAGGTTTTACAACATATGAAGAAAAATAATCTTAAGGATTCATAGATTTTGAGCTGCAAGGGACCCAAGTGGTGATACAATTGGCTTATGTCAAGAGCCAAAACTAGAACACAAATTTATCAAGTAATAAGCATTTTTAACATAATACTTTATTTTCCCCCAATTACATGTTTTGGGTTTTTTTAGTTAATATAATTTTTTTGGTTTTTTTCCCCAATTATACATTAAAGCAATTTCTAACTTTTTTTGATAAGTTTTGAGCTCTCAATTCTATCCCTTCTATTCCTAAGGATGTAGCATGTCTGTAGCTGAAGGGAGTACCTGATTTCAAAGACCTGAATTGTAATTTGACCACAGATACTTACTAGCTGGGTGACCCTGGGCAAGTCATTTAGCCCCTCAATTTGTTTCCTCATCAGTAAACTGGGGGAAATAATGGCGAAGTTGTTGCGAGGAGCAAATGAGATAACATAGATAAAGTGCTATTATTACTCTGGGCTAAACAGTGGAGAACCAAAAGTAAAAAATAAAGCAATCTATGCCTTCAAGAAGTTTATATTTTATGAAGGAGACTTGTACGTATAGAATATATACTGAATATAATGAGCAGTAGGTGGCAGTGAATAGAGCACTGAGTCTGAGTTCATATTCAGCCTTAGACAGTAGATTTTCACCCCTGGTCAAGTCACTTTCACCCTGTTTGCCTCAGTTTCCTCATCTGTAAAATAAGCTGGAGAAGGAAATGACAACCACTTGGCAGTATCTCTGCCAAGGAAACCCTAAATGGCGTCAAAGAATCGGACGGCACTGAACAACAACAAACTAAATGCATACAAAATTGATGCAAGATCATTTTGGAAGGGGGAGCACTAGCAACTTGACTATGATTAGAATAGTTTTCATGTAGCAGGTAGCATGACTCCTACCTAAGTCAAGGGGCCTGTCAGACCTACCTCATCTGATTTTATAATTCAGTCTTTAATGGAAAAGCAGAAAAATATTCCAAAGCAGGAGAAAAAAACACCTTAGACCATGTTGACTTTCCATCCCAAACCCCTTAACCTGAAAACGTGAAAGAGGAAGGCAGGAGGCTGACGGGAGAGAAAAGGGACCACACAGAAAATAGTAAGCATCCCCACCAGGAGGAGCTGTGAGGGCAGAATTTTAGCAGGAGGGGCATTTATCAAAGACCTTGGAAACAAGAGGAAGGTGGGTGAGTTGAAAATGCCTGATGTATTTTGAAAACTCACCTCTCCACCTCCCCGTTTCACATAACCCTTGCTACAAG
The DNA here is from genome assembly GCA_023548195.1 of Bettongia penicillata ogilbyi. Taxonomy (NCBI): domain Eukaryota; kingdom Metazoa; phylum Chordata; class Mammalia; order Diprotodontia; family Potoroidae; genus Bettongia; species Bettongia penicillata. Next base: position 6,399,808 of record JAJHZJ010000527.1, read on the forward strand.
ACTAAGTATCACGGTATTCTTTAGTACCTCGGGCTTCCAGAGACCCCAACTGATCTTCAGCTATCCTTAATCTCTTTCTGGGGAGCAGATTTTCCTTCCATAGTACCTTGTAATTCACTTTGTGTGTGTGTATACATAGATGCATGTACACATGTATATATACATTGTATTTATATGCGTATACACTGTATCTACTATATATGTACACTATACATATGTATACTAATATAAAGAATAACACAGCGTATATAAAAATATGTAGTATAATAAATACAAAGTTAATGAATACAGGTGTGTATATGTAAGCACATAAGTCTATACAACTAATACAACAGAGTTAATATATTTGCATATACATTGTATGTCTGCATGCCCCTCTACGTATGTCTATACACACATATGCACATGATCTGGTCAACTTTGAGCATATACTGCCTGTTTATATTTACATGTCCTTGTCTCACCCATGAGAAGGGCTCATCGCAAGGAGGGATTATTTCATGTTCTTTGTACTTCTATCCGTACCCACAGAGTAGGGGCTTAACGCAAACTTGTGGGTTGGTGGATCATTGATCTCGGTTGAAACTGATCAAGGAGTGCTCCCTCCTCCGTCTTCCGTCACTTTGATTCCAGAACTGAGTTGGTTTTTTTTGACCCTTGCCTCGGAGGATGTAAAGGGGTATGCATATATGATTGTATTCACGGATCATGTCTGGGTGTTCTCGGCCCCTTGCGGCCCGCATCCGGTCGGTGAAGACTCCAGCAACCTCCCCCTCATCCCACCTCCTCCTTCGCCAGGTGGGGTGAGGGTGGGACGAGCAGCCTCGAGCGGCGGCTTGGGGGAGGTCGGAGCTCAGGGCCTGGTGGCGGTAGCAGCGAAAGGGTTAAGCTAGGGGGCGGGGCGGGGCCGGGGGGAGGAGGAGGGGGCGGGCCGCCGGGGCCGCGCCTGCGCTCTGCCGCCCTCTATTGTCTCCACAGCAGTGAGGAGCACGGGAGAGCGAGGGGAGCCCAGAGCGAGGGAGCCGGAGCGGGAGCTGCCGGCGGAGCCCGGAGCGTCACCTGCGGCTGCCGCCGCCCTGACAAAGAGCGAGCCGCGCTCCCCTCCCCCGCCCCGCCCGGAGCCAGAGCCGAGGGGGCGCCCCAGCCGCCTGCCCGCCAGGCCGCCCCGGGCTCCGTCCATGGCCGCGGCGCCCCCGCGGCGGCGGCGGCGGCCCTGAGGAGGAGCCCGAGCTGCCGGGCCCCGCTTCTCGCCGCCGCCCCCGGTCCTCCGGAGCTCGGGGCGGGCGGGCGCGGGGCAGGAGAGCGCCTCGCCCGGGGCCCGGACGGCATGCGCTCGCCTCGCCTTTAATCCTTAGTTCCTGATCCCCGCCTCCTCCGGGGCACCCCCGCCCCCAGCTTGGCCCCGGCCTCCCCTTAAGCGCCCAGGACCCGCTCCGGCCGCGGGAGGTGGGGGAAGGGGCGCTCTCGCTTTCTCGGGGGAGCGAGCCCCCCTGCAGCCTGTGACTCGGCCCGGGATGGGGGGCAAGCAGAGCACCGCGGGCCGCTCCCGGGGCCCCTTCCCGGGCGTCTCCACGGATGACAGCGCCGTGCCCCCGCCGGGGGGGGGCCCCCCACTTCGGGCACTACCGCGCCGGCGGCGGGGCCATGGGGCTGCGCAGCCGCTCCGTCAGCTCGGTGGCCGGCATGGGCATGGACCCCACCACGGCCGGAGGGGTGCCCTTCGGCCTCTACAGCGCGGCGGCCTCCCGGGGGGCCGGCGATGCCGAGAGGGCGCCGGGCGGCGGAGGCTCCGGGGCCGACTCCACGTATGCCCACGGCAATGGTTACCAGGAGACAGGTGGTAGTCACCATAGAGACGGGATGCTGTACCTGGGCTCCAGAGCATCGCTGGCAGATGCGCTCCCTCTGCACATCGCACCCAGGTGGTTCAGCTCTCACAGCGGTGAGTTACGCCGGGGCGCGGAGGCCTCTCGTTATGGCGATGGGGTGTGTGTCTGTGTGTGTGTATGTGTGTATGGACACAGGAGCCTGGCCCATCCACTCACCTGCATGAACCTGGCAGCATCGACGGAGCCCCATGCTTGGTGGACGAAATCTTCATAGGACAGGTCTTGGAACTGCCTAATTCCGAGCCTGCTTCTCTGTTTAGAGGCTAAGGGGAATAGGAGGTAAACCCTGGACGAAAGGATTTTTGCTTTGGCCAGAGTGCAGCTATAAAAAATGCCCTGGGAGTTGAGCTATGTGTATAACCTGTTCACTTGTTGGATAGGCCATCAACCCCAATTTCTTCTTGTTGATAAAAATAATTAGAGGAAAGAGGTCTTCCCTGGTTTCCAGTAGGTCACCTTTAGTGCCTCCTTTCTGTCACTGCAGCATTGGTTGGGCCTATCTACTATAGTCAGAAAGATAAGCCCAGTTTGGTGTAATAACAGTCTCCTAGAATAGCTGTGTGTGTGTGTGTGTTGGGCAGGTGCATTTGAAATGGGGGTGTTCTGTCCAGGAGGCCATCCATTTTGACACCCTTCTGAAAGCCTTGGGCTCAGTTCAGTTCCCTTTAGTATTTACTTAAAATGGAGATGAACTACCCCTTAACATAGATAGGTGTAAGTTCCAACCAAAGATTCTTTTAGAACAGGGGCTCTTAAGCATGGAGTTCACAGACCCCTGAGAGAAGGATGGGAGGCACTGTGAACTTGAATAGGGAAAAATGCACCTTTATTTCATTACAGTTAGTTTCCCTTTAATCCTATGTAATTTATATATTTAAAAACCTTAGTCTGTGAAGGGATCCAAAGGCATCACTGCATTGCCAAAGGGGTCTGTGCCATTAAAAAAGGTTAACCCCCAAACTAGAGGTTGTGGGGGTGGGGTGGGTGGTCTCTGCTTTGTTCACTCATGCTGCAGGAGGTTTGCTTGAGTCTTTTTCCCCTCTCCTTAGATGCATGCTGGCTATGATTATTAGGAATCTACATTCTTTTGTGTTTGGAAAAAACTATGTTAGATAAGATTATATTGTCTGTATATGTACTTAATGGAATGGGGAGGGAGAGTAAAAAAAGGTAGGGATTTGAAAAGAGTCACTATAAACCAATTTTGCTAACATGATGAAAGGTCAGTAAGAGCCAGAAGTGGGGTTTCCCAGGCTGCCAGCTGGCAGACTAACCAAGTCCTGGCTAGACTATAGGGAAAGAACAGGTCAGCCTCCTTACTCAGGATGAAACAGAAGGGAAGTCTTCTTGGAGTGGTTGTGGGGACCACCACTTGCTGGAGTATAGCTAATAAGTCTCACTTGAATTGAACTCCAGTGGGGAGTTAAGTAAATTTGTAGATTATCTTGGACTCTTTATCCCCCTTTTATGGAGGTTTTTCTCCCCTGATTTTCCAACTGGCTATTTGAAGTGAGGGGAACCTTTTTTTTTTTACTGTCCTTCCCCTCTAGAGTTTGAAAAGGAAATCTAGGAATTCCAGTTAGTTATATGGGAAAGTAGTGACTGAAGTTGGAAAACAATTGAAATTATTTGGTGAACTCTGCTAATATTTTCTGTACCCAGTTGTTGGAGAGAATATGATCTGCATTATATCCTTGAGTGAGATTCTTAGCATGAGAGTCAGTGAAATGTACCCTGACTAGATTAGGCATCTTGAAGTGAAAGACTTCTACAGAACAGCCCCCAAACCAGCAATTCTACCTAAGTATCTGTGATCTATATGTATGATCTAATGTTTTAATCTTTTTGAGAGGTTTAAAATGTGTTTTAGAAGGGATCTTTCTCCAGGGCCAGATGGATTGTTTTCCCCACCCCTTCCTAACCTTTTTTTTTTTTCACTAAAAAGAAGTGCTTGTGTACTTCTAAATGTACTTATCTGTCCTTCCTCATTATCTGCCACCTACCCTGTGCTACTACTAAGTTCCCTGCTGGAGATGAGAGCCAACAGTTGGATGCCAAACTAGCAGACTCTCTGTGAAACCTTAGAGATTGAGAAAACCTTTGACAATTGGAAGGTGTGAATTTTTCATTTAGTTGTTATGAGAATTCTAGGAGAATAATAGGGACCATAGGGTTAACAGTGGAAAATTGCAGCATACCAATCCGCTGTAGACTGATTCTTTTGTTAAATTAATTTTTCCAATAAAGTTTCTTTGAAATTAACTTCTTGCACCTTCATTTTTTTTTTAGGTATTGGGTTTACTTATTTATTTACTTCATTAGATATTAGGTTTCACCTTCTGGCGTGTAGGAACCAGGATTTAGCATGCTCTACCTCTCTTGCAAGAAGAAACATGCTTGTCCCCTCTGGAATGAGGCCTGAGGTTTCCTTTTAACCCTTAGAAAGGTGTAAAGTTTATGTATAACTTAGTTACTGATGGATAAGCCAAATTAGAAATCTACACCAACACAAATTTGCCAGTGTAGATTCATTGAAGTAGGCCTAGTTGTGGTAAATTCTTTGAAGGATACTGAGAGTGTATGATAAAGTAGTATAATGAGTAAAGTGTCTTTTTTTTCCTTAGGAACTTTCATGGCAGAGTTGGCCTCCTGATCAGTAGGCTCTGCTTTCATAGGAGGTAGAACTAAAAAGGACCTTTATAGACCATGATTTCCTGAAGGGTTGGTTCTGAGACTAGCTATTCAAAAAATGCTACTCAGTAATATCCCTTGAGTTGCAGATACCATCTTAACTACTGACCTTTTCTTTCTGACTAATACTTGATGCTATTGAAACAGCTCCTTGGACCATTCTGCTGGAGGCCTTGATTCTTGTGCACCAGCACTGGTTTTCTAAGAAAAACATGCGGATGTAGATAGGAGGAAAAGGCAGAGCTCACCTGGGTCTCAACATGTTGTTGGCTGCATTTTCAGCGTGCCATTGTAGAATGACTGATCAATGAATGTTGCCATTCAAGCATCGTCATACCTCCTGTGCACATGTACATACCTAGAAAATCCAGGCTATTCTCTCCTCTTGCCAAGCCTTGAGTCACCCACTTTAAGTCTTCTTGAACTGTTAGAAGACTAGTCTACAGATTTTATTTTCAAATTTCTTTGATTAGACAGAGCCCCTTAACTTACACTAATTGAAAATAAAAAGGTTTCATGTGTGCCTCACCACAGGTGAAGAGATAACAAACCTTCAAATAGGTTTTTAATATTAATAATAATAGTTAGCCTTTATATAATGCTTTAAAGTTTGCAAAATACTTTACAAATATTGTCTCATTTGATTCTCACAATAACCCTGCAAGGTAGTTGCTGTTATTATCTCCACTTTACTGTTGAGGAAACTGAGGCAGAGGTTAAGTGACTCACTCAGGGTCACACAGCTAGTAAATATCTGATGTGGGATGTACATTCAGGTCCAGGCCCATCACTCTATCCATTGTGTCATCTAGCTGCCCCCAGATCTCAAAAGAGAAGAAATGAATCCCTTGACTAGAAAAGTTTTCATAAACTCCTTAAGGGGATAGAGATGGCAACTGGACCTTCAATTTATTATTATGGAGTATTTACCTAGTGAGGAAACTCTACCAATGCAGGTCTGCAACTTCTCTGTACCTTAGAGTATTTCAGAGAATTGCCTAGAACCCTGGGAGTAAGTTGCCCAGCCAGGGTCACACAGGCAGGGTGTATCCAAGGCAAAACTTGAACCCAGGACTTCTGGGCTCCAAGGACAATGTTCCACTGTGCTATGCTGCTTCTACAATTTATGGTTATAGGGAGGAGGTGTCATGGTGGCAGATTTCATACCTAATTTAAAAATTCCTGTTCCTCACAGATGAAGAGTTAATTTCCTGAAGTAGAAGCAGGGAGACTCTCCCTATTAGAGTCAGAAAGGCGTTGTAGGAAATGAGGATTTATGTTAGCCAGATTATTAATGTGTTTGTGAAATGTATACATTTTCGGATTAAACAAAGACTAATCAGAAATATAGCATGACTAATATTCTGGGCCAGGCCACTGTTTTAACTGAAGAGCTACATAATTATAATTTACTTAGGAAAAAAGATCAAGCTATGTATTAGAGGAAGAAAGAAAAGAAATAAGCATTTCTATAGTGTCTGCTGTATGCTGGGTGCTTTACAAATATTATCTCATGAGATCCTCACAGTAACTCTGCAATGTAGGTGGGAGCTGTTCTTATCCCCATTATACAGATAAGGAAACTGGAGCAGACAGAACTGACTTGATCAGGGTCACACAGATAGGAAATGTCTGAGGTGAAATTCAGATCTTTCTGACTCCAGGTCTAGGGTACTACGCAACTGCCTTTGGCATATTAGTTAAGGAACTTACATTGGAAATTGAAATTTTAGTGAATTCAATTCTGAATCTACATCTGAGTTGGAATGTTTCCATATTGGAAATAACTCCTCTTCCCGAGTCCTTTAATCTGCTTTCTGGTGGTGACCCTTCGTGAAGTCTTTCTCCTGGTATAAGATATTATGGGCAGATGGTAGAAGCCTTGGACTTAGAAGGAGAGATCTGGGTTTGAGTCCCACCTTTGTGTAATCATGAGGAAGTCTTCAGTTAACATTCTCATCTGTTTTATAAAATGAGGATAATAGCAGTTGAAGCCTTGGATATAAAACCCAAGATTATTCCTGCCAACACTTTGGATTTTATTGATGGGTTATTGGCCTTGTATACTTGGTGCCTTGAAGGAAGATTATAGAATAAGTAAGGTGCAGTCTTCAGGTACCTGAGGAGAAGCAGAGCTTTTGAGTTTTTCCTCTAAAGCTTTGCCATTGACTTGGCTGAAGGTGGTCTCAGTTATAAGGAGTTCTCCAGGGGACCTGGAATGGGGGAGGAAAGGAGTAGCTTTCTGAGGGGTAAAGGTCATGAGAAGCTGTATGCAGTAGTGGGAGCTTGCCTCAGCTTGGCCTTAGAATAACTGGGCTTGGGCCCTGCTTCTGCTTTGGAGCTCTAGGATCTCTCGAGAATGGATATGCTAGCATTTCCTGCCTCCCAGGGTGTTGTGAAGAAATGACGGAACACTTTACAAGGACCCTATAAAGCTCAGCTATTGTCAGTAACAGAGATAGGCCTAGTATTGACAGAGTAGCCATGGCAGGGGGAAAGATAGGTTCCCCATCCTCACACAGCAGTCTCTCCTACAAAGGAGACTTATTCTTGGATCCTAATATCCAGCTTCCTGACCATGAGCCTGACTTGGGATCTTGTCTGGATGAAATGATCAGGGAGAGATGGGATTTCTGGGGTTTCAGGTAGGAATGAATGACCCAAGTACTAACTCAGAATTATCTTAGTTAAAATGTTCCCTCTGAAGCACCCATTTTCCTCTATTTCTGAATTAAACCAGAAACTGAAGTCAGTTTACTTCTAGGCTGACAGACCTTGAGTCCTCATCAAAGTTGAATGGTTGACTGTAGCCTCAAACCCAAGATTATCAGGATTCATTGAATCTCCATAGATAGATCTTCAGTTAGATGGGGACCTGACAGTTTGCCCCCTTGACCTTAGTCCAGCTGGTTAGGAGTGATAGACAGGACTTTGACAGGCCAGACTGAGGAATTTCCAGGGTTCTACCTGGAAGTTTTTGCAATTTAGTGGATTTTCTAACTCCTGAAGAGGAAACACTGGATACTCTATTAGGTTCATTTTGTGAAGTCTTATTAAATGGTCAGATTTTACCCATGTGGGGGCCAAACCAAAGAGTATTGTTTGTTTTGGGTTGTTTCTGTTTTGAAAGGAAGAAAACAGACTAGTTTTCTCATCAAGCCAGCCCTAGACCGATATGTACCCTGGGAATTGATGTCACTGCACAGAAGGTAACAATGCAAATAACCCCTTTGCTTCTGTACTTATCTGAACCCTCCTGATCCATCTTCTGAGTCACAGCAGCCTCTTTGGCTGCCAGGGCTGCAGAAGGGCTCGCCATGTTACCTCCTGCCTCATGTATCCTCAGCCATGTAGCTGACAAGCCTACCTCCCAAATAGCTCTTGACTTTGAAACAGAATGCATATCTATTTTTTCAAATTTGAACTAGCAGTTGGAATAGGTTGACTGTTTTGTGTGGAATTTTTTGGAGGCCTCTTGAAAAAACATATATATAGGGAAGGTGGTTAATATCTCAATGTTGTTCCTTCCCACCAACCCCCAAAAGCCAATCTGAGTATTATGATTTGTTGCTAAACAAAGTGATCTCTTTTCTGATTACCTCTGACTTGGGCAAACTTTCAAGTCCCTTGTCCACCTCCTTAATTTTACCATTTTGGAGAGCTTGGTTAGAAAACACTTAGTCCCAGTTGGTGAAATGTTTGACCTTTTGCCTTCATGTATCCTCTGAGGGTTTGTGGTTGTTATTTACTTTCTCTGTTTGTGCCAGTTTGTACCTCTGTTTGACTCTTCACTGAAAGTTGTAGTCAGCTTTGTTAAGTAACTTAGGTGCCCATGGTTCCGGGATCATATTTAAAAGGTCTTTCTAGAGGCTGTTTGCTTTTGTTCTCATGCTGTTGACCCTAAGCCTTTCTTAAATGAAAGGTTCTCCAGACAGATCAGGCATACTAGAGTTGCCATGTAACGATAGATAATAAGTATAATTGGCCTCAGCAGGCATATTGGGCACCCTGTCAACTACCTGCTGGATCCTTCTCTTCTTGACAAGATAACCCAGAAGCCCACTGCACTCTGACCTTTTTTGGTGGAGGACCATCTCCTTGTCACTTTCTAAGGCCTGGGAAGCATTCAGATTCATCTTGTTACTTTCCTACCAGAACCTAAGTGCCACTTGGCCGTTCCATCTGCCTTTATGTATTGTCTTCTCCAGTTGAAATGTGAGTTTGCAGGCAGGGACTCTCTCACTTTCTGTTTTGTATCGTCAGCTCTCAGCACAGTGCTTGGCACATTTAAGCATTGTTGATATGCTCATCTATTACTTTATTAGCACCACTTAAAGCTCTTAATGATGCTTCATAGATTTCTTATGGTGTCCTCTCTGTTTAGTAAGTACTTCTGCTAAATCCCAAAGAGATGAGATGAGAATAGAAACCAAGTTCCTTGTCTTCAGCCAGCCCCAAATTGTATTATGACCAACTGCTTCTCTGATTCTTGGGTGACCTTCCCCATTTGTTCCCATATCAAATAACCTGTGTCCCCTTGGGTATGTGCAAAACCTCCAAAGCATTTTTTTAGGACAAAAGAGAAAATATATATATTCACTCCAGCAATCAAGCATATATTTAGAGACCCTGAATCACAGAATCAGAAGGGACTTCCAAGGCCATCTAGTCCAACTCACACCTCAACAATGCCAATCCCCTCTAAAATGGACCCATCAAGATCCAACCTTTACTTGAAGACTTTAGTGAGGGAGAACCCATGACTTGCTTGGGCAGTCCCTACCATTTTAAAATAACTCTTATTATTGGGAAGTTTTCCCTTACATTAAGCTTCAGTTTCCTTTTTGAAACTTGTGTCCTTTGTTTGCTGTACTGTTCTTTGAGACCAACCAGAGCAAGTGTTCCAGTGACAGCCCTTCCCTTAGACAGCTGTCATGTGCCTCCTGAGTCTCCTATTTTCTGAGCTAAACATCATGAGTTTCTTCAGCATCTCCTTATGTCATGAACCCAAGGATCTTCCCCGTCGATGAAGGGTGCCTCAACTCCAGCATCCTAAGATGCACTCAGAACTAAGTGCAGGCCCCCAAGTACAGCTTGACTAGGGCAGACAACAGGGAGGCCCTACCTCTTTCATCCTGATTCTGTACCTTCTTAATGTAACCTCAGAGGCACTTAGCTTTCGAGCTACCAAAGTACACTGTTGACTTGAATGGAGTTTGTAATCACTAAACTTTTTCAGATGAAATGATCTAGCTACACCTCCCCCAGCTTGTATTTTGGGGGTTGATTTTTAGAATCCACAAGTAATCTCTATGGAAGACACTGTTTGCACAGTCACTCAGTCAATAAACATTTACTAAGTTACTATTATGTGTCAAGGACCGTGCTAAATGCCTGGGACATAAATACAAACAAGAAAGCAACCAACACCTCCTACCCTCAGAGCTTATGTTCTGGTGGGGAAAGACAACACATAGGAAGAAGCTGAAAAGGTGCAGGGCAGGGGCAGTGGGGAAGAGCCTATCATTGGAGGGGTGAGGGGGGAGATGATGGAGAAGTCCAGAGGAGTGGATGATGAAGAGATGGCTGGCGAGGGGAACTCTCCTTATGTGGAGGTTTTGGGGAAGGGCTCTCTAGTCTTTCCTCCAAGTCAGGGGCCCCAGTGGCATAGGCTTCTGTTGAAATGTGAATACCAAGACCGTTATGATCTTGCCCAATCAAGAGAGTCCTGGTGACATGAAGACAATATTCAAAGGAGTGCAACGGGGTGAGAAATGAAGAAGTTGGAGTTGTGAAATTGCCATGTAACATAACTGGATTTGTTAACTGACCTTGGGTTCAAATTCCAGCTCTGTCACCACCTGTGTAGCCCTGGGCAAGTCATGTAAACTCTCTGGATCTCAGTTTCCTCATCTGAAAAATAAAGGGTTGTTTGGACTAATGTCCCTCCAAGTGCTAAATCTTTGCTCATATGAGTTCTGGTTTGCTTCCTTTTTTTCTTTAGCAGATCTCATGGTTATAGGCCTGCAGCTGAGGGCTCTACTTCCCGCACAGAAAAATAGAATTGCTAGATTTAGAACTGGAAGGGGCTTTAAAAGTCACGTAGACAAAATTCATTTTACAGAGGAGGAATTCATTTTACAAAGAAGTGTTACTTGTCTCAGGGCGGTCACATACATTTGGTGTGGCTTAATTTTAATAAGTTATCAATATCATAAATTATTTAGCACATTAAATTTATGCTTTACCTTCTCGTGATTGGGTTTAGTGGGAAAGGCTTTGGGGTTGGCTGAAACTTGACAAAGTCAAACAACTCTAAGTAGTTGTCTGCTGTCCTTTCTCTAGCCTGCCTCTGACTTAAAGTTGGGGTGTTAAGCCCTGGTAGTTGTATGTATGAAAGGGAAGCTGCGAAAGCATGAGGATTGTTAGATGAAGAACAAATGTGACCTGCTTCAGAAGGCTAAGTGAAAGGTCATAGAGACTCCCAGCTCTTTGTAGAAACCCTAGAAAATAGCTGCAGAGGACCCCAAAAAGACTAATGGGAAAGAAAACCAAAAGAATCAGAAACAAACACCACCAACCCAGTCCAGAGCAGTCCAGAGGCCTCACTACGCAAGCCAGCTCTGAGCACAGATCTAATACAGATAAACAGCTAGAGGCAGAGGGTTCTACAGTGTGATCTCCTGTGAATGGACCTGGAGTCAGGCAGCCTGCACTCTGAGCAAGCTATCTGAAGTTCCAGTAATTAGGGGCCTGAAACCAGGTCCCAACTCTACCTTTTCAGAACAGAACAGAAGCAGGTGTATACAGAATTCATCTCCATAGTTCTGTGAGCAAGAAGACAGAATCTGGATGTACACTTGAAGCATGGGGTGCCAATGCAGGAGACAGGGCCAAGTCAATGCCTCAACATCAGTAGCAAGCAGACTGTAGAAAACTAGTATGATCTCCAGCAATCCTGGAACCTGTAAGGGCCCAAAAGACAGACCAACTTTTAATTAGGGACTGTGCAAGATGTAGAAGAGTCTACCCAAGGCCAGTGTTTGCAATGGACCATAAGAGACTGAGGCCCAACACCAGCCACCATATTGAGATTGACAGTTGTAGCTTTTATTCAGACTATAGTGGGACCAGGACTAAATGAGGTCTACCCAAAACATCCAACAGGATCAGAGGGAACTCTGCTAAACATAATCACAGTCCAGTAACTGAGTCTGAAAACGGTAAGTGGGACGAAATATACGAAACAATGAAAACTACTTTTAATAAATGCAAAAGGTAAACCCAGGAGAGAGTAATCCCAAAACAGTTATAAGCATGATAAAAAGGAATATACTAATGTAGAAAGGGATGGAACTTCTGTTTCTTACCTCTTGAGGTGCATGAGAAGTGTTCAGACATGGAGGAAGGGATGAAGAGAGCAAGCATTGGTGAGCTTCACTCTTGTCAGAAAAGTATGAAGAAAGATTAGCCATGTATCAACTCCAGCTTAGAAATATATCAGACTCAGCAGGGAAGCAGACAGGCATGGAGGTGTGTGCCTAAGCGTGTGGAGGGGAGGGAATAACTCTAAACACTCTATTATGCACAAGGGGAGGTTAAAGTGGAAAGAGAGAAAAGCAAAGAACTCGAATTTAAGAAAGTGAGCCCCCTCGATTGGGAACTAGCTTTACCAGCTGTACTATGTAAGTAGAATGTTGTTATGCCAGCTAGAAGAAATGACAGAAGCTGATTTCAGAAACTCTGAGGTAGTATGAACTGATGCAGAGTTGAAGTAAGCAAAACCAAGGGGACCTTTTATACAAGGAAAACATTGCAAAGGACATGACTTAAGAATGCCAAAAAAAAGAAAAAGAAAAGATAGCTTTTGAAACTTTTTTAATGCACAGAAGGGAACTGAAAGAAGCTCAGATAAGCAGAACAGTCTTGAAAGTGTGTAAATTTCAGAACCTGTGGAAGATACCACAAAAGTTTTTTTTAATATACTTGTCATGTATAAAAGAGCTGTTAAAAAACTATCTGGCATAGTACTCAAGGATACATGGCTTTGTGGTTCCTGTTTCCCTGAATTGTAGGCAAAAGGATTGAGACCCTTAAGTGGGCGATCTGCTTTCAGTTTGGATCCAATCAAGCCTCATCTTCCTGTCTTGTGTTCTACAGTATTTCAAAACAGTGCAGCTCTTGCTGTATAAACTCATATGATCAAATGTTCACTCAAAATTAAAACATATTTATTTTCCTTTCAAACTTGCCTGAATAAGGGATGTTGAAACTAATAATTCTGTGGATACTCTAAAGAGATTTTTAATAAGGGACTCTTTACCAGGATTTGGAACTTTTTCCCTCGTTAAAAGTAATGGGTCTGTAAGTAGCTTATATTTGGGAGCAGTTTTTTTGCAGCATTGTGTACAGGGACAAGGAAGGAAATCTGATTTTCCAGTGCACAGAAATGTTTCCGGTGTTGTAATTTGATCTCCCATGTATTCTAACAGCAAACTTTTCTTAGTGCCTCACTAACTCTTTAGAGCTTCTGATGGGTTGAGATGCTGAGAAGCCAGTAGAAATGGTTGTATTTTCTTTTAGTTCCCCTTTACCAGGGGGGTTTCCTATTAATACTTCTTGTACTTTCAGTCTTTAAAACTTAAAAATAGTCTTTTTTTCTCTCTTTATAGCATACTGGAGTGGCACTTACCTGTCCATTTGGGGTTGGAGGGAGGAATAAGGCCAGAAAGTCAAATACTTGTTTCATCATTCTGCCAGGAGTAATTTTTACAGCTAGAATACAACATTTTTTTCATTTTTAATTTGACCTGACCTTTTGTTCCATGGCCTCACTTTTATGTTCCTTTGCCCTAGAATAAAGTTTTAATGAATTGATTGCTTCCCTGAATACTATAGTGACACCACAGGTCCTGGTGGTAGTTACCCTTGCTGTTCATCGAGCACAATTCCATTTGCTCTCTTGCTGGTTGAATTCAGGACTTGGTGTCAGCATAGAAAGCCCCAGAGTTCTAGCATGACACAGCATTTGGTTATGCTTCGCTGCTCTCTGTGCCTCCATCACCAGAGAAGGCTCTTCCCTCCACCCCCAATCTCACACTCAACAACAAAACATTCCCCTGGTGATGTTGCTTCTGGGAGGGGGAGGCTGGTTTCACTTGCCTTGTATAGCAGAAAAATAGATTTTTCTGTAGAGGTATCCAAAAGTTTTCCATGGTTAGTTTCACCTGATTTCTCTGCCCATTTCCCAAAGTGCTTATAGTTCTCCTACTTCAGAGGTGAGTTCTCATAACTTACCCAGGTTCTTAGAAGATTTCATTATTTTGGTGGTGGAAGGAGGAATGGCAGTGTGAAGAACCAAATGCAGTTAATTAATATCCTTAAATTTGTCAGATTTTGTGCCAAATTCCTCCATTGTTGGATAGCTACCAAATAAACAAATCCGAAGACAGAAATAATTCTTTTTGAAGTAAATTTTCCTCTAAACTCATTTCAGCTTGTTGCTCTGTCTTAGCATTGATCACATGTATATACTTACATTGCTTACCAGGTTGAAAGATCTAGGGGACTGTAGCTTAACAGCTTGCAAATACTTGCACAGTATAAGTGTTTATTGTATTGAATGACAGCATTGCTGTTTAAGAGTTTAATGCACTTTTAAGAAAAGTGTAATTATCCTTTTGACTCATCTGTGACATAGGCGATAGAAATTTGCAGATAGAGCACTTGAGCACAGGCAGTAGGTAACCAAATAAGAATTTATCTCCTGTTCTTTCTTCTGTTTTAATACACTAATCTCAAAGTGTTGGTATTTGAGTATAATGAGTTTTATGTTTTTACTTGTACATCTTAGGGATAGATTGGTTTCTCTGGCATGAAAGTCCCAGTGTCTTCACACTAGGGTGGAAGAACATATATCTTGGGAGTTCATTGATTATGGTTACAGAGGAATGGTGACTGTGGTCTGACTCTGCAAAGGGGGTCTTGATTTCCTCAAAGCTTTGGTAGAAATTACATTTGTAACCCACGGGATTTTGAAATAACTTTGGAGCTCTGTGGATAAATTGAGAATTAGGAAGTGGCCAGAGATTGGTGGATTACGATCATGATAGGGCCTTCAGTTGTTAAGAGAAAGTCATTTATGGAAGACTTCAGAAAGTTGTTAACCGCCCTGCTTAGTTTCTCATCTACAAAATGAGGGGGTTGGATTAAATGAACTGTAAGTTTTTTTCTGGCTCAGAAATATTATATAAAACCATCTTGGTCTTCCCATTCTACTGTGAAGCAAAGTACTATGAACAGAGGGAGGCAGGAAGCCCACCATTTTTTTTGTTCTGGTAGTCACAGAGGAGGAGTGTTCCTTCCTAAGGAAACCTTTCAGAATTGCACCCTGTGGGGACTCACAGCTGTGGCAAGGATCTGTTGCCATAGCAACAGTAGCCTTAAGTCTTCTCCATACCCTGGATGTGTTGAGATGCCATGTTAAACTTGCAGTGCTTTACATTTTTGGGGGGAGACAGACTTTTCTTCTTCCTCCTGGGATTACCACCATCTTCTTCTGTTCCTTCTTCATTATTCTTATGGTGAATGGAGAATTTGCTAATGCTTCAGGACGTGGGATAATACAGCCCAGCTATCTTTGACAAATATTAGGCCCCTTAAGAGTTAAAAGCAAATTAGCAAAGACAAACAAAATCCTGAGAGGGAAGGCCCAGTGGTGGGCCATGCATATACACATACACTGAGGAGTCAGCAGGAAAGAAAGTTGGACAAAACCAACCATCCTTGGCCTATTTTTGATCTAGTCTAATGGAATGGGGAAAACTGTCCTTAGACTCCCTCCCTGATACTGGTTAAGTAATCTACAGTGAGCGTGGTGGTGTTATGGAAATTTAAGGAAACTATCCTATCAGGTTTGATTGCTTTGTGTGGCTTTGGCCAAATTGAACATGGAGAGTTGAATGACTATATTTTACATATTGTATATTTCCTATTCTTGAAAGTAATTTGAGAGGCACCTTGCTAGGTAGAGCCAGCCCCTAATACATGAAGATCTGGGTTCAAGTGCCACCTCAGACACATACTGGCTATGAAATTCTGACCTTTCAGTGCCCCTGACAGCTCTTATGACCAAGTAGCAGAATACCTGTCAGTCTTCATTCCTTTCCAGGAATTTCCTATACTTAAGATGTCACAGATACAGGAATTTCTCTCCCTTTCCCCCTACAATAAATAAATAAAAGTTCATGGTCCAATTTGATCTTGAGAACCCTGTCACAGGACAGGATTTCCTGTCCTCATTTCACACGAGGAAACTGAGATCCACAGAGCCCAATAAGCAGCTTGCCAAGCTCATATGGCAGTTTCCTAAAGAACACAGTTTGAGGAAGAAAAGAAAGGGGATGCCTGCCTTTAATTCTCTATCTAGCACTGCAGTAATTAAGAGTGACTAGATTAGGCAAAGGCCAAAGAAAAAATGAAGTGTGAAAGCTTGTGTTGGGGTTGGCATCAGCCTCTAAGCTTGTTCTTTGGAGAAGTGGCATTGTTGATGCTTATACAGTATTCAGCTTACTTCTTGATGTCTGAGGATGAAAACTCATCATGTTAGTTAGATAAGACACATGGAATAGGAATGGGAATACTCTAAGGGAAGGATGATTATAATGTGGTAGAGAAACAGGAGCAGTGTTTTCTGCAATGGTTAGTGCATTTTGGGGGGCCATAGAATTTGGAGGTGGAAAGGGACCTTGGAGAGCATAGTCCAGTTCTGTCATTTGACACATGAGAAAAATCACACATTTACTCCCCCCCCTCGCCCCCAGGGGTGTAATAATTTCCTCAAGGTCACAGAGGTAGTAAGTTTTATAGCAGATTTGGGCCAAGATTATAGGATCATAGATTTGGCCATCTAGTCCAAACCCTGCCCCCTTTTATTTTACAAATGAGAAATTGATGCCTGGCAAGGTTATGACTTCTTCAGGGTTTCAAAGCTGGTGATTAACAGAGCCACAGTTTGAACCAAGGTCCTCTGACTCTGAATCCAATACTCTTTCTCTTGTTCCACACTGCCTGGTTGGGCCTCTAACATCAAGGCCAACATTTCCTGTGCCACTGTACCTCCATATTGGTAAAGGGGCTTGGGACTGACTTTCCTCTAAAAATGAATGTTAACTAGGAGAGTGACTTGTCCACAGGGTTTTTCGGGGGTGGCGCATTGTAGAGAGGGCAGGGGCTGTTTGATTTTTGTCTCTATGTCCCTAACAAGAGGTTGTGCTTCTCCCTATCACTTCTGGTGACTTTTTATTTTTTCCAGTCTTCTTTCCTATGCTTGTTGAGGTGAGATCCTGAGGAAATCATTTATAGAAGATTCTCCTCTGAGTGATTTGTGTGACTCTAGCTAAATTGAAATTTATCCTTCCACTTCTTTGCTAGACAGATCATTATCTCTTGTTAGGTCAAGGCACCATAAACCGAATTGATCATGGCCACAAGTTGTTTAAGGCTGCCAGTGGGGAAATGGAATTGCCTGCCCGACTAGGAAAGACCCAGCCTAGGAACAACTTACCCGAAGAGGGCAAGTAAATTACAGAACACCTAGAGGGTAGACTGGATTTTCACCATCCATTCAGTGTGAAATTCATAGCTTTAGACTGGTGCCAGAAATGCAGTGGGCACTCAGTAAATCTCTGATGAGAGGGAATGAGCTTTAAATAAAACTTCTTGTTCCTCTGTCACTCCTTCCATTTGGAAGGAGGACACAGCTAACTTGTTCCTGAGCCTGGCAACTCCTCTCAAGCCTCTTTCTGCAAAGGGTCTATTTCTGTCTATGGCTAGTGAAGGAAAGAGTTTTTAAAATGTGCCTTCAGTTTCCAAGTTATTCAACTGAATTTAGAACCTCTGAAAGAAAATGGCTGTGCTGCAAAGACGTGTACACTTGAGGCCAGGTTTCTAAATGGCAGCTATTCATGTCTTTTGGCTCAAAGAAATGCTCTCACTTGCTAAGGCTTCTGCAAAACAGAAACCATCAAGCAAAGAGCACACTTGTGGAAACATGGGAGAAGCCCGTGCCTCTGCTCAGCGTTGTCTCTGGCTGTTTGACCATGGTTCAGGTTATCTGCCACACAGGAATCTCATCAGGGAGCCCCAAAGTGTGAATTACTGTTGGATTCTGGATATGAAAGCCTGCCCCTTTTCATTTATCCTTCCCCTCCCTTCTTCTAGTTACTTGTAAAATAGTAAGTTACCTATAATATAAAATATCTTTTTTGAGCTTTAAGCCAGTTCTAGCCTTCTGTGCCATAGGCAGAGTAAGTACTCCATACACAGACAATATGTAAGAAAAACTCAGGCAAAGAAAACTCAAGCAAGCTTTGAACCTTTAATTTGCACCTATTAATTTGTTAATCTAAAATATCACCGTTGGTTGAAATCTCTCTGATATTATTTACTGTAGGTCTGCACGTACAAGAAGCAAAGGTATTGACCCCATCCCCAGAAATAGGATTTGGAAAGTGAAGTTGCCTCTATGGTATTTTTGTTCAGGAGTTCTTAACCTGGAGTCTGTAAACTTGTGTTTTTAATAACTGCATTTTAATATTATGGCTTTCCTTTGTAATCTCATGTATACTTATTTTACGTATTTTACAAACTTGATTCTGTGAAGGAGTCCCTATCTATGCCAGAGAAGAGTCTAGGACGCAGGAGGGATTAAGAACTCCAGATTACTTCGCCAAGAAGCTTAAAACATTCCATATTTCCTTTCTCTGCCCATTGCCTTTGGCAGTCAGGAAATTTCTGATAGATCATTTTATTATAAATAGGAGACTGAGGATAGGGACTTGTCCTCAAATCTCATAATAATTTGAACCCTAACCAGAAACACTATATAGTCCTACATTGGTTTGCTGAAGCCCTAAACTTTACTTAGACTTTGGTGTCTGATCCTTTCTGTGTACAGTCTTTTTGTTGGTCACTGTCTCTTTTGAAAAAAATAAATGCTAAAAGGAATGACAAATACTGTAGTATTTAATTTTGTAAAAGTATGAGCCTGCATCTCTCATTTGGATTGCCATCAATGGTGAGTTTCAAAAATTAAATTGTGTGAATCATTTCCTCTTCTATTGTCCTTCACAGAGTTCACAAAGCCTTGTCATTCTCAATGAGCTTATAAAATGGCAGAGAAAAAGCATGAATTTTCCTTTCTGTGCCAGAGAAAATCTGCAGCTCTTACACTGCATTTTGCTGCTGGCCAAATCTAGAAGGGTGCTTGTGGTAAAGTTTATGAAAGAAGAGGAATTACCTAGCTCAGGGGTGGGGAACCTGCGGCTTGGAGGCCACATGTGGCCTACTAGGTCCTTGAGTGCAACCTTTTGACTGAGTCTGTAATAAACAGAACAAATCCCCTTAAATAAATAAAAAGGATTTGTTCTATAAAACTTGGACCAAGGACCTAGAAGGCCACATGTGGCCTCCAGGCTGCAGGTTCTCTATCTCTGACTTAGCTGAATATGGCTTTAATGAAAATTTTATATATTTCATATTCACACCCCCATACATGCATATATATGTATATCTATACACATTTATACATACTTATGTATACACACACACATGCACTCATCAACTTTTATCTCATAATCTTTAAATGCTTTACTGATAATAACAGCTAACATTTATAAATCACTTTCAGGTGTTCAAAGTACTTCACAAACAACCATCTCATTTGGTCCTCACAATTGTGGGAGAGAGATGTAATTATTATCCCCATTTTACAGATGAGGACTCTTAGGTACACAGAGATTGTGACTTACTGAGGGTCACACAGCTAGTAAGTGTCTGGGGCCAAATTTGAAGTGAAATTTTCCTCCCTCCAGGACAAATTCTACGCACTGTGTCACCTAGCTGCCTACTGACTGATTTAGATCCCCATGACAGGGTTGTCAGAAGTATTTGAGCTGAGAGAGTGTATATGTAGGAAGGGAGGTGTTAATAATAATTTCCAAATTTCGTAGATGAAATAGATTATAAATGACTTTGGACAAGTCACAGAAAGTCAGCAGTTGTGGAAGGAAAGAGTAGCTCGACGAATTGAAGCCAAGCAGTGTGAGCTGATAGATTGCTAAGCCCTGGCATTTTGTTGGGATCAGTATGAAGACTAGGAGAGCTTTGGCAAGAGGCCTGGAAGAATCTGCTACAACCATCTTATTCTGTGATAGTAGAAAAGTATAAGGCAGAGGATGCTAAAAATCATGGTTGTTGACCATCTCTATCTTAAATTAACTGTTGGCCTTCTAAATGTGAGATCTTTAACAGCTACCTAGTTGACGTGTTGCTGGAGTAGCTAAACTATGTTAATATTGATAGTCTCTACAAATGAAACTAGAAGACAAAAGGAATTAAATGGCAGGCTGACTCACATCACAGCCTTTCCTTAGAGACTGACATTGTTAGGTTTCATCATGTGTCCAAAGGCAACAGGAGGCATCATTCCTAGAACATATGGTCATTTCGATTTGCAGTGCTATGTAGTTATAATTTAAAATGCTATGAAGATCACTGAATCTTATGTACTAATATCTGTTGCAAAGGATGAAGAAGAGAAATTTCTATTAGATTAGCTTTGTTATCACCTGCTTATGTGCCCTCTCCATAAACAATGGTCCAGATACAAGGGCCTTTCTGAAAACTCATCTTTACTCTCTCTGTTTTCTTGACACAGCTTTCTACTCCTCTTCCTACTGTCTGACCAGATCTTCAATATATGTTGTTTCCCCCATTAGAATGGGAGCTCCTTGAGAGCTAGAACTCTCTTACGATTCTATTTGTATCTCACCTGCTTGGAATAGTACTTTTCACATCAAGTGCTTAATAAAGGGGTTTTTTTTGCTCATTCATTTATTCTGGTTATTCATTTATCCTTTGCTGGATCTTCATTTATGTCATACACACCCACTAACTTTGGGTATTTTCTAAGGCACTGCTCTGGGACCTCTTTTCGCTCTACTTGACTTTCTTATCAACTTCCAAAGTTTCAGTTATTATCTCCATGCAGATGACTCCTGGGTCTACATACCCTTCTCTAGTCTTCCTGAGCTCCAATTTCAAGCAGCTACAGGCATCACTAATTCAACATGTCCACAAGAATTCTCCTTCACCAACAGCACTTCCCTCTTCTAAACTATTTCTATTGAGAGACTACTGCCATCCTGTTCTTCCAGTCACCCAGGCTCTTCATGTCATCCTCAGCTCCTCCTCCATTCATATCTTACCTGTTAATAAATTTTATATCTCCCTCCACAATTCAGGCCTTCATCACTTCTCACCTAGACTGTTGTTCAGTCATCTTTTAAAAAACTTTATTTTTACTCTGAATCCAGTAAACACCAAATAGAAAGTTAATTTCCCCATACTTGTGGAAGCCATTTCATCTTTTTCTAGAAATGTTAAAACATTTCTCTAGGGCAAAAACTTGTCAGACTGTCTCAGGTATGTTTGATCAAGACAAAAAAAGGCCTTTTTAAAGGAAGTGGATTAGGAGTAGAAAACCAACTTGAACAAAGGATCCCTCCTATATTCTTTTAAGTCTTTGCCTTCTCACCCCCTGAAGTGATTGGGTTCTGTCTATCTCACTTTGGGGTAGAGCCTTCTCCATTCAGAAAGGATTAAGACATTGATTAGAAGAAAGAGGTCTTGGATACTCCTGGAGAACACTTGAAAGAGGGAGTTGTCCAGAAAGAAACTGAATAGTTACTAAGTGACTGTTGTCCTATTAGAATGTCAGCTCAAAACTCTTTTCACATTGTGACATTTTCCATGTTCCAGGTAACCTATAAATGTTACCTCCAATCATCTTGAGGTAAAGACACCTAAGGGTATTGGGGGGGACTGTGCCAATTGGGATTTTTCTCTAAGGTAGGAAATAGCTTGGATTTAGACTAGTATTAAATTAATAAAAATTGTTACTATCAAATTTGTGCCTGAAATGCAGAGTACAGTATTAATATTTTTTCTTTGCTACGTAGAGCAGAAAAAAGGGATTGTAATAAGAGACTATAACTCTGTTATTACGACTCAGCTCAAAAGCCATTTTCCTGCAGTAAGCCATTCTCAGAACCGCTTACAATTCCTCCTCTCTGAGATGATTTTCCATGTACCCTGCATATATCTTGTATGTACAAGGTTACTTGTATGTTGTTTCCTTCACTAGAAGGGGAACTCCTTGAGGGCAGATACTATTTTTTTACCCTTATTTGTATCACCAGCCATCTCCAGTGCCTGGAATATAATTTGTGTGTGTGAATGTGAGATCTGTAATTGTTAGTACTGTTGTTGTGAGGTCACCAAATAGGAGGTACACAATGACTGAGACATTAGAGATATCAACAGAAATAGATGTTGAGGAAGAGGCAGGGTTTGGTGGGGAAATTCAGTTTTGAACACATGAAGTGTAAGGTACCAATGTGATCTGACCAAATGTAGGACTAGTGAGTTGAGGAGAGATTGGAGATATAAATAGAATTTGAAGGAACAGCCAGTCAGCAAGTATTTATTAAGGGCTTACTATATTCCTTAAAGGCAGCTGAAAGACTTGAAGTGACTTGCTCAAGGTTACAAAGCTAGGAAGTATCTGAAGTAGGATTTGAACTCAGGTCTTCCTAAATCTTAACTCTCCATGGTGACATATGACAAAATATATTGGAAAATGTAGTTCAGGATTAATAAACAATAAACCAGAGGTTTGTATTCCTTAAAAGACTCTTCCTGTCTTTTTTTTTAATCATTAATACTTTTCTTAAGAGGAGAGTTAGAGGATATCAGATATATTAAGCAGTAAACATTACAAAAAATGAAATAAACATGGTTATTCATTATAATTTAAAAGAAAAATATGCTTTAAAATATAGAAATATCGTATTGATACCCTTTATTTTACATCAATATCACATCTCATTAACTTCCCTGTTATCACCGGCATTAGAAACTTAGCTCTTAACAAAAGGTATACAGTGAAGCAAAAGAAATCAACCAAAGCTTACAACATGAACTTTATTTCTCACCTATAGTCTTCCATCTCTCTATAGAAAGGCAAGTGGCATGTTTTACTGTCTGAAAACACAACTGATCAGAGCAGTCTATTGTAGTGCAGGAGTGAGGTGATGAGGGCAGTGTCAGAGGAGGAGGAGGAGGGAGGTTAGGCAAGAAAGTGAGGAGCAGAGGATGACACTGAGGGGCAGACCTGAATGACTGGAGGGATGGCAGTGCTCTCCAGAGTAATAGGGAAGTTAGGAAGAGAAGATTTGGGGGAGGTAATGACTTATTTCAGACATGCTGAGCTTAACATGTCTGTAGGACATCCAGTCAGCAAGGAGATTTAGGAATGGATGAGTAGATCTGAGAGTCTTCATCACAGAAATGATCGTTTTGGTCATTGGGTAAATTGTTCTACTTTTTCCGCTCATTTGTTCTGTATCGATTCCAATTCCTTCCCAAGAAACAGATCTAATCACAAATCTAATCAGGAGTGTTTTGATGAGTGTTTATAAGGCTGACCCAAATGCCCAATGGAAATTGAACTAGATGTTATCCAGATAAAATTTTCAGTTTAATTTGTGGTTTTGAAACATACTGTCCTTATGTATATATACTCTTATGTCTTTGTACATGTTGTCTCTTTCTTCATAGAATGGGAGTTCCTCAAGGGCAAGTATTGTTTCAGTTTTTCTTTTACTTTGTATCCGTAGTATAGTGGCTAGCATGTAGCAAGTCTTAATAATTGTGTGAGCCCTGCAGGGTGCAATAGCTAGGATTTATAGAGTGCTTCTGGTTTTACAAAGCACTTTGCTCATATTACCTCATTTGATCCTTACAGAAACCCTGTGAGGTAGATGCAGTTATTATCCACATTTTCCAGATGACAAAACTTAGGCTGAGAGGTTAAGTGATTTACCCCAAGATCACACACCTGATAAGGTTTCTGAGGAAGGTTCAAACTCAGACCTGATTTCAAGACCAGCCCTCAATCCACTTCACCCCCCCTACCCCTCATCTAGCTACAAGAAGAACTTAGAGTTATCTTATTTTTAGGTCAACTTGGACAGAGCAAACTATCCAAGTCAGCCATCAAGTTTTGAAGCATTTGTTCTCTATAGCTTCCATAGTGGACAAAGATTTAGATATGGTTAGAGCCCAAATCCCTTGTGATGGTAAAACCCCAAATTGAGGTGGGAAATCTGTGACTTTGGGACCACTTTTGGCCCTCTAGATTCTCAAGTGTGGCCCTTTGACCAAGTCCACATTTGACAGAGCAGATCCTTTTATTATGAGGATTTGTTCTGTGAGGTTTGAATTCAGTCAAAGAGTCACGCTTGAAGATCTAGAGGACCACATGTGACCTTGAGGCTGCAAGTTCCCCACCCCTACTCTCGATCCTCCTCTCTATTGTATCATTAGGGAAAAAAATGGGACATGGAAAAAACAACAGAAGAGAAAATTCTTATTAGAAGTCATTCTTCATTGAAAATTATTGTATTTTCTGAAGATGCATCTAAAATCTAAGAGTGAGATGCCCAAAAGGAGTCCTGTGCTTTACCAGTTTTGTTAAGCAAGGATACCTTGGAGATAGGTCTATTCCCAGAATCATCAGAGCTCATTAATCTTCATTAATACCTACATTCTATGAATAAATATGCTTGGACTTCTTTCCTCCACCTCTTCTCTTCCAGTTTCTTTTTTAATTCCTAGACTTTGTTTCAAGATTTTAGACCCCCACGAGACGTAGAAAAGAAGGACCTAAAGTACCTCACCTATTCTTGGTAGTATGACTTCCAAAAAAGAACACAAGGTGCAAGTAGCTTTTTAACGTATAGGTCAGGAACAAAAACCCTTCAGACAAAATTCTGGGGCCATGCAGGAAGTCACTAATGACCTGTTTGGTTGCTTACCCTTTGTATCTCTTAACTAGACCTCTAGATTAAGCCAAGGCTTTGTGGGCCAAAAAACTGATACCCAATAACTTTTACCCAGTTATTGGAACCAGCATAATGATCTGCATGAAGCTTGTCATCTTTCTGAATGTGAATTTATGTGGTAGTCTCAGCTACTTATTTTCTGTCCTCTCTGTGTTCTCCTTAATGCCAAGCAGGCCGTTCAAAGTAAAGTTTGATGCTACTGGCCTCATCTTTTCTGTGTGAAGAATCCTAAAGGGCTATTGGAAGTGAGTTACTAATCCTTGCTTGGGGGTCCACTTATATGGTTATCTTCAGCCATGTTTCTGATGTCTTATGCAAGGTGGAATGCCCATGTGTCATGTCCTCCACAGTAGCTTCTCATCATCCCCTGAGCCACACAGAGTAGAGAGACTAAAGACCACTTCAGTATTACCTCATTCTATTTCTTGGTAATACCAGTTTAGTTGACAAGTTCCATCTACATCATCACTCTTTTCTCAGAACTCCTATAGTACTTTTTGATAACACAGTCTTGCTCATTATAGTATCCTATCATGTACAGTTATCCCTTCCACATTGTGGGGGGCTAGGGACGTGGCACCCTTGTGATCTGCAAAATCTGTGTACAATTTTTTTACCCTCCCTTTACACTAAAGAAGTCTAGTTTTTGTCTTTTTCCTTTTGGGGGTATTTATAGTGCCTTACTATAAAATTTAGGCTAAGTATTTGATCATAGACTCTGTGTCATCTGCAGACCTTCGTGTGTCATCTGCAGACCTTTGTGTGTCATCTATGACTTCTGCAAAACCCCCCCAAAATTCCCATTTAATTTCATATGCTGACCTGTGATATACCAAAACCACAATGTGGAGGGGCTAACTGTAGTATTACTTAGAAGTTTGAGTGTTAGTTTTGGCTCCCTAATGAAATTTAGAATAGTCAGAGGACAGGGACCTCTTTACTACCTACCACAACATTCATCCTAGAGTAAGGACTTGGTATTTGTCAAGTTAAATTTATAGAAGTAGTCTTAATGCTCCAAGGTATCACTTTAGTGCCTATCGAAACAATGCAGTGGGTTTTTTGTAGATCGAAAAATTACACATTTCCATAAAAAAATCAAAAACACTTTACAGATTTGAAGGCAGTAAATATATGTTTTTAACATAGCTAAACCTTTTTTTAAAAGGAAACATTAGAAAAGTAGGAGTTGAAACAAGCAAATATATTAAAATATTGTGAAGAAATAGCACTTTATTTAAAAGAAAAATTGCCATATGTATAGTCTTAAGACAGATATTACTGAACCAGCACCATAATTTGAAAATAAAGGACCAGCTCTGTATTCCTTGACTTTTATTTAGTGAATAAAAGAGTAGAAACTTTGGTTCACCCAGCTCACTCTGATTCTACAGTGGCCTCTCTTTAGTCCCCGTTACGGTGTTTCTAAATGTGTAGGTGCTTGGGAATCCTATCCCTATGGAGGGAGAATTTCTGGAGGACTTAAAGCATACATGCATAGGATTCCCTTTAAAAGTATCCCCAAATAATACATATCTGCTTTGTCTACCTTTCAGTATTTTGTTTTCTACATTTCGAGAGGATTCGCTGCGTCCTGAAAGGTATAAAATATGAGAATCTAATGATGGAATGCTTATGTAATGGTGTTCCAGTCAACAACTCCTCAATCACTGTGTCTTCTGTTTATTAGACCTTGGAGCTAACTGTAAGCAGAAAACTCCTTGGTATGTTATTCCTTTTATATTTTCCATAATCACCACACAGGAGGGGGTAGGATTTAATAGGACACTGAAGAGATGGGTACAAGATATAACTCTAATCCAATATGTAGAAGAAACAGACTAATTGAACCTCAAAGGCCCCCCCTAGCCCTGCTGCTTTCATTAAATTTTTCATAATTTTATGGCAAGTATGGAATACATTTTATTAAATTATTTTACTGTTTCTTTTCTCATAAAACCTGATATGTAAGGCAGCTACTAAATTTTCACAAGATTTCTTACTGTTGTGGTTGCTACAGCTATTATAGTACAAACTCTTTGAAGACAGGGCCTAGTTTATTTTCTACATATTCCTCAATGGTCTTCCTTCTGTGAGTAGTTATTGGGCCCCTTGGGTTTCTACTCCTTTCCCTGTTGTTTAATACTTGATTCAAACATTTATATGCATGCAAAAAGGTGACAGAGGGCTTCAGTTAGTGATCCTGTCATCCAGAAAACAAGTCCCTCTCAGGTACATGGATGATCATCTACACTAGCCCAGAGTACTGTTGAATGGATTGTCATTCATTTTAAGTGTGCAGTGCTTGCAGCCCGGATACTCTAATAGAGAAGAGGATTAACTCATTTGACACTAACAACTGTTGAAGGAATGAATTTTTTCTTGCAAATGTGCATGTCTTTCCATGTCCTGGGTTTAAACATAGGTACCTAAAGAAAATCTGGTAGCTGACCTACAATTAAATTAATAAATCCTGAACCCTGCTTCCTTTTTCTATTAGGTCTTTGATTATATCTTCATTAGAATTTTTTTTAAAGAGGAAACTTAGCTTGAGCAGATATTTGAATCCTCTAATTCTAGGGATTAGAGAATTGAAAGAAATATTGAGTTAGGGAGTTTAGTATTAGTAAGTATAGACAGGGCTAATTCAAATTGAATGGTAAGCATTTTATTGGGCCAGAGGGATTTAAAAAATTTTTGTGGTAAAATTTCTGTAACATTCTTAATGAGCCACCCAATTTTTATCTCTAGACCATGGCCATTAATGAGTGACTTGTGAATAATACTTTGACTGTCCATTTGCAGTATTCTGAGTTCTCCCTCCTCTGCTGAATCTTCCCTTTAATGATCTCATTGAGTAATTGACCTGGATGAAATTTATGATATATTTAGCCCTGATACCTTTTGAACTGCAAGAAACCAAGCAATCCATGTAATGGGCATTACCTAAGGTTGCCTTATGTTCTGACTTAAAAATAAGCATCTCAGTAACTCAGGCTCTCACCCCTCCTTTATCCTGGGGTAGGAACAGTCAGGGAGTGATCTTCACTTGCCCAACAAACACATCTTTTCTACCTTTTCATACATGTAAGTAGTAAAGAATAACAGGAAAGAGAAGGTGTGGAATTAACCATCATATTCATATGAGGATTCATGGACTTTTAATGAAATGACATAGCTTATTTGAGGTTCTTATAGGGATTAATATTCATATTTATTAGTAGACCATAGAGATAGTCACTCAGGAAATGAGAATAGAGCAAGTGACCAAAAGCAAATTTTGACCCTATTTGCACAGAAGTCACTAGTGAAGAACTATCATGAGAAAATTAGGTTTATCCTATTCTTGTCTTGCTTAATCTTTTATTTCTGAGGGCATCAGCACATAAGCATTTGAATGTGTGGGTTTGATTTTATTTTCAATATGTGATTAAACTGGAACAGAGTTATTAAAATAGAAAAGATGAAAAGAATTGTGGTTTGCTCTCCTGCTGAGGTCTCAGTTTGAAGGATTTGTGGGGTTTTTTTGGGTAATTTTCTTTTTTTAGATAGGGTCTTATTTTCAGAAAAATGGAAATAACAATAGCCAGAGAATGTGTCTTGGCTGAGCCATCACTAGGAATTTTTTACCCCCATGGCAAGCAGGGCAAACCCTTGGCAGAAGACAGCTAGCACAAGGGGTGCCTTCGTTAGGGGGAGGAGACACATTCTCCTGATGGAGACATCAGCTTCTGAAGGCTGCTGTTGGGGAGGCTGCGTCTGGAGAGAGCTGATGGGTCAGTTGGTTGCTTCTTATCTTAACTATTATTGTCTTAACTAATTACTTTAGATAACTAGGTGGTGTGATGGGCTGTGGTGATCCTCATGGCAAAAAGGAGCTAGAAGACTGCTTGAAGCTTCCATCTACATCCTCAACTCTCCGAGTATGATGACCATGTTAGAGCTTCAAGTGCAGGAGCTTTTCTCTTCCAACTTCTTCCTTTTACAGAAGAAAAAACCCAGGCCCCATATAGGGGAAGTGATCTGCCCAAGGTCACACTCCTGAAATTGAGACTAAGCTGAGAGAGAGTCAAACAGAGACCAGTTCTCAATATTGGATTGTAAGAGCTAGAAAGGATCTTATGGAACACTTTGTCCACTCCTTCTCTCCCACTGCTCCATTCTACAGAGAATGAAAAGAAAATCTTTTAGGTTCATGTAGTGTCAAAACAGAGACTAGACCCCAGATTTCATGGTACAGGCTGAACAACTGAGCAGGGAGAAGGATGCCTCAATCTTTGCAGGGTATGTCCTGGTCCAGCCTTACCAACCCAAGGAACAGTGGCCTGAAGAGGACAACCCGCCTACCTCCTGGAAGCCTGAGGATGTGCCTCCGTTCCTCCCCATCAGAGCAGAGCTCAGATCCCCACGTCTAAGGTCTGAACCAGGGCAGAAGTTAAGAAGGCCATCTTCCTGCCATTGGAGCAGACTTCCCACCACAGCCCTACGGGTGTCCCACCCTGGAGCCGCTAAGCAGTTCTGGCACCTTTCTGGTTCTGTTCTTAGATGTAGGTTAGTTACTGCTAATATTGGCTTCAATAGTCATGAGACTCTAAAAACCCTTTCCTAGTAAACCTAGGTTACTGTGGTTCATTCAGACTTCGTTAGAATAGACATTCAGATTTTTAAAGTATATTCCATAATTATTTTATTTAATTAATAGATTTGCAAGTTGTAGGCTACAGGAAAAATTCAAGTCAAGCAATCATTAAACACCTACAATGTGCCAGACACTACTAAGTGCTAGGGGTACAAAGAAAGGCAAGCAACATTCCCTTCTGTCAGAATAATCAGTCTAATGGTAGAGATGACATGCAAACAACTGTATGCAATCATGATATATACTGGAGAAATTGGAGATAATCTTCGAGAGAAAAGGAAAAAACGGTGGGATTTTAGCTGGGATTCTAAGCCAAGAGACCAGGATGAGGAGAAAGAGAATTCCAGGCCTGGGGGATAACTAGTGAGAATGCACCAAGTAGGGAGATGAGGGTATCTTGTCACTGAGTAGAGGGTGGGCTGGACTGGGGCGGGACATCAGCGATAACTCGCCTTTCCTTTTCCACATCTATCTTTTTTGCTTGTCACGCTGCATTAAATCTGCAGCTGGGAGTAACCAGGAATATAAAATGCTACTTTTTAATTACTCTAATAAAATAGAAGTGGATTGTATCTCTTAGACATAGAGGAGTTATATACAGGTAGCAAAAAGCCTTTTGTGTTATTTCCTTTATTTTATTTTCTTTTGGGAGCTAAAGGTTCAGATCAGTTTGCTCTGTTGCTGCATCAGTATTTCTCACATTCCCCAATTCCCACCAGTCATCAATAAGTCTCCTACTTTCTGGGCCACTGAGAAATGAGTAACTTGAATTTCTCTAACAGCTCCAGTTTGTTATCCCTCAAACTTTCCTAATTACATTTTCTTCACTGATGCTTTGAAAGAACTGTGACTTTAAAAAAATATATACTTTATTTTCCCCCAGTTACATGTTAAACAATTTTTAAACATTTTTTAAAGTTTTGAGTTCCAAATTCTATCCCTCATGCCTCCCTTTCTTCCCTCCTCCCTGAGACAGAAAGCAATCTGATACAGTTTATACATGTGCAGTCATGTAAAACATTTCCAATATTAGTCATTTTGTACAAGAAGACAAGATTTTTTTAAAAGAATGAAAAAAATAAAGTGAAAATACTTTCTGTATTTCTGTCTGTATTCAGACAGTATAATTTCTTTCTTTGAAGGTAGATAGCATGCTTCCTCATGAGCCCTTTGGGATTGTCTTGAATCATTGTATTGCTGAGAACAGCTAAGTCATTCACAATTCATCGTACAATATTGCTGTTACTGCGTACAACATTCTCCTGATTCTGCTCACTTTACTTGGCATCAGTTCATGTAAGTCTTTTCAGATTTTTCTGAAATCATTCTGTTTGTCATTTCTTATAGCACAATAATATTTCATCATAATCAAATACCACAACTTGTTAAGCCATTCCCCAGTTGATAGGCATCTCTCAATTTCTAATCCCCCTCCCCTTTTTTTGATTGTCTTTGGGATATAGATCTAATAGTGGTATTGCTGGATCAAAGGGCATATGCACAGTTTCATGGCCCTTTAGGCAGAAAGAACAGTGATTTTTAATACAATATGTTCTCTTTCCACTTTCACACGTTGAAACCTATTCGTTACATAGTTATTTAAGAGTTTCTGAACCTCCCCCAAAAAATATCATAATTTGATGACTACATTTTCTGGTTATGAATTCTTCTCTGAACCCTATTCAAAATCTTTCTTCCTTGGTATGGCTTGCCACAACATTTCATTGGCCTATTCTTCAAGAAATAGCTAGAAGATTACAATAATATATCACATTAGATTATACATTGTGACCAAGCAGGATTTATACCAGGAATGCAGGAATGATGTAAAATAAGGAAAACTATTAATGTAATTGATTATGTCAGTGACAAAAATAGCAAAAACAATATGATTATATCAATAGATGCAGAAAAAGCTTTTGACAAAATACAACTCATTCCTATTAAAAACACTTGAAAGTGTAGGTATAAATAGATTTTTCCTTTAAATGATAAGCCTCTACTTAAAGCCATCAGCAAGCATTAATTGTAATGGGGATAAGCCAGATGTCTTTCCCCTAAGATTAGGAATGAAACAAAGATGCCCATTATCACCACTATTGTTCAGTATTGTATTAGACAAACTAGCAGTGGCAGTAAGAAAAGGAAGGGAAATTGAAGGAATCAGAATGAGCAATGAAGTAGTAAAACTATCTTTTTGTAGATGATAGGAATTGATATACTTTGAAAATCTTCGATAATCAACTAAAAAGCTAGTCGAAACAATAACTTTAACAAGGTTATAGAATAGAAAGTAAATGTACATAAATCACCAGCATATATATTACCAACAGAACCCTACAAGGAGAAGATAGTAAGAGATACCCCTATTTAAAACAACCATAGACAGCATAAAATACCTGGGAGTATGTCTGCTAAGACAAACCCCGGAATTACATGAACGTTATTATAAAATACTTTTTATATACCTAAAGCCATTTTTCAATAATTGGGGAAATATTCATCGTTCATGGATGGGCAGAGCCAATATAATAAAAATGAGAAGTCTACCTAAACTAATTTACTTATTCAATATCACTATAGTTAAATCACCAAAAAAAAAAATTTATTGGGCTAGAAAAATAATAACAAAATTCATTTGGAGAACAAAAGGTCAAGAATATTAACAGAATTAATGGAAAAAATGTAAAGGAAGGAGGTTTATCCCTACCAGATCTTAAACTTTATTTTAAAGAAGTAATTATCAAAACTAACTGGAATTGGCTAGAATAGAAAGGTGGATCACTGGAACAAAGTAGGCATGTAATATATAGTATTATATTATTATTATAGTAATCTTGTGTTTGACAAATGTAAAGATTTAAGTTTGTGGGATAAGAATTCACTATTTGGCAAAAATTATTGGGAAAACTGGCAGTCTGGCAGAAGCTGGGCATAGACCAATATCTTACACCATTTACCAAAATATGGTCAAAATAGATAGATACATGACCTAGATATAAAGGGAGGTATCAGACATAAATTAGAAGGATATGAAATATATTATCTGTAAGATTTATAAACAGGAGAAAAATTTATGAATAAATGAGATAGTGTTGTGCATTCATTGTAAAATGAATAATTTTAATGACATTAAGTTAAAAGATTGTTTTTTACCAGAAAGCCCCTCAGTATAGCCAAGATTAGAAGGAAAGCAGAAAATCTGGGCTGGAGGGTTATAGACATTTTCTTAGATAAAGCTCTCATATCTTAAATATATAGAAAACTTTGTCAAATTTATAAGAATATGAGTCATCCAGTTGATAAATATTAACAGGCAGCTTTTCAGTGAAGAAATAAAAGTTATGTATTGTCATATAAAAATACTCTAAATCATTATTGATCAGAAAAATCAAATTAAAACAACTTTGAGATATCATCTCATACCTGTCAGATTGGCTAAAATGATAGAAGAGGGAAATGACAAGTTTTGGAGTGGATATGGAAAAATTGAGATATCAATACACTGTTGGTGGAACTGTGAACTAATTCAGTCATTTTGGAGAGCAATCTGGAATTATGCCCGAAGAGATATAAAACTGTGTATACCCTTTGACCCAGCAATACCTCTATTAGGTCTGTTTCCCAAGGTGATCAGAGGAAAAGGAAAAGAACCTATATGTTCTAAAATATTTATAGCAGCTCTCTTTGTGGTGGCAAAAAACTGGAAATTGAGGGGCTGCCCATCCATCAGTTGGGGCATGGCTGAACAAGTTGCGGTATATGATTGTGATGGAATAGTATTGTGCTCTAAGAAATGACAAGCAGGTTGATTTTAGGAAAACATGAAAAGACTTGCATGAAATAATGAAGAGTGAAATGAGCAGACCTAAGGTAACATTGTATACAGTAACAACAATATTGTTTGAAGAATAACTGAACAGCTACACTATTCTGAATATTACAATTAACAATTAATGTTACAGTTAACAGTTACAATCAAATCAACTCCAAAGGACCTGTGCTGAAAGATTCTGTCCACCTTCAGAGGAAGGAACTAATAAATACGAGTATGCACAGTCTGGTTTTACACATTTAATCTGTCTGTCTGTCCATCCATCTCTCTGTCTATGTCTGTATCTGTATATCTAGATCAAATGGTGGCCTTCTCCAGTGCAGGGTGGGGAGAAAAGGGAAATAGTCTGGAGCTTAAAATGTAACCCCCCAAAATTAAAAGAAACTGAGGCAATCAGTGACTTGCCCAGGATCACATAGCTAATGTTTCTGAGGCTGGCTTTGAATTCACAAGGATGAGTCTTCTTGACTTCAAGTCTGATGCTCGATCCACTTGTGCCACCAAGCTGCCCCACTCTAAGGTCTATTTCACTTAAAAGTTTCTGTGTTTTATACCCAGGAAATCAAACCCAGTTTTTCAGTATGTAGAAGAGTTGGACAGAGGCATGGAGTTGAGATGTCTAGAATGGAGGGAGAAACACTTTTAGAGGGTCAAGATTTGTTCAGCATCACAAAGATGTGACATACTCTTAAACAGCCGTGAATATCTCTTCATATGGATATGTCAGGCAGCAAGTAGGTTTCCTAAGTGATCACTGTAGATTAACTTCCGTATGAACTAATAAAACACTGCTGCTTTCCTGTATTTTATATAGTTTTTCCCCCCTCTTCTACCCTCTGTTCTCTTTGTCCGCTTTAGCTAAACTGAGGCTTCCCATTCTCATTCTTAACTAGAGTGGAATCAGGTCCTCAGAAGGATGTCCCTACAGGTGTTTATCTCTATCAGAAGGAGCTAACATTGCTTCCTCTTACTGTTCCTCTTTTATATACTCCATTTGAAGTGCCAGTTCAGTGAACACTTATGTGCAATGTTCTGTCCTAGGTGTTGGGGATACAGGTTCCTGCCATTAACTAGCTTGTATTCTCTGGGGTAGGGGGCAGTTTAGGAGCCCACAGTTTTACAACTCAGTAACTTCTCGAATTATGTGCTAGGTGTTTGCAATGAATAGAACATTGGACCTGGAGCGAGGAAGACCTGAATTCAAATCTTGCCTTAGTCACTTCCTAGCCATGTAGTCCCAGGCAGATCACTTAACCTCTGTCAACCTTATTTTCTCATCCATAAAATGGAATAAATGGCACCTACCTTCTAGGGTTATAAGGATTAAATGAAATGATTATTTGTAAGGTGTTTTGCCAAACTTAAAGCACTGTAAAAGTGATAGTGATTATCATTAATTGATCTAGGATCTAAAATCCGTTGGAAATTGGCAGAGAACAAGAATAAGCATTGCCTAGTAAGCAGATTGTCATAGGATTTTAGCTGAAGAACCTGAGGCCCAGGGGCAAAGTGACTTGTCCAGTGTTGTACAGAGAGTATCAGAAGGGAGATCTGAACCCATTCTTCTGACAGGAACCACTGTACCACACAGGTTCAGCAACCCCTGGGGATGAGCAAATAATTCTCAAAAGGAGAAATATAAGCTCTCAATAAGTTTGAAGTGAAAATTATTAACAATTAGGAATACAAATTGAAGCAACTCTTAGATATCACTTTATATCTATGAAGTTATAAAAAATGGGAAAATATAGTATGAGAAGAGTTGTGGAAAACAGTCTGGAAATTAGTTTAGAATAATAACAATAAAATTATGAGATTTTTCATATCTGTTGATCCAGAGATCCCACCTCAAGGAGGCTGATGACAAGATACATATATTCAAAATAAGCATAGCATGAATTATAATAAAAAATAGGAAATGAAATGTGTCCAGTGATTTGAGAATGAATCCACTGGGTGTGTGTGTGTGTGTGTGTGTGTGTGTGTGTGTTTGTCTGTGTGTTTTGGTGGGAAATTCTTTGGGATGTGCCTGTGTCAGAACAAAATTATTGGATCGCACTAGAATCTCTGGTTTGAGAAACCAGCTCCATGGCTGCCATCAGCCATGAGACAGTGTCGAATTACTTGAAAGGAGAGATTGCCTACACCATGGAAAAAGACAGTTGTGGAGGTTAGCCAAAGACCAACTCTATATGTACTTTTTCTTGGGCATCCTAGTGTTTTTCATTCGACCTTGATCTCTGAAAGACCCATTAATGAAAGCAAGGATTCTTAACCTTTCTTGTGTCATGGACCTCATTGGCAATCTAGTGATGCCTGTTACTCTTTTTCTCAGAATGATTTTGAATACACAAAATAAAATACTTAGGATTGCAAAGCAAATCTGTTATATTGAAATAGTTATCAAAAAAATTTTTTTAAGTTAATGGGTCCCAAGTTAGAATCTCTGAACTTGAAGGTCTAGAAAGTAATTTTACTTTATAGACTTTTAAAATAATTTGCTATAACATCCAGCTAATGCTTATGTCTTGAGCTCCATTAATGTTTTCAAATGTTTTGCTATTGAACTTGGAGGTTCTCCTGTGACATTGCTCCATCTCTCTGAGTTTTCCCTTAATATTACTTGATTCGTAGATTGTACTGAAATGCTTAGTTGATGGAATTATACAATAAATGGTATCTCTAAAAGTTATACCATTTAATCCACTCTAAGAACTGTATCCTCAATTGACAAGAAAAATAAATAAATGTCTATCTGCACAAAAGCTTTGGTTATCAAAAAAATCCAAACTAGAAGCAAATTTGGTGTCAGTTGGGAAATGACTGAATGATGTTATTGTACTGCAAGAAACTGGATAGTTTAAAAAAAATATGACAATATATGAAGTGATGCAGAATGAAAAGAACAGTAGTATGTACATTATTTAAAACATGTAGAAAAAGATGATAATAGAAACAAATTCACATTGTACAGATAGTGAAGAATATTAAAAAGTATAAGGAAAACAATAGGGACACGACCATGTTAAGTATATTTTAAAGCTGATCCACCTTATGTTTCTAACCTCATTATACATTATTCTCCTTCCTACACTTTATGGTTCAGCCAAACTGGCCTCTGTGTTCCTGTCTCCCATCTCATGCATTTGAACTGTCTGTCCCCCATTCCTGGAATGCACTCTCGCATTTTCCTCATACAGTTACTCTTTTTTTTTTTTTCCAAAGCAAAGCCTAAATGTCACCATCTCTACAAATTCTTTTTAGCTCTTCCCAACTGCTATTGCCAGCTTTCCCTAACTAACCTATATTTCATTACTGTGTATTTATTCTCTATATGCTTATGAATATGCATGTTATTTCCCCCAACAGAATTGGGGTTTCATAGGTTCACAGATTCTGAGTTGGAAGGGACCTTGTACATCATATAGTTCAGCAAGTATCTGAACGGAAACCCTCTTACTTCAACAAGTAGTTATCCAGCCTTGTTTAAAAGCCTAGTCATGGGGAACCCTCCTAATTGCATGTTCGTTCTTCATTGCCGAAGACCATGCCATCAGAGAAATAATGACATGACTTGCACTTGACTTTGCTTTGAGTGAGGGAGAGCTGTGCAGGTCACCATCCTCACTTCTCCTCCAGAACCATCTGAATCCAGTGATCCATTCATCAGGATGACTGGAGATGACCCAGGATGAGGCAGTTGGGGTTAAGTGATTTGCCCAGGGTCACACAGTTAGTGAGTGTCAAGTGTCTGAGATGAGATTTAAACCCTCCTAATTACTTCTTACGGAAACCCATTTCACTTTGGGAAAACCAACAGGAAATCTTTCCCTCTTTCTATCATAGATCGACATCTCTGGAACTTCTATCTATTATTATTACTAGGAGAGAGGGAAACATTGGAGAGGATATTTCCTATGTTCTCCACCATTCTTATCAAACCTGCTTGCATTCAGAAGCTATGTAGTAACTAGTGGAATCTTCTAGGCATTGGACATGAGAATGCCTCAAAGTTTCCTTGTGAAAAGCCAGCATTGTCTCTAAACTAGGCACATCCTATAATCATTCAAGAGTATTGTGTGCTAAATAACAAACTTTGAAGGCACATGACATTTCTGCTATGCCCTATATAGTGAATTCTGGTTTATTGCTAATCTAAGACCTGGGACCATCTTTTAAAGGAATCTAGAAACATTAGTTTAAACAGAATGCAGTGACTGTTGTTAGAACACACAGGATGGAACTTTATACGATCTGGGCTGTTTGCTTGAGGGGAAATTGTTAAATATCATAGTTGTTTTAATGGTGGGTATTAACAGACATAGCCTGTTACCAGCCATGACCTGCCATCAAGAATTAGTATGAAAGGTACCATCCAGGAAATGTGGGATCAGAAAAGAAGGTGGGCTGATCATTAGCAAGAGGGAGCAGTAAGAGAGCCTGAGTACTGTACAGGTACCAGGGGAACCTGAACACACAAGTTCAGGACTGAATGCTTAAGGCTGAGTAATTTGTGGAGGGTTTATGTGAGCATAAGTGAAACTTAAGTGACTTGACCTCTCTAAGTTCCCTTTTAAAAACTTAGGTCCTTGTCACATGCTGGCCCATCAGTTACCAAGCCAAGTTGGTGTTTAGTTAAAATTTATCTCAAAAGCATGACCAGCTATACTTTTATAAGTTGTATTGGATCAGTTCATTGTCCTCCATTTTTCAGAGCTGCTGAGCACCTAATACTTCTGATCCTGGCTATGTAATGTGGACAAAATAACTTCACTTGCCTGGGCTTCTTAAATAGAATGAAGGGGCTGGACCACATGATCTCTAGATGGGCCCATTCATTTCTAGTAGTCAAAATGTCAAACTTAAAAATAATGTTGACCTGTGACCATTGATAAATGTGAAGTGTCTTGCTCTAAAAAGCTATTATTTTAAATTACATTGAAATTTAAAATTAAGAAAGGATTTTAGAGGTAATTTAGCCTAATTTCCCACCCAGTTCTGGATCTTCTTATGTAGTTGCTCATGAAGGGTCCTCACCTATTGTCAGTTTTCATTGTGCCATCTTATTGATGAAAAAAGAGAACTACCAAAGGTTTTAAGTCAGTTGACAATTCCAAGATACCCCAAGGTTCAAAAGAGTTGAAGTGAACTCCCAGTCTCTCTATGATTTACCCTTTTGAGGATCAGCTGATATTCCAAAGGTTATTTTTATAACATCCCCAAAACAGGAATATATCTATGGTTGTTAGAATAATACTCTCCTGAGAGATTATGTAAACACTTAATATTATTAGAAGACTGTTCATGTTCATTTATATTCAAGCAATGTTCATGAACATTGTGAGTATAGAAAAGCATGAAAAGACTTATATGAACTGATGTAAGGTGAATAAGCACCATACGGAAAGAGAAAACAATATAAACCATGGTTACAACAATATATAGGGGCAGGAAACAGCAAAACAATATAAACTGCAGCTGTGAAATTGTCATGACCATGATTGATTCCAAAGGAGAAATATGAAAAGACACCTCCCCCACCCCTCATTCATTTGAAGAAGAGGGGGATCCATGGGTGTGTAATATTGCATAAAATTTTAAGATGTTGGTGAAGTTTGTGGAACCTTTTTTTATTTGCTGAAAAAGATGACACTATGATTCTCTGGAAGGAGGTAGATATACAATGAAAAAGTTTAGGTGATATAAAAAACAAAACTTGTTTTAAAAAGTTAGATATATGTCCAGATGCCCACATTTGTGGAAGCAAAGGGAGTCCACTGGTAGCTGATTCAAATGAAGCATTTTTTTTAAAAAAAGACGAGAGTATAAGCGTATGATCTCTCTCATCAGAGAAAGATGGTAGAAAATGTTGCCTAGCACCTGCTGAAAAGTCTAGTTAAAAGATATCTTTTACTTTTTTAAAAGTACAATAGTAAGACAAATCTAGAGGCTTTGGGAATCAACATCGGGGGTCACTGCTCTTCTGATTCCTGCGTTCAGTTTTGTGACTGGCAAAGACGGATGGGAATGACTCTTGGTGGTTATCATAGGTGCTCTTCACAGGGTAGCTCCTGTGAATTTTTTGGTAAGATTTCTTCTGTATTCTCATCTCCTGGGCCCTTTCAATCTGTATTTTTTTTGTGAGTAATTGAAAAATGCAGCAGACAGCTTACTTCACACATATATATTCACATTCACAACACACACACACACACACACATTTTTGCCTTTATCCATCAACAAATGACCCTCAGATAGGAAAACCCTCTTAGGATTTGTCAAGTAGAAAAGGGTAGGAGAAGATTGTTGGTGCTAATCATAAAGAAAGGAAGCAGAGAGGGCAGTCCTGCTGATTGTAGACTATGGGAGGCACAGAGCAGGGAGGTGGCCACTTGTTTTTCCTGTATTGCCCTTGGTTTCAGATCCATTTTTCATCTGTAAAGTGAGAGAATTTGACTAAATGATTGCTACGGTTCCTTCCAGCTCTAAAATCCTATAATTCTAGGTCATCATTTGCCATGAGAGGGAGGTTGTGGCTTTGTTTTGGTCCTGTTATCTGAGGACCTTGTGCCCTACTGAATGAAGTTCTTTTTTTTTTTTTTCAAAATTGCTCTTTACCTGTGGGGGAGGTAAATGGAGAAGGTACAAGGTTAATTCCTCCTGCTGATTTGGGAACTGAGTCTGAAAGAGCCCTTTCCTTCTTCCCTTTCCTGCTAATAGTTATCTCTTGATCAAGCTCCTTCTCTTTTTAGTGAGTTTTTACATCCTATGTAAATCAATTTGTAAAAATCTAGTGCTGGTCCTGTCATGAGGTAGTCAGAGACTTGTAACATTTTTGCTTTCAGAAATTATACTTGTACCCACTGCTGTAAGTGTTACAAAGGCAAACACAAGTATTGATTGCTCATCAGTACCTTGAAAAGGAAACGCTTGATCTTTTTGCCCACCAAAGAGTAGCCATTGGGAAGGATGAGGGACAAGGGTCAGAGAAGACAGCAAACTAATGAAGCTTTATCATGGCAGTCCAGGGGACCTCAGAAGTGACGTAGTCCAGCCCTGGCATTTTTACAGATGAGGAGACTGAGGCCCAGCCAGGGGTCAAAGGGCATTTGTGCTGGACCAGCATCCTGGGGCCCCTCCCCCAACTCCCAGAGGAGGCTCTCCCAGTAATAGCAGTGCTAAACAGCAAGTCTGCTTATATTCTAGATTGTTGGAGAAAGGAGTGGATTGGCTCGGATTGAGTGACTTGATGAGAAATTGATTGGGCTTATTTAGTGATGATGATGAAACAGCAAGGTAAGAGAGCAGATTTATTAACCTGGGGTCTTTGAACTTGGGGTTTTTTCTTCAATACTTTGATTGCTGTATTTCAATATAATCCCTTTGTGGTTCTGTGGATTTTATGCATTTAAAATTCATATGCTGAGAAGGGACCTCTAAGTTCACCAGACTACCAGAGCAGTCCAGGACACAAAAGAAGGGCTTCCGAACTCCTGGTTTGCTCTTGATTTGGAGAGAGACAGAAAAATCTCACAGACTGTCAGAGGTCATCTAGTCTGACTATATCTGAACAGAAATGCCCTTTGCAATAACACTTGCCAGATAGTCACTTAGCCTCTCCTTGAAGGATCTTTGTTTATTTCCCTAGACAGACCATTCCAGTTTTACATAGCTCTGATTGTTCAGAAATTTTTCTTTATATCAAACTTAAGCCTGCCTCTGTAAACTTTTATCCTTTATCCCTTTTTCTGCAGTCTGGAGAGAAACAGAATAAGCCTAAACCCTTTTCTACGTAAGAGCTCTCCATGGCCTTGTAGACAGCTGTCCTTTTCCCTTCCCTCCCACCTCTTTCTATTGGTTGATCATTTCTCCAGCTCCTTCAACAGATGCTCACATGGCATGATCCTTACATTGACTTTAAAATCCAAGGGTTTATTCCTCTACCTTCTTTTTAGTTCTTCCAACATGTTTCTAAGTCACCAGAAGGGTTATAGAAGGAGTTATTCCTGGAAATTCTTCCTAGCACTGTTTGCCTAATTCACATGTGAAAATCATATTTTACAGTAAACATTTCCTTGGGTTTCCCAACTCTCTCTCCCACTCACCCAAATTGGAGGGGAAGGGAAAGATGAGTTCCTTAATTTGGTTTTTCTTTTTTCTTCTCACCATATAATACTTCCTGGTTGTCTTTTCCTGAATCCCTTTAGCTTTTGTTCTCTGTTTTATTGCCATCATGAACATGTGCTTTCCAGATGTAAACCAGTGAAAGAGGTGGGTGGATGGAAAAGAGAAATAAGTCCAAGTTCAAAGTTACTGAGAAAAAAATTTGAATTAATTTAAAAAAGACTTAGTCCAAACTATTCCTAGCAATATTTGCCTGTGTCCGGATAGGAGTGAGAGAAGGGGTAGAGTTTAGAGGTATTAGCCTGAGAGGAATCAGAATTGTCTGCCAGTCTCTTCCCCGGAGCTCTCTGTTCCTGTTTACTTAGCAACAAACGGGTCTATTTCCTGCCTCTGTGGGTTAGGTGTCTATCTTGTTGCCCATGCTGTCCTCCCTGTCCTCTGACCCCTCCCCTGTCTGATGAGAATTCTTTTCTCCAAATTCCATGGCCAGTCTCTTAACCAGGAGAGTGGGCCTTTCTCACAAATAGAAGCCTTCTCAGGCTGCACAGATGTGGAGCGGTAAAATTGACTTGAAAGCTATTTGTATGCACAAACATCCTGCCGTCATTTTTATGATGGTTTGTGTTTTTGCTGATTTTGTACCTTGCTAAGTGGCTATACCCTTTCAGGAAAAGGAAGCTGTGCTTTTCCTAAGTTGTCATATATTCCACTGATCCCATGTCAGATTGATATTAAGATGTTGAAGCTGGAAAGTAAGTTGAAGGTGGGGAAGGGGTCAGTGTTTCATCAAAATGGGAAGCAGGGCAGGTCCCGGCTCTACACAGAGGATTTAGAGCCAAGCTTTGTAAGCTATCTAACCTAGTCCCTTTATTTTATAGAGCAAACTGAAGCCCAGAAAGGTGATGGAGTCAGAACTTTTGTTCCCTAGGCCCAGTTCTATTGGCCCTGCTATTGGATCTTAGGAGGATGAAGGGGTCACTTTTCTGGTCACCCTTCTTTTCTTTGTCCTAATATTTTTTGGGGTTCTATAAAAATTAAGTCAAACTGGTGAAATAATGCAAGGATAACTAAGCTGGTTTTCATTTTCAGAATTCTCATCCGGGGTGTCCATTCACCCAGGTTGGAGAACTGAACAAGAAGACAACAGTTTGAGTGGGTGTAGTCGGGTCAGGAAGTCTAGAGCGTGGGGGAGGGAAAGAAGAGGAAGGCCTTAACTCAGGCTCTCAAGTTTTCCATAAGCAGCTGTCAAAGTTTAATATATTGTAGAACAAGGGGAGCCTCCTTGAAAGGAACAAAAGGATTCAAGATTTCTGAGAATTCAGAAAATGTATCTTTATAGACCCAACGGATCATTTTTCTCCGATGTCCCGTATATCAGCGTTGTTTTTCATAAGAGCAGCATGGCTTGCATTCCATGAGTGTTCCTCTTAATGAGAGATCTTAATTCCACCAAGAGGTTTGCATGAAAAGAGAGCAAACTAGAATCTGAGTCCAGACCTGAATTTAGATAATCTGATATACACCAGAGGGGCCTATACAGAGAAATTTGTATCAAACAATAATAATAATTTATCTAAAACGTTCTGGTGTCTGGTTAGATTCCTCCCACTCACCCACCTCCATGCAAATATTAACAGATAACTGAATTTGGATGTATTCAAATGACTGAAGGATCAAGCATTTGTCCTAAGTGTCTTGATCAGTCCTCTCTTGACTATTTGTCTCAGTTTTCAAGCATTGACTGAACTTTCTAATTGAAAACATTAAAAACAGGACTCATCTTAACAGTAATAATATATCTTAATTTCCAGTCTTTAAAGCTCCTACCCTTTGTTGGCCAATGAATGTTAGCCCTTTAAAAGGTGACCATCATTATGAAAAGGGCTTGAAAGATGCAAATCTCTCCAAATATTATTATTAACAGTTACATTAGTAAGGAACGTTCTAAGAAACCACATTAGAGGTTCGGCAGTCCATGGAGAAATTAAGCAACAGTCTGTCGTCCTAGACTGAGATGTGTTCTAATCCTCACAGTTGGTTCTGCACACGTTATCTAGACCATTAGAGTTGGTTTGTTTAAGCCAGATCACGGGGCTTAAGTCAGACCATAGGATTATAGCAATTGACCTGTCTTCCTGTCTTGAGTGTTAAGAACGCCAGTCTTGTTTTTTCCCCCACGATCCACCTACCCAGATCCTACCAGGTTCTCCCCTTGCCAACAATAAGGAATGCCAGGCCTTTCTACCCTCCTTACAACTGAATTTTTCCTCTATGTATAGTTGTCCCCTGTTAGCATGTGGACACTATGACAAGACTGTCTTGACTTTTATTCGTGTATTGCTAGTGCATAGCTCAGTGCTTGGCATATAGTAAGCCCTTAATAAATGCTTTTCCATTCTCTTCCATTATATAATTCAGAAAGGCTGGGCAGCTAATAGATAGATAGATAAAAAAAATATTCCTTCTTCATTGCTTACCCCCTAGTGGTGACATTGTGCTGTTACAATTGAAGATAGTTTGGTTGGCTTCCTGAGTATAGGCAGGCATATTGATGTGTATAGTATAATGGTGATGTATGCCATCATAGACTTTTAGATCTGTCTAATGAACCTTAGAAATACGTGTTTGTGTGTGCGTGTGTATGTGTGTCCAGCCCTTTGATATTGTAGATGAGAACAGTTTGTCACAGAAAAGTTGTCTTCTTTAACATAATTCAGAAGCAAACCTTCCACCTCCTTTCCCTTCCCCAAATGACCATCAGTCACTATGTCCTATCAGAGTTGGAATGATCATTATGGAAAGAATACTGGACTAGGAATCAGAACCTTTGGGCTCTTTGTAGTCATGACTCTGATATTACATAGCT
The DNA here is from genome assembly GCA_023548195.1 of Bettongia penicillata ogilbyi. Taxonomy (NCBI): domain Eukaryota; kingdom Metazoa; phylum Chordata; class Mammalia; order Diprotodontia; family Potoroidae; genus Bettongia; species Bettongia penicillata. The sequence goes on from JAJHZJ010000527.1 coordinate 6,443,819, forward strand.
GTGATCTTTGGCAAAGCATTTAATTTCTCTTCTCTGTTTTTGTCATTTCTGAAATGAGGATGTTCACAGAATTTGAATTGGAAGGGAACTGAAAGGCCATCTTATCCTAATTAGGCTTGATCAATAATCCTTTCTACAACATTGTCAACAAGTTGTCAGTCAGCCTGTACCTGAAAATCACCACAGAGAAGAGCCTACCACTTGCTGAAGCATCCCATTATATTTTTGACAACTCTAGCGAAGATGTTTTTCTTTATTTGAGTTTAAATCTGCCTTTCCATAACTTTTCCTTATCACTCATATTACTCCCAACTGGGACCAAGCATAACAAGTTGGATATTTTTTCCACACTATGGATCTTCAAATGTTTGAGACAGCTATCACCTTAAGAGACTTTTTAGTCTTAAATCTGTGATCCATCTTTCTGTCCTATATATCTGTGTATCTATGTATCAGCTATAATATATCTGTCATCTTTTTGATTCTCATAACAATCTTGTACAGTGTTATCTTCATTTTATGTGAGAGGCACAGAGAACTCAAAGATCACCCAGCTGGCAGAGATTTGAACTCAGGTCTTCCTGACTATTGAATGCCTCCTCCCCACTGCAGACAGCACCTTCTTTCCAACATAGAGGTTCAGAGAGTATCCTAGGGTCACATAGCTAGTCTGTCCAAAGCAGGATTTGAACCCAAGTCTTCCTTATTCCAAGGTGAGCTCAATGCGGCCCAAATAGGCCAAATTTCTTCTTATTGTTGTTATTTTAAAAATATATATATGTTGTTTCCCCTGATAGAATGTAAGATTCTGACAGGCAGGGATGGGGTATTTTTGGTTTTTTTGTTTTTTGTCTTTGTTTCTCCAGCGCCTAACACAATGCCAAGTGCATACCATAACACACAGAGTGCTGGGCCTGGCTTCAGGAAAAGCTGGGCTCAGATTCTGCCTCGGACACATCCTAGCTATGGGACCCTGGACAAGTCCCTTAACCTCTGTTTGTTGTTTCCTTGTCTGCAGGATGACCATACTAAAAGCATGTTCCTTCCAGGTAATTGTAAAGTGTTAGCACAATCCTAACACATAGGAGGCACTATATAAATGTCGTTATTATCCTCTTCACCCCCTCCCTACGCACTGGTGAGTGTGTAATCCTCAGTTTCCTTCAAGTCATCCTTATTATCACATATTTCTTTAACTCCTCACTGTCGGTCCTCTAGGAGTATTTTGAACAGGGCACCTCTCTTGTTCTAAACACTACACAACTTTTATTGCGCAATTAGCTTTTTTTGACTATAACCTCCCACTATAGACTCATTGATTTGCTGTCCACCAAATCCCTAAATTGGACTAAATGATCTCTAACAGCTATTCCGTAATTGTGCAAACACTCTTACAAATGAACACAAACATCTCTCTCATGGCACCAGAACAAACAAACCAACCCAGATGTTGTATCTGGAAAGGAGAAGAAAGCTATATGGACTCTGGCATGGGACATTGACCAAACCATTATCTGCCTCCGTGTGTGAGAAGGCATGAAGAAATCAGGAAGGCAGCTAGCATGAGGCGCTGAGGCGTTTGGGTCACTGGTAGCGTGTTGGAATTATTAGTTTTGTTTCCTTCCTCTGAGGAGTTTGCCAGCTTTCTTACCACCTGTGAAGTTTCTAGTAGGCACCTGCCCTCAGCCTCCCGGGGAGGTGGTCCTCTTATTTTACTTCTCCTATGACCTCCTAAAAGTTAGACTTCCTTCTAGCCCTTGCTCTTGGGGCTCAGGGAATGAGGGATCTGGAAAACAGAGAAATGGCACAGGGTTCATTTGATTATGGGTAGATTGAGCTTCCTCGGTTGTAGGATTCTTTTACCCCAGTGTTCTTGAAATAGCTTCTGTGGCCCAAGCATAAAGTGAGCAGTCCAGACTTCCCTGAATTCTCTTTTTGCTGTTCATTTGCTATCCTGCTAATATTTGCTCCTGTTATTCCTTTGTTTCCTCATCTGTAAGACATGGGTGGCTGCCTTATTCCATAACAGAGACTAGAAAGATTACTAAATTAATACACATGAAGGTACTATACCCTGGAGTAAATGGAACTCTCCAGAGGCAGTATTAAAAAACATTAATGTCTAAGTGTTCATACCAGGCAGAAATTCTCTGCTCATCATATGGGAAGTGAAAGTTGGAATTTCCTGATTTTTCTCTGTAGATTTGTTAAGTGGGAAACAGACCACTAATCCAACTGGCGCAGGAGCTCTTCCTGGGGAGGAAGAGTATTCATAGACTTGTTTCCTGCTACAATTGTTGCCAGGAGGTATGTGGAATTAGTGTGTTCCAGCACAGGTCATTTTTTTTTCATATTCAGTGAGTGACCTGCCTGCTCAGAACAACACAAGGTCATTTGATAGCAGGAAGTGGGCTTCATGATCTACGGTTACCAAGCATGTAGAGGTGTTAATGCACCAATGTATGTGTGTTTGCAAATGATAGCAGCTTGGTCAGGGCCACGTGTTAGACAGGAAATAACATGACTTCATTGAGTTTTTAACAGACTTCCTGTCAGTTCAGATAGTTTGACCCACTTCTCTTAACTCTTTCAGTCCATCCTGAATACAGTTATGCAGTTGCCTAATTCTAAAAGATGACTGATAAGAGGTAAGAGCAGAATTCAGGAATGGACTGATCTAATGTGTCTTTTTACTTTAAGCTATACAGCTTAAACTGTTTAAAACACATCCCAGTAAGGGATTTATATGGAAACTTTTAAAATGGCTGTCCCATGTTTTGTATCTAATGTGATTCCATGATGTCAAATCAGTGTTCTTTAGGCTTTTTTCTTTCCTTAGAATACGTCCTTTTCCCTTCCCCATCCTAAAGTGAATGTCTGAATCCCACCCACTATCTTTAAAGCAGTCCCCAGCTTCCTATAATAAATTGAAATCACATGAATACTCAGTTGGACAGATATGTGAGGCTATGGAAACCACAGATAATAAAATAGTACTTCTTGATCTCATTGCGTATTTGTTAATCCTTTCTCTTCTAAAGCTGCCTGCCACTCCATAGGGGGCCGTCTCCAGCAGTCCTGATCTATAACTTGCCACTGGATCCAGATGGCTCTGGAAAAGAAAGTAAGGCTGGTGACTTTGCACAACCCTCCCTCACTTAAATACAATTCACTTGCAAGTCCTGGCATCACCTTCCTGATGTCATGGTCCTCTTGGAGAATGAAGCCAATCCATAACAGGGACTATAGTTAATCTTTTGTGTGTTATCCCAGTGCTTGATATTAATAACTTATTGCTTTATAAATGCACATATACTGACCATCTTGCTTCATTTAACTCCTCTATTGCAAATGTCATTGTAATTTTTGGTGATACCACCCCAAAAGGAGAGTATCTTGCCTTGTGACTCTGAATAGCAGTGCAACCTTCTTTGCTCCTTTGCCTTTAGTTTTCTTAATGTCTTAAGACCATATCTTATGCTATTTTTTCTTTCTTCCTTCCTTCCCTCCTTTTTTTTTTAAATTGAAGTTTAATAATGACACTATTAGTAGATTTACAGAAAATAAAAACTATCATTTTTTAATGGCTTAACTATAAGTTTCTGTGTTTACTATGGTACTTGGCAGAATGTTGTGTACATATTCATGGACCAGACATTCCCAGTTCAGACCTCTCACTTCATGCAGTTTGACTCTTGCTCTGTAATTGAAAGTCTTTAAGAGTTTCCCAGAGCCAAAGGGTCAAACTAGGGACCAGCCTCCTGTGGCTAAGCCAGAGACAGATTAAAATGCATTTGAGAAATGTTTAACAAAATAAATAAAAATACAATAGAATATAGATAATGTTAATTTGTGGTTTTCTAAGTCAGTATGCAGCTGTGTACCCTGCTTTTGACAGCACCAGTCTTGAGCTTGATGAAATGGCCATCACTGTTTTTTTTTCTGTATTATATTACTTGACGATCTCATCAGTTACAATAGGTGAAATGATCGTCTCTATTCAGATGATTCCCAGATCTGCATTTCCAGCCTAGTCGCTTCTCCTGCGCTGAAGTCCCACATCCCACACTCCCTTTTGTACGTCTTTCGCGGCTGTCTGTTTAGAATAAAGCTTGTTGTTCTTCTATCCAAACCCTCTCTTTCAAATTTCCCTGTTGAGAGTACTACCATCTTCCTAGTCATGCAGTCTTGGAACCTTGTTGTTAGCTTTTACTAACTCTCCTTCACCCCGTGTGTCCAAAATATAGCCTCATCTTGTATTTGCACCTTTGAGTGTCTCCCCTCAGAGACCCCCCACTCTGCTTTAGGCAGGCCCTCATCTCCTGTCACTGAGCTCAATTGCATCAGCCATCAATTGGCCTCATCGCCTTGACTGTCTCTCTCCATTCCAGTCAGTTATCAACTGCCAAGGTGCTTTTCTGACATTTCAGATCTGTCCATATCATCCCTTTATCATTAAATTCCCCTGGTTCCCTAAAAACCACCAGGTCAAACGTAAAGTCCTTTATTTGGCATAATAAAGGCTAGTATTTATATAGCATTTTAAGGCTTGAAAAGTACTTGACAGTTATTCTCATTTGATCCTCACATCAATCCTGGGAGGTAAGTGCTATTATTCCCTCGGTTTTGCAGATGAGAAAACTGAGGGAGACAGAAGTTTCAGTGACCTCTGCAGGGTCACCTAACTTGTGATGTCAGAGCTGAACTAAGATCTTCTGACTCCAAGTTCCTTGTGCTACTTTTGAATTATTCCTTGTGCCTAGAGTAGTGCTAATCCCCCTATGTTTGCATTGGTTTTCTTCAAACACCAAAACTGCCAGCCAGCTGAGGGGAACTAAGTGCTTGAACACCTCCCTGTCCAAGGTCAGGGTAGATTAGGTGATTCTGTCAGGTTTTGTTGTGAGCCTTAGAACTCTGAAATGAAGAAACCTTGGAACCAGAAGTCCAGTGCTTCATGTATTTAGGAATTCCTGGTGCCAGGTTTGCACCCTTACCCCACCGAGAAGGTAATTGAGTGTTTCTTTTACTCACATTTAGTGGTGCCTCAGTTTCCTCATCTGTTTTAGATGACCCCTTAGGTCCCTTCCAGTTTGATATGAAGCTATGACCCTTTACGTCCCCTACCAGCGAGATAACTTGTAGTGTTGTTTATTTTTCGGTGAATCTTGTCTGTTAGTGATATCTTACTGTTGTTTTGGATGTGTATCTAGTTAGATGGAAAGCTCCTTAAAAACATTATCTTGGCCTTTTTTGTACCTTGACCTCTCTGCAGCCTTTGACACTATTGATCACTCTCTCCTCCTTGCTGTTCTCTTTTCTCCAGGTTTTCAGCATACGTCCCTCTACTGGTTCTTCTCCTACCTTTCAGACCACTCTGCCTCTGTCTCCTTTGCTGGGTCTTCGTCCAGCACATTCCTTCTAACCATAGATTTCCCTAAGGATCCTGTCTTGGCCCTCTTGTCTTCTCCATCTCTGCTCCTTCAATTGATAATTTCATTAGTTCGCATGGATTTAATTACCATCTCTTTGCTGAGGATTCTTAAATCTGCTTACCCTGCCCCAGTCTCTCCGCTGGCCTCTGATCTGGCATCTCCACCCGCCTTTCAGACATCTCATACTGCATGGCCAGTAGATGTCTTAAGCTCAACACAGAACTTATCATCTTTCTCCCTAAATGCTCCCTTGCTCCCCACCTTCCGTGTTATGGAGGGCAACACTATCCTCCCAATCCCCCAGGTCCGCAATGTAGGAGTCTTCTTGGATTCTTCCCTATCTCGTTACCCTCCATATCCAAGTTATGCCAAGGTCTGTTGATTTCCTCTCTGCAACATCTCTCAAACACACCCTCTCCTCTTCTCTGACATTGCCAACTCTAGTGAAGGCTCTCATTGCCTCACACTTGAATTATTGCAATGGCTATTGGTGGGTCTGCCTGCCTCCAGTACATCCTTCATTTAGCCACTAAAGTGATTTTCCTAAAGCTCAAGTCCAGTCATGTAATTTTCCTACTGAGTAAACTCCAGTGGCTCCTTATTGCCTTCAGTATCAAATAGAAAATTATCTGTTTGATATTCAAGGTTCTTCATAATCTTGTTTCTTACTATCTTTCCAGTCTTCTTCCACCTTACACTCCAACTTGTACTCTCTGATCTAGTGACTCTGGCTTCTTGGCTGTTCCACGAACAAGACACTTCATCTCTCGTCTCTGGGCTCTCTGGCTGTCCCCAGGCCTGAAATGCTTTCCCTCCTTTGCTTGGACTTGTGACTTCACTGGCTCCAAATTTAAGTTCAGTTCGGTTCCTTTACTCTCCTAGCTATTTCTTCTTTATGCTGTTTAGCTAGTTTGTAGAATCATTTACATATTGTCTCCTTTAGATTTAAGTACATTAGAGGAAGGCCTGTCTTTTCCCCTTTCTGTATTCTTGGGGCAGAGCATAGTGCCAGGCATACTTAGGAGATGCTTAGTAAATCTTTACTAATTCATTGATTGATCTTTGATTCCTTTGTGTCTCCGGTGAGCCAAGTGCTTAGTATGTGGGAATGAATACTCACTGTGTGGAATAAAGCAATAGAAGTGCTCTGAAATAGAGCCTCGCAGAAATGCTGCTATTCTTTTAAAGCCACTCTTTCTGTGTGTTCTGTTGTGGAGGGTTTCTCGAGGGATGTGATGGATTTCATTTGGGAGAAAGACACAAGAGAATTCAGTAGTTATCCAGCACTCAACTACCTAGCTGCTAACTTTTGCCCACAGCCTTCCCACTGTTGACTGAGAGGGGAAGAAACAAAATTTGGGAAGAAAAAGTTCATTTTTGAAAAGTACTTCAAGAAATCTCCTTAGAGGGGTTCCTCTAAAAATGCTGTAAGTGACCCCTACTCCATACTACTGACATGAACTCCACAGAATCTCACTAGTAGGCACAGAATGCTCTAATATAACTTCAACAATGGGCTGGGAAATGAAGGGTCACAAACAAGGATGCTTTCAGTGCCAGCCTGGATTTCAGACATTTTTTTTAGAACCAGTAGGATGAATGACCTCTTTAGGTAACAAGCATCAGATGGTCTCATTGGGAAGTTCCTTTGACTGTCTAGAGCGTATCTAGCTTCAGCTTCCCCTTCCATTAAATAGTCAAGGAAGTCATCGCTTGTCAAGAGTAGACAAAAAATGCTTTAGCATCCCTATTGAATTGTGTTTAATGTGGTATTTGTTTTGGAGCATTGGCCAATGAAACTTTCCTTATCACCTGGGAGTCTTATACTAGTTTTTTCTTCATTACTCTAACAGTTCACATCTGGAAGTTCTCCAAGTTAGAGGCAAAAAGGTAGACATTTCAGTTACCTTTTTCCCTTTTCTAATTTGATGATGAAGGCTTTATGAAGACTTTACTCTTTTAAGGTGCTTAATTCTACCATGTGAATCATTTTCTTTTGAGAATTAGATTCCCTCCCCTTCCTCTCTCCCTCGAGAAACCATGTGCCCTTGGCTACTTCCTCCATTCACTTGCATCTAAGCCCAAAGTGTTGAAAATATTTCTACAGTAAGTAGGTGTGATCTTTGCTTAGGAGGGGGCTAAGCTGGGACAAGGAGACAGCAAGCTAGCTTTCTTTTGCCAAATGGCAGATATCTACAGTGGGAAAATGTAGCTTGAACTGCTGGTCTCTGTAAAATAAATATAGTAAATCTGAATGTAAATAAATATTGTAAATCTGAAACAGTTAATAAGATGGCCCATAGATAAGTCAGAATTTCTGGTGGTTTTCTTCTGATTCAGAGGACCTGCCTACATTAGCAGGTAAAGTGTTTGAGACCAAAAGGTTTTGTGTACAGTGCAGGAAGTAACTAAGCACTGAGTGAATACACATTCCATTTCCCAGTGATGTAGATTCGACCTGATCCAGTGTTAATGGTCGCACATTTTTCCCATTCTTGCCATTGGCTGTCTAGACAATAAAGTGAGCAGCAGGTGTTTCAGAAGTTCAGAAATAAACTATTGACTTAATATAGGCTCAGCCTTCAAGAACTTACCATATGTTCTTTCCTTCTGTGTCTTTCCTTCTTTTCCTACTCCCAAGCGTACAGACTTCATTTATAGTTTGGACTCTTGACTACATAAGAAAAGAATTTTGGGCCTGAAACACTTGTGGAACTGTAGCAAGATGTACTAAAGCCAAATTTTGTTTCATTTAGGAAAGTACATTGGAGGTAAGGGTGTTAGCAATGAAGCTCATGAGTCTTGACAGCAGGACTATTGGCCTGATTAAATACTGCATATTTCCTAGGGTTAACTTTTAGTGACTAATGTTGGGACATTCCATAAATCCCAAGGGTGAAAGGGTCATGGATTTCTCTCTTGGAATTATAATTATCCTCTTTTACCCTTTTTAAGAAAGATGGTTTCTTTCCCTACTCTTATCCCTTGGGAAGTAGAAAGAAGGCTGGGAAATTGTGCTCACAGCTGGCATAATGAACATGCTTTGGCAGCACCCAGGAACAGAGCTGAAAAACCCCTTCTTTGCATGCTCTCCTTACAACCTGTGGGGAGATGTGGTATCTAGGGAAATGAGGGAGAAGTGGGTGGAGTAGCATGATAGGAAAACCTGACAACTCAACCACCAATGAGGTACTTTCTAGCTGTACTGAGAAAGTTTCTTATCTAGCTTGTAGACAATTCTAGATGACTTAAGCATACATTAGCCATAAGAATTCTGTGCACCCTCAACTCTCCCGTCTTCCAGCTAATATTCTGGTTAGAAAACAAATGGATGACTTTCAAACAAAAAACAAGGCTATGCCATCTATACCTTGTCAGGTTTGCCCTAAAATATCTTGCTTAGGAAAATCAGTTCAGTATAGGCCACCATGCCTCTTCTCCTCAACAAATGCCTCAGGACCTCACCTAAGGCCATCCTGGAGTTCTTGACCTTCCCAATGTTGTTACTTCTCAGGGATGCTGCACGGTACAATGGAAAGGATTAGTCACATGGGTTTTAAACCCCGCCTCTATCATTTACCACCTGTGGGACCTCAGGCAAGTCTCTCTATTTCTCTGAGCCTCAGTTTCCTCATCTGTAAAATGAGGATATGGGACTAGATGACTTGATGTACCTTTTAGCTCTGAGTCTTTGAGCCTATGACTACATTGAAGTGAGGTTTGACTAGAGGAACGACATAAGGACCTGTTCTATTTACCATTTTTGTCAATGACAGATGAAGGCAGAAATGGTTTGCTTATCAGAACATAAAGCTGGAGGGAGAAAGCAGACAGCAAGCAAATTTGTTGGGTGACAGAACTGGAATCTAAAGAATCTCAGAGGTTGGAATAATGGACCAAATCTAATAAGACGCAATCCACTATTGATAATTGTCAAATTCTGTGCTTGGATTTTTAAAGATTTACTGTAAAAGTGCATAATGGTAGAGGTGTAGCTGGGCAAATGAAACAGACTCGGGCCTTTGATAGAATGCGAGTTCCACCTGAGTCCCAGGCGGTAGCAGGCTGCTTTAGTCTTCAGGCAGCTGCACTTATAGTAGCATGGTGTCCAGAATAATAAGGGAGACTCTCATTCCACTGTACTTTGTCCTCATCAGAACACACCTGGAGTATTGTGTTGAGTTGTGGGCACTGCTTTTTTTTTTAAGTAATATTTTATTTTGCGCAGTTACATGTAAAGACAGTTTTTAACATTAAGTTTTTTAAAATTTTGAGTTCCAAAATTTCTTTCTCCCTCCCTCACTTCCCCTCTCCTTAAGACAGCAAAAAATTTGATATAGGTTTACATATGTTCAGTCATGGGAAACATATTACCATTTTTGTCATATTGTGAAAGAAAACACAAACCCAAAGGGAAAAAATACATGAGAAAAATAAAGTGAAAAAATGGTCTGCATGGATCTGCATTCAGACTGCTTCAGTTCTTTTTCTGGAGGTGGATGGCATCTTTCATCATGAGTCCTTAACTGCCTTGGATCATCGTGTTGCTGAGAATGGCAAAGTCATTCACATTTGACCGTCGTGCAGCATTGCTCCTGCTGGTTCTGCTCGCTTCACTTTGCACCAGTTCATGTGACTCTTTCCAGGTTTTTCCAAAGTTCATCTGTTCATCATTTTATATAGCACAGAAATATTCCATTACAATCACATACTAGAGCTTGGTCAGCCATTCCCCAATGGACTGACGTTCTCTCAATTTCCAATTCTTTGCCACCACAAAAAGAATATTTTTTGTACAGGTAGATCCTTTGTCTCCTGGGGTAGAGACTAGTAGTGGTATTGCTGGGTCAAAGAATCTGCTTTTTTATAGCCCTTGGGGCGTGGTTCCAAATTGTTCTCCAGAATGGTTGGATCAGTTCACATCTCCATCATCAGGGGCACTGTATCTTAAGAAGGCCATAGACAACTGGGAACGAATCCAGAGGAGGATGAAGAGGATGTTAAGGGGACTGGAAACCTTAATGATTGAAGGAGCTGGAAACGTTCGGCCTGACGACTTGAAGATTTAAGGGGGGAGTCATGGTATTCAAGTATTTGAAAGGCTAGAATATAGAAGAGAATGCTTTCCTGGCCTTCCAGGATCACTGGAGAGAAGTTAACAGAAAAAGACTTGCAGATAGAAACTTCCTAACAGTTTGAGTTATCCAAAAGTGGAATATATTGCCCAGTAAGTATGAGTTTCTCATACTGGGACATCTTCAGATAGAGAAGGGGGAAACAAATATTTATATCTACTCCATGCCAGGCACAGTACTAAAGCACTTTTCAAATATTATTTCTTGATCCTTACAACAATCCTGCCAAATTTGTTGTTTCTATTTTACCTTTGAAGAAACAGAGACAAGCAGAAGTTAAGTGACTCTCCCAGGGTCATATAGTAAGTATTCAAAGCCAGATTTGAACACAGGAATCTGACTATATCCATTGTACCACCTAACTGCATCTAACAGTATCTAGCATGTAAATGGCATTTGAAGGTTTGCGAGGTACTTTGCATATATATTATATCATTTGAATCCTTACAACAGTTCTGGAAGGTAGGTGCCATCATTATCCCCATTTTTGCATGGGGATGGAAGCGGTGGAAGCATGAGGAAACTGAGGCAGTAAGCAGTTAAGTGACTTGCCCAGGGACACATAGCTGGCATGTTCCTAAGGCTGAATTTGATTTCAGGTCTGGCACTCAATCCACTGAGCCACCTAGCTGTTGACTCTGTGACCACTTATCAGAGATGTTGTAAAGGAAATTCCACTCTACCCCACCCCCAAATTTCTCTAATTACTCTTCTGTTTCTTTCTGTGGAAGAATATCAGGTTAGAGATGCAAGGGGAGAGGAAGTACAGTAATTAATCATTAATGACCAGATGTTAATAGCTTATGACTTGCTTCTAGGAAATATGTCTGTTTTTCACTAACTGCAAGGATGTTTAGCCTATACCTTCTCTGCCAACCAGAAATGCTTCAGGAAATGCTATTCATACAGTCAATCAGTAAACATCTTCACACTGTCTGTTTCATCATACATGGCTTGCATGGCTGAGAATTATTCCTTGGGCAACCTAAGAACCATTTATGAGTAGATAGATTCATTGGAACTTTTTCATTCTGAGTTCACATGAGTTCTATAAATGTAATGCTTACATGCATGCTTAAAAGTCACCTTTTGAAGAGCATGAAGTTCTTATTGGTGTCCCTTTGGAACCTGACAGACACATGAGATCTAAACTTGCATATTTCAAACGTTCAGCACTCTGTGGAGCGCTCTGCTAAGTCCTGGGAGAGAGAGAAACAGCAGGACTTGATCCCTGCCCTCTGCAGAGCATATGCTATTTAAAGAAGGAACTAAAGAACAAGGAAAATGTTTAGGGATTGAAAGACAAATAGAAAACAAATCATTATTAAGAAAGAGGGTAGAGAATTTGGGAATCTGTTAATTAACTTCCCTCTGTGTGTGAATGGTAAAAATGGTGATTAATCCTTTTCTTTTTTCATTACATAGCTTTTTATAAAAGAAAAAAAAAAATCCCTTTTGTAGATCTCATTTAGCCTTCCAAATTTTCAGGTGGCAAGACTGAGGCCCAAAGACTGGTTGAAAGTGTTGTGGTTTCTCCAGAGGAGGCGCTGGGACTAAAATTGAGACCTGCTTTTCTTTTAAAGTCAGTGAGTGTCTTATATGCTTGGTTTAACTGAAATGAATTCAAAAGGCATGCCTCATTTTCCTACCAATCTTGTTCTATGACCCAATTAAGAATAATTGGGTTCTGAGACTTCAACTGAAGCTCCTCAAAGAGCTACAGGCCTATATGGTGGGTCTCATGTCTGCCTCACCCCTCCCTGCTGCAGATAGTGCCTCCTGACTAGGTTGGCAAATTAGAGATGCCTCCTCCAGACCCATGGGGACATTTGGTGTGGGGCCTTCAGTCAGGAGGCAGAGGGCTCCCCTCCACACCCTCTGGGATCCAGCTGCACCAGCTTCCCCTGTGTTCCTCAGTCTGCTGTCCTTGTGCCTTTGTACTAGCCAGCCGTCCCTGTGCTCTTCCTTTTCACCTCCACCTCCTAGCTACCCTTGCGTTCATGTCTCAGCCCTGACAAGCTGCTGGCACCTTCCCCCACTTCTACTCTGCTTACATTCCCTGTGGACCTAGTTATTGACATACTGTCTCTGCCATTAGAGGACAGCTAGGTGATAGGAGTGCAAGGCCTGGAGTCAGGAAGACCTCAGATACTTACTAACCATGTGACCCCAGGCAAGTCACTTAACCCTGTTTGCCTCATTGGCAAAAGGATCTGGAGAAGGAAGTGGCAAACCATTCCAGTATTTTTGCCAAGAAGGCCCCAGATGAGCTCACAGAGGGTTGTCTCAATGAACTACAACAAATTTCATCATTAGATGTGAGATCCTTAAAGGCAGGAACTTGTAAATTTCTTCTGGTCTTGGTCACTCTAGTAGAGATCTGGGTCTGGAAACACAGGAAAACCCAAGGTTCTCACTAGCAGTATGAAGCTGGACAAATCACCCGACCTCCTTGAATCTTTCCTCATCTGTAAAATGGGAAGAATGATAGTACCTCCTCTGCCAGATTGTTTTGAGGCTCAAGTGAGTTAACTTAGAAAGCGCTTCACACACTTTAGAATCATGTAGAGATGTTGGCTGTTATTAGCAGCAGCAATAGCAGCAGCAGTAGTGTTGTCAGTACGTAGTACCTGGCTTATAGACCTGCACTTTGTATAGTGTCCTATCCAGGGCTTGCCTTTTCATTTCAAAAACTTGCTATGCTTTAGTCAGATCACTAGGGTGGAGATGGATTCTCTGTGGTAACAGTGTTGTTCCCAAATTGCATTTCAGTAAAACAGAGGGGCCGCATGGAGCCAGCAGCTTAGCAGCTTGGGGTGGTTGCCTCGCTGTCATTAATTCTTCCATAGCCTTCTTTGAATCAGAATTCAGAACACCTTTTGGGGTTGTTTTGTTCTTACTTCGGCATCATGATACCTCAGTGCTGCTTCTTGAGAAGTCTTATTTTCCTTTTGGCTGTGATCTGTGTTTTCACTTAAGTGAAATGCTAAAAGAAAAGCCAACTGTGGGAAAGGTGAATGGATAGTTAATGGGAAAAAGGAAAAACCCATCTAAGCCCTCATCAAGGCCTTCTGACTGTGTTTTATATCAGAATTGGTAAGCAACCATTAAAAGTGCAGGGGGAGAATCAGGCATCTCATTCTGTCAGTGACTAAAAGATTCTGCCATACTTCAAAGTCAACAGGTGTGAGCCGTTTGAAAAGCCACATGCCAGGCCTGACCACCTGTGTGCCAGTGTAGACTCATTCAGAAAAGTTCATCCTGAGGTTGGCCACAGAGTGGCTGTCCTTAGCTGAAGCAGAAAACACTTGTGGTCTGTGAAAATGCTGGAAGGGCTCTCACAGAAAAACACAAGGGCCCTGGAAGTATTGAAGTGGGGAATTATGAGGGGTCTTTGAAAGGAAGACTGAGGTTTTGGCTTCCATTCGTTAGGTACTAGTTAATTCTGCAGTCGTTCCTAGCCTGTCTCTGAATGTGCTGTTGATATTCAGATAAGAAGGCTAAAAGAAGGTAAATCATAAATAGAGGAAAAAACAAGAAAATATTATATTGCTGAAGAACCGGACTGGATCTTGTATTAGCATATAGGCTTTCTCTCCCCTAGCCAGAAAGAGCTGGAGCAGGTACCCATCCCCTCCCCCCACCCACCCACCAGTAGAGCCTAGTCTTCACTTTGGAGTGTGACCTTTTATTATTGTCGGAATTGTTCTTTTCCTAGCCTCTGCTTAGGGGGCCAGTGAGTATATTATTGACCACTCCCAGATCTCTTTGGGGACAGGTATGCACATCACTAGCCCCAAGGAGCAAAAGCAAATCTCACATGGGATGTTTGGGAGGCTTGTGAGCTGTGGATTCACAGGTTGGAAAAAGCCAGAAACCTGCTGATTCTGTCCTTGACCAAGAGGATTCTGGAACTGTGACTGACCTACACCAGAGCACTGAATGAACTATGCAGTGTTATGGGGGAGGAAATGGGGATCCACAGCAACTGCTAGAAACAGTGCCCTAGATTGTATGCAGAATTTTAAGGAAGAGCAGTCAGTCCAATGTATCCCCTTTGAACTTCCAACTGTAATAAATCCATTTAATAAAATCCATTAATCAGGTCCCATTTTATTTATCTTCAAACACCATAAGAAAATGACAGGAAAAGAATTCTTCTTGGCTCATAACCAAGAGTTCAGTGAGGAAAGTGGCATGATGTCTAGTTCCTCTCCTGAAGAGGCGGGGCTTAAACCAGCCCCTAAAGCTTCTCTGTCCTTTATGGGCTTTTGTGCACCAGTAAGAAAAAAAATCTCATCAGATTCTCTCTTACCCTCCCCCCTTTTTTCCATCCTTTAAGCCCTGGTTGCTTCTCTTGATTCTTCTGACTGTTCATCCCTTCAGGTGATCCCAAAGACAGGCAGAACTAGGGCAGCTGTTAAAATAGCACATCAGCATGAAGGAGGGAGGGTGGAAAATGGAGCAATGTGCAGTAACCACAAGATTTGGTGAAATCAGGTCTTAAAGGAGAAGCTTAATTTTAGGACATGGAAGTTGATATTGACACAGACTGTCACATTTATGCAAACAAAATGGGCACAGCATGAGAATAGAAGCCAGATCAGCAATTCCAGAGAGATCTTAGGCCAGTATTCCCTGTTATAATTCAGTTTCCCTTTCTGTCAAATGGTAATGAGCATCCAGTCTGTTTTCTGCTTCAGTTCTGGGAAGTACATTTAAATGATAAAGAAAATGTGCTCAACAAATTTGAGGTAACTTGCTGAATAAATGTTAATGTTATCATCTTTGCTGCTGCTGTGGTTACTACTCCTAAATTCATTTAAATTTTTTGAAGGAAAAGTATCTTGAAATCCTGTGATGCCCAGATCTAAGTTCCTTGAGGTTGGAAACCAGTACAGAACTCTAAATGCTCCAGCAGAGAAAACTTCCCCAGTAGACCAGGGGAAAATGTACGCTGAAGCATAGGAGCCAGCTGAGCTCTTGCCAGTCTAATCTGATCACAAGAAGAAAAAAAAGAAATTTGGTTCTAACCTTGAACAGACAAGGTCCTGTATTATCCTCTTCTAAGTAACAACCTGTCCTTGATAGAACAAAATTGGAAAATAACTGAGTTTTCCAGAATTTGCTTCAACAAATTTATTGAATGTGCAGTACAGTTTACTAGATGAGAGAGATAAAAAAAAATCACTTAGATGGAGCAGAATCATTGGACTTTGTGGCTTTGACCCATTCTTTGAAAGTGTTATGACTTCCTCGACTCCTAGCTTGAGCACCGTTCCCCTAACTGTCCCTACTGTTCCTGAAAGCAAATGAACAGAAAGAGATTCCTTGACTTCAGTCATTAGTTCCCAGCTGCTATTAGAAGCCCATGAGGGACTCTGGAAATTTCAGACTTCATAGACTTGGGCTAACAGTCATGTGCTAGGAAGGGTTTTCCTTTACATAGCTTATTAGTGTTTCCCAAGGTAATTACTGCTATTCAGAGGTGGGGTTGTGGTGGCAGTAGTAAGGATTTTAGTGCCCCATAGTTGTTTACCTGCTGTCCTCCTTGCTAAGTAACAAGGAAGGCACTCACTGGCTTTCGTGGAAATAGGAAGCTGGATCTGTGGTCTGAAACTCTTAGAAAAAGCTTTGAGGTCTGGTTTACAGTGTTCTGTCTTTAAGCAGCATTAAGTTTCTTAAAATTAGAAATTAACAAACATTTGTATTAGGTTTCTCCAGATAGGTCTTTCATTTGATTGGGTCTGGCACACCTTTTTCCTTAATTGGCATTCATATTTCCTGGTTCTTTAACATTCAGGTAGCTGATAAAGGCATCATTTCCTGTCCCTTAGGGATGTTTAGGTTAGATGTGACTGAATTTTAAACTAAAAACTGAACAGTGGTATTTGTTCCTATCCCAGTAGAGTGTAAGCCTTAGTGGTCAGGGACTGTCATTTTTGATTTTCTCTCCTTTGTCCCAGCGCAGTGACTTATTGCATGGTGCTACATTTCCTTAATTGAATCCTAGTCACCAAATAACTTTTCAGTAAACTCCAAAGGAAGTTAGTTTTTTGTTCCTATTGGATATAAAATAGAACCTTTTCTTGCTTTTCTCCCCTTTAGCTTTTTGTTAAACTATGACCTGTAAACTAAATTTTTAAAGCAAATGGTATATATAGTATCATTCGGGGCGCAAATCTGAGATTCTTCACCCTTCTTTGCCTATCAACAGAATTTTAAAAAAACTGAAGTACCTTTTTGGTACATAGTAAAAATTACCCAGGGCCCAGAATATAATGCAGGAAGATTTGGCCAGGAGTAGGGTTAAAAAAAATTAGTATTAATAATACTTTGCATTCATATAATGTTCTGTACTTTAACAAAGTACTTTCAGAAGATGAGGTTTCAACTGGATCTCAAACAGGGAATCTCAGAATCCAAGGTGAAGAAGAGAAAGGCTTCTAAGCCTGACAGGTAGTCAAGGCAAATAAATGCATGAAGATGGGAGCTGAAGGCATGTGCAAGGAAACTGAATCCTAGAGAGAGCCAAGTGTATAAGAAAACTGAGAAGGTGGGAAAGGTTTGGGTTGGAAGGGTTTTAAATGTTGAAGAGAGGATTTTTTTATACTTGATCTTGAAGATAATAGGGAGCCACTTCAACTTAACGAATAAGAGAATGGCATGATCCAATAGGGAGTTGTAGGAAAATCACTTTGGCAGCTGAATGGAGTCAGTGAGACTAGTTCAGGGCCTATTGCAATAGTCTAGGCAATAAAGACTGGGGCTAGGGCAGTGACTCTGGGAAGGGAGAGAAGGATATCCAAGAAATGCCCCAACAAAGACTTGGCAGTGAATTGGATGTGTGGGTTGAGTGAAAAGGCAAGGAGTGAGTGCTCCAAGGTTACCAGCCGGGTTGACAAATGAAGAGGATTATGGTGCCCATGCTAGTAATAGAGAAACTGCAAAGAAGGGAAGGTGGCTTGGTGAATCAGAAATCCCCTGTGACCATTTGAAGTTTCCAGGGACTTGCAAGAATAAATTTCTACGGCTTACTCAAATTTTGTATGAAACTCTGAAAGAAGCAAGAGGCTTAATCTTCAGTGGCTGGTTATAGTGCTGAATTTAATTAATGCTACTGTTTACAAAGCCAACGCTTCTTAGCGCACATCCAGGGGTAATGAGCGTAGATTACAATAACAGGATGCAAGTCAGATAAGAAGATCTTGAAAGCTATGCTTCTAAACCCAGAACATGATTCATTGAGTTTGTGAAATGCTCTTCTGTTTGATAGTTGACAAAGACACCTCCAGTCATCCTGATCTATATTTTGCAAAAGTGAGGCTGGTGACTGCCTCACCTCAATCCCATCTACTTGCAAGTCATCCCCTTCCTGATACCATGGTCCTTTTCAAGGATGAAGCAGCAACAGTGACAACGATATATAGATAGAGATCTCTGTATTTAGAGATATCTATATCTATCTATACATATACATACACAAACATATATATATATACATACCTATGTATATATATATATATATATATATATATATATATATATATATATATTTATGTGTGTGTGTGTATCTGTCTGTCTGTCTTGAGCCTGTACAGCCAGACCATTGCTTAATCATTGGGGGTAACTTTGCCATCCTTGTCCCTGAGGTAAGAGGAAGAGGGTGGAAAGGGGCCCCCGGAATATGAGGTAGGAGTGCTAGCTGATGATTTCTGCTTATAACTAAGTGCTTCCTTCCCCAGCTTGTCTACATCTCTCCTCTGTACCTCAGTGTAGTTGGGAGTTAGGGAACTGGGAAAGTATTTGCCAGCTATAATTCAAGAGCTGATTTTTCATGTCAGTTGTTTTGAGGTCTCCTCATTCCTTTTTCTGTCTCCGCTCCTCAATAAAAAAGCAGAACTGAAATCAAGTCAGACATTTTGCTGTTACTTGTAAAGTGCTAACCAAAGAGCAGAGATAAGGGGAAAGTTTGGTGTGGATGGATTTTTAGCAAGCTAGGATGTTGAAAACAAGAATGAAAGTATTGAATGAATGAATGAACAAATGAATAAATTTAATTTCTCTCTTTGATGATGGTTAAGTGAATATGTAACAAAGTTATTGTGTACATCTTTGGCTTAGAAAAATACATCTCATTATGTTTTCTTATCTCTTTCAGGTTTCAAGTGCCCCATTTGCTCTAAGTCTGTGGCTTCTGATGAGATGGAAATGCACTTTATAATGTGTTTGAGCAAACCACGCCTCTCCTACAATGGTAAGGAGGGCTTAGCTTCAGCCTGTGGACACCAAACAGCAGATTCTATAGGCAACACCACTGAATAGTAGAGCTGTTCAGGTGCTCTTTGAATCAGAAATTTCCCAAGCTTGAGTTGTTTTCTAAAGCCTTCCTACTCTTGGAGAAGTCCTTCTGGCAGGAGTATTTGTGTAGAACTGAGGAAGCTCTGCAGAGTCACAGAGCTAACAAATCCCCCAGACTGGTTCAGTTCCTAAGAGCCTGGCCATGAAATAGGGGAAGGAGGGGTTTGGGGGTGGGGAGATCCGAGGCATGTGGCCCAGGCTGTGCTGGAGAAAAAGGGAAAGAGATCAGCAGACTTGTTTATTCAAGCTGGGGATCACTTACTCTTCCAGTGTTTAGTTTCTGGTCATTTCATGCCCTCTTTTCCCCAGGTCTTTTTGACATGAAAGCTTCAGTTAAAGATCCTTCTATCCACACTTCTTGTGGCAACTAGACAGGATCTAAGCAAAAGTTGGACCCCCTAGGAATGTTGCACTTCCTGATCATGATGCTGTGTCATAGCCTTGGAGGCCCACATAGATGGCAGCAATGAACAGCAGGACTTTCCACATTGCACAGCTAAGTCCCCAAGAGAAAAACCCCAGGTTACTAAATATCACGTATATTCTCCTCAGGTTTTTCTTTTAGGCATTGGTGGGAGGGGAGAAGAGAAGGGAGCCTCAGGCCTTTGCTGTGATGCCCTTTTTGTTACAGGGAGGTAATGCTTTGTGTGTGTAATGTTATCCATCACCAGGCCCACCATGTAGATCTTTGGCAACTTCTGAAGGGAGGGGACAGAACTCTTGAATGAGGAGACTTAGGGAGAGATTGTTGGCTTGACATGGTATCTTGGATCCAGAAGGCTATTCCTTAATTTTAATTTAATAAGCACTTAGAAAAGGGTTGAACCAACTTCACCTAAACAGCAGTTTGGGACCCTCCTGGGAGGAACTGATTGTTTGAACAAACCTCTCTCAAGTGGCCCTCACTTTCAAAGTCACTGATTACTTTTCATCTGCATCCTGTATTTAGTGAATTTTATTATGTTCAGCCAGGAATTATTGCACCTTCTGAAACAGGGAGAGGGAAGTGGTCCTGCATTGAGTGTATGTGCTCTCAGACTTATGTGGTATATTCTGGCTCTGGGATTTAAGTTTGTTTATACCTCGTCTTGCTTCTGTCTGCCTGTATAGGTCTTACCAGTGAATTGGGGCCACTCTTAACATTAGTCTGATTCAAGCTAAATTGCCTGTGAGAAATTATTATTACTATGTTGACAGAGGTGCACCACATTTTTTCCTGTTCTGTGAAAATCAAGTGGATGCTCCATCGTTGATGTCAGTGCTTTCTGCTTGACTCCTTTACTACCATTTAACATAGTGAGATTCTGTTCTGCAATTGATAATCTGTCAAAAGATATGAACAGGCAATTTTCAAAGGAAAAATCCAAACTATTGTAATACTTCAAATCACTTATAAAAGGAGAAATGCAAATGAAAGTAATTCTGAGGTCTCCTACCCTCACACCCATCTGTTTGGAAGAAATGACCAAAAAATGAAACCAAGAAACGGAAGGGCTGCAGGAAAACAGGCCCATGAATGCACTGTGGACCTGTGAACTTGGTCAGCTATTCTGGAAAGCAGTTTGGAACTGTGCCCCGAAAGTCACTAAATTGGACAAATGCTGTGACCCACTGATAGCATATTAAGTCTGCCCATTCCCCGAGAGACCAAAGAAAGCCAAAAAGGACCCAAATGTTCCAAAAACATTTACACCAACTCTTTTTGTAGTTCAAAGAACCAAAAACTAAGGAGGTGCCCATAATTTGTGGGACAACTGAACAAGTGATGGTAGGTGAATGTCATAGAGTCCTATGATGCTGTAAGAAATGATGAAGGGAATGGTTTCAGAAAAACCTAGGAAGACTTGTAGGAACTGGTACAGAGTAAAGTGAGCAGAACCCAGAGAACATGGGTTCTATGCAATAGTGTTGTGAAGGCATACAACTATGAGAATTCTTTCCCATTCACTAACCAACCGTGGTTCCAGAGTACTTCCCCTTCTCACAGAGAAGTAATGGATTCAAGATATGGAATGAAATATGTATTTTTGGACATGGCTAAAAATGACCATTTGCTTGACCCTGTATATTTGTTAACAATGATTTTGTGTTTCATGGGGATGGAGGGGAGGAAGAATAGAAAGAAAATAGGTTTATTACCCATATCCCTTCTAAATTTTGCCCTGGGGGAAGGGAGTAGGAGTGTTAGTTCAGTTTCTGCTTCTGAAAACAGAGATCTGTATTCACATCTCTCTGGTTTCACTTGTTGACCACATCTAAATGTGAGAGAGCCTGTTAATTAGTAGGCCAAGCCATTGCCTATGTCCTAAGAGCCTGCAGATGAGTTATGGGCAAGACTGTAACCCAATTCTAACCTTGCTGAATATTTTCTTTCATATCCTAAATAGCATCAGAGAATGCTAGTTAGCATTCCTCTCCCCTGGGGATGCTTTCTCTATTTCCTGAGAACAACTGCCTGCCATGTTCTCAATCTATTGCCACATATGCCCTGTATTTCCTGTCTGACTTGTCTTTTCACATTCTCCTGTGTCTTCTCAAGCCCAGCTCTACCCCTTAGTGCTCTGGTGTTTTAGTAACATGGGAGCCAGGGTGAGGGGCAGACAACAGAGCAGATTTATTTTCTGAGCAATAGCATGTTACATAATACTTTCTAATCTCCATTCTCAAATACATATAATAGTTTCTTTTAAAACATACGAAGATTTCTTGTCGTCTGATTGTAGCAGGGAGCTCTCTGTCACTGTCTCCAGTGGTTTAGCACAGAAGCAGCACAGGTTGATCAAAAAGGTCTAGTTTCTAGTCCTGGCCTTAATACTTGTTGATCATGTAACCTTCAGAGCCTCAGTTTTCCTTTTCTGTAATATTGATTGTGATTCTACCTGCCCTTCCTACTTCGGTGGTATAATGAGGACCAAGTAAGGTAACAGTATGAAAGTCTATCATAATTTGTGAAGCTCTATCCATGTGGAAAGGAGCCACTCAAGTCCAAAATCAGAGAGCCACCCTCCATATCAAATTTCATTGATTCTGCCTGCACACATACACAGCCATCTCCCTAATTCAGTCCCTTCTCACCAAGACTATTGTAACTTCATTGGACTTCCTGTCTCCACACTGTCCTCTCCAACACATCCTTCACGTGGCAGCTAAGTTGTAGGCCTAACACACAGGTCCAACCGTGGCATTTCCATATTCAAGAAGCTTCAGTGACTCCTCCTTGTCTCTAGAATAAAATGGAAAATTCCTCTGACTCTAACCTATCCTTTTTTTATGCTCAGTGTTCTGCAAACTTTCTTTTTTTTCTTGTTCTAATAGTGTTTTATTTTTTCAATTATATGTAATAACAATTTCTACATTCATTTTTACAAAATTATGAGTTAAAATTTTTTCTCCCTCCCTCCTCTCCCCTGTTCCCAAAATGGTAAGCAATTTGATATAGATTATATATGTGCAAGCATGTAAAGCATATTTCCATATTAGTCACAGTTGGGAAAAAAGAAAGAGACCAAAAGGGAAAAAACACCAAAAATTAAAGTGAAAATAATCTGCTTTGATCTACATTCAGAGTCCACTGCTGTTTCTCTGGATGCCGATAGCATTTTTCATCATGAGCTCTTTGGGTCATTGTATTGCTGAGATGAGCTAAGTCATTCATGCTTCATCATCACACAGTGTTACTATTACTGTGTACAATGTTCTCCTGGTTCTGCTCATTTCACTTTGTATCAGGTCATGTAAAACTTTCCAAGTTTTTCTGAAATCTGCCTGCTTACCATTTCTTATTGCACAGTAGTATTCCATTACATTCATATGCCACAGTTTGTTTATCCATTCCCCAATTGATGGGCTCAATTTCCAATTTTTTGCCAGCACAAAAAGAGCTGCTAGAAATATTTTTGTATTTATAGATCCTTTTCCTTCTTTATGATGTCTTTGAGATACAGACCTAGTAGTGGTGTTACTGGATCAAGGGATATGCAGTTTTATGGTCCTTTGGACATAGTTCAGCATGTCATGCTAGAGTTATTTCACAGGGAATTTACATAGTGGAGAAAGTGGATCAGAGTATCTTATTGAAGGAAAGCCTCATGCCATGACTGGTTGGTGTGAGGATGGTGGGATACAGCCCATCTCCCCCTCACCCCCACCTTGGGATCAGCCCACACTTTGGTGACCATTGCACCACCTGACCTCTGAGAGCCTTTAAGACCATCCATCTCTAGAGTCTGTTATTTCTTTTGAGAGTCAGTCATCCCTGATGGCTTTTTAAGATTCTCCCATCCTCCATCCCTCTCTACAGCACTTTAGGACTGGGCTTACTTCTGAGCATCCTCCAGTTTTAGGATTTTGGGTTACTTGTATAATAGAAGCAATCTGGGAAACTGAAGTGGTTTGGCCTCAGAATGAGCAGGAGGACCTTAATTTCAGGGTAGAACAAAGACAGAGGCAGCCTAGCACACTGTATTCAGGCTCTGTCTCTGCCATGGATCATCTTGATGCACCTGAGCTTGTCACTTTACTCTTGGCATTCTGAGAAGCACTTCTGAAACTCTGGGACTCAGAGGAGGTTCCAGCCTGCCTGGCAGAGGAAGGAAGGTTCTTACCCAGGAGTTCCCTACCCCAGTAAAATCACAGGCACAGAGAGAGCCTCATCAATCTAAGATAGA
Source organism: Bettongia penicillata ogilbyi (assembly GCA_023548195.1). NCBI lineage: Eukaryota > Metazoa > Chordata > Mammalia > Diprotodontia > Potoroidae > Bettongia > Bettongia penicillata. The sequence goes on from JAJHZJ010000527.1 coordinate 6,467,414, forward strand.
AATAAATTGGACTTAGGGTTGGTTACCTAATATTAATTAAGATCCTTTGGTGCATTAGGCATGGTACAAAATAATAGTCCCTGACCTCTAGAGGGTTATGGTGTATAAAAGGTATATACTTAGAAAAAGGTTAAAGATGGACTGAATTAAGGGAGTTGCTAGGCAGCCAAGAAGCCACAGTAGATGGAGCACCACAGTGGATAGAGCTCTAGGCCTGGAGTCAAGAAGACCTGGGTTCACTTAATAGCTGTGTGGTCCTGGGCTAGTCATTTTACTTCTGCCTGCCTCAGATTCCTTATGTGTAAAAATGTACTGTTAGAAAATGCACTGTTAAAACACTATCTAAATGCTTCTATTGTTGGTGTTGTTATTTTTATTTATGTTGTACCTTTTTAAGGATACAAGAACAAACTTAAATCTTCATCTTTTCTTTTACCACCCTTCTGGCCACTGGCTGATGCTACTCATGTCATTTTAAAGTCTGCCATGGGGCACTGCAGGTATAATATCTAGGACTAACATTTAAGGGTGATAAGACCAGTAAATTATGAGACCTGTTGGCAGTGTCTCTCAGGAAATAATTGGGGAAAATGGTTGAGCCATTTCGGTTGCTTTCAAGTTGGAAAAGGAAGGCTTTGTCCTCAGGACGCAATCCTCCAGGCGTGATGCACAGTGGCATTGGTGGGGCAGGGGGCTCTGAGTCATCCTGACGATGTAGGAATTGGAAAGTATCATTAGGGAGGAGGAATCTGTTGTCATTTTACCTTTTCCATGCCCTATCTCTGAAATCACTTAAGGCTAGGCACTGCAGTGAGAGGAGATTTAGGTTTTAGCCACAATCTGTCAGCTGTGATTCTTTGGCAAATTACTAATTCCCTGGGCCTCATAACTAAGGTGCTGGTCTAGGTGAAGTTCAGTGATGTGCTCCTCCTTGCCTTTCCCTAACCAATATTCTGTTACTCCTTCAGTTTTAGCTCCCATCCCCACTCTTTTCTCATTATCACCTCCTAGCTAGACCTTACTCACATTTCATCTAAAAGCCACTTTTCCTTTTCCTGGTGTGCAAGTTTTCACCCCAGCCCTCTGTAAGCGGTACTGTGTGTCACCACTCAAGTCATCCTTCATGTCTACATTGGACTAGCCGCCTCCTCCACTTGCATGGGTGATTATGTTTAATCTGAGCTCACCTGTCTGTTGTCACTGTTTTACGTGCTCTTGGTTATCTTGGGTCTGTTTTTCATCAGTTCATATAAGTCCTCCCACATTTCTCGGAATTCTTCATGTTCATTATTTCTTACCTTGCATTATTATATTCATGTGTGAAAGTTGTTTGGCTCTTTCCTGATCTTTCCTACGTAACTGCCTTGTTTTCTGTGTTTTTGCTATCACAAAAAATGTTACCATGCATATTTTAGGGGGTATGTGTGTGTTGTATACCTGTACATTTCCATGTCTATTGCTGAGTCAAAGGATACAAACAGTTTAGGAACTTTGCCAAATGATAACAAGCTGATCTGAGGCGAAGCTAAGGAGGGGAATCACAGAGAAGATTGAAGGTGGTGGTGGTGTCTACTCTGAGCCTTGGAAGACTGAGAAATCAGCTGCTTAACAGTTACTTATCCATCTTGACAAGCCCCTTGATTCTTTTGTGACTCTAGACATGCCATCTAATAGGAGAGAAAGTGAGTTCATTGTCCCACTGTGAAATGAAAGAATGATCTCTAACATTCTCTAATGAGTCTCAATTGTTACCTTGTTATATAGCATATAACCCATCAACAAGTATTTATTAAACACCTGCTGTATGTTAGGTGTTGTGCTACAGTGCTGGGGATACAAAGAAGGCAAAGAAAGCCCCTGCCTTGGAGGGGCTGGAAATCAGTGGAGCAGAAACAAATGTCACTAACTAGTTACCTACAAGATCTAAGAAAAGTCAAGAGAGAAGGAGTGGGAGAAGCCTCTTCAGAAGGAGAGGATCAAGAGAGGAAGGGAGGGGGCAGGGCATCTCAGGCATGGGGGAGACCAGCCAACATCGAGGCACAGAATCAATAAATAGTATCATGTTTGGGGGACCAGTGAGGGGAATAAAGCATAAGAATAGGAAGGTAGAAAGAGGCCTGTTCATGAAAGCTGTAAATGCCAAACAGAGGAGTTTATTTATTTGTAATCCTAGAGGTAATAGGAAACCACAGGAGCTCACTGAGCAGAGAGGCTGGCATGGTTAGATCTGAGTTTTAGAAAAAAATCACCTTATTAGCTGAGTGGAGGGTAGGTTAGAGTATGGAGGTATGGGGACAGGAGATCACTAGTCAAGAAGGAGCAGCACCTGTACCAGGCCTGTGGCTACGTGAATGAAAGAGAAGGGAACGGATACGAGAGAGATTGTGAAAGTAGAAATTCAGTGTGGATTTGGGGCATTTAATTTTATAATATCTGGCATAGATAACATATAAAAATCAAAATAATAGCAGAATTTTGAGCCTGCTTGATGGTGGTACATGTAACAGCAATGGGAAGCTGGAATGAAGGCAGATTTTGAGAGGAGAGAGGATGAGTTTTCTCTTGGGCATGTTGAGCTTAGTGCCTGTGGGACATAGCCAGCTCAAGATGTCTAAGAGGCAATTGGTGATGCGTGACTGAAAGATCACAGATTAGGGATGGATATGTGTCCATAGAGATTATTATAGAAATAATTTAATTCATGGGAGTTGAGGAGATCGCCAGATGAGATAGTATAGAAAGAAAAGTAGAGAGGGCCCAGGACAAAGCCTCAGGGGATACTCACCTTTATTGTTTAAGAGAGGGGTGAAGACCCAACAAAGGAGACTGAGGATTGATGTGACAGCAAGGACCCCAACATATACAGGAGGGCCTGCTGTACAAGTTCTTAGATCTGCTTTTCTAAAAGGAAAGCAACTTTTGTGGGGAGTCAACAATTTTCTTTAATTACATTCACCAGCAGAGAAATTAAGACCCACAGACAGGGCTTCCAACTGTTTGACCATAAGCAATACATACATCACAGATCAACAGACAGATCCAGTTGTCTGACTCTTTACATACCTACATAGTTACCAGAGAGAGAAGCACCAGCATCTGGGTTTTCAAAGCCAGGGTGGGAGAGGGTGCTTCTTAGAAATTCAGTCTTGTCTAGCCAAACAAAAACTTCTGATGAGTAAACCCCAAAGTATAACCTCACCTCAGAATATTTACATACTTTTCAGAGCCAGAGGGCATCAAGACCCTTGAGAATCAGTGCCTCATTAGAAATAGGTAGGGAAGATCTTTATTTCTTCCCCCCACCCACCATTAACATTACAGTTGGTCAGACTAGTAGGAGGACCAGGTAGGAATAGCGTCATGAAAACTTAAAGAAGAAAAAGCATCCAGGAGGACATGGTAATTAACTGTAATACTGGTGATAAGTTAAGAAGCATGAAGATTTGGGAAAGGACTTTAAATTTGGCAAGTAAAAGATCTTTGGTCATTTTGGAGAAAGCAGTCTCATTTAAATGATGAGGTCAAGAAGCCAGATTACAGTTGAAAGAAGAGGAAGTGTGAAGCCATTGAATATAGATGGGTTTTTTTAAGGAGTTTATTCACAAAGGGGAGACGGGATAGTCAAGCATGGGATTCTTAAGGATCAGAGACACTGGAGCATGCTGCAAGAAGCAGAGTAGGAGCCAGTATGTTTGTCCTTCGTTGCCAAAGAAGACCATGCCATCAGAGAAATAATGATATGACTTGCACTTGACTTTGTTTTGAGTGAGGGAGGACTGTGCAGGTCACCAGCCTCACTTCTCCTCCAGAGTCATCTGAATCCAGTGACCAGATATTCATCAGGATGACTGGAGATGACCCAAGATGAGGCAATTGGGGTTGTGACTTGCCCAAGGTCACACAGCTTGTGAGTGTCAAGTGCCTGAGGTGAGATTTGAACTCAGATCCTCCTGCCTCCTGCACTGGTGCTCTATCCACTGTACCACCTCTAAGGAGCCAGTAGATACAGAGAGATTGAAGATAAGAGACCATGAGAATGATAGTAGGGGCAGTTTCCTGGAAAAGTTTGGAAGAATAGGATCAGTAGTATGTGTAGAGGGGTTGGCCTTGGCAAGGAGAAGGTCTAATGAGGGAGGGGAAGGAAGAGATAGTGGGGGAAGATGTGTGAATGGTGTGATGAGGAAAAGGAGAGAAAAGTGAACTCTTGGCAAATGGCCTCAGTGCTTTCAGCAAAGTATGTAGGGAGGTCCAGAGCTGAAATAGAGGGTGAGGAGGAGAAATGAGAATGTTTGGAGCAGCATCCTTGGACAGTGGGATTGGTTAGGAAGAAACAAAATGATGTGAGAGCCCAACAGATTAGAAAATTGTAATGACCAAAGAAACATTGCTTGGGGTTTTCTTTGACCCTGTTCAGCAGCAAGTGAATAGGAGGTGGATGGGGAAAGTAAGATGGGTTTGGAATTTTGCAAGGTGGGACTCAAAGATTTGATGGAATGGTGGTGTAGAATTGAGTTGGTTCCCCAAGAGGTCATGATAAGAGAGTAGCAGATACAGTGGTCATAGCCTGGGAAAGAACTGAGGGGCTGGAGGTCCATGGTAAGGACCAAGAACACGGTTCAGGGTTGTAAAGTATGGGAAAAGATGGAATGATAGAAATGTATAATTTTTCAATTTTCAGTATTTTTAAATTTCAGTAATTCAGTGAATAATTCAGAGTTTATGAGCGAGAAAGTAGAATCCTTATGGATGATGGCAAGACAATCATAATGGTATCAGCCGCCATCGCTGTAGCGCTTACTCTGCGTCATGCTGTGCCAAGCACTTTAGAATTATGGTCTCAGTTTGATCCTTACCGCAACACTGGGAGTTGGTACTATTATAATACTCATTTTGCAAATAAAGGAAGTGAGGCAAATAGAGTGAGGAACTGGGAAATCAAGGTGTTCGAGGAAGAATCGGTACTTATTTTGAAGTCTCCTAGTATGTGAGCAGGAGAGGAGGAGAGGGCATTGAACTTATTGAAGAATTTAAGAGGATGTCTTAGAGGTCAATAAATAATAATGCCAGGATCTGAACTGAGTGAGAAATTTGGGTAGCGCCAACCCTAAAGAAGGAGAAAATGCTTAGGAAAGCTAATAGAGGGAAAGTACAGAAGCAGCAAATGGGGACCAAAGAGTATACTGATGCCTCCATAGAGACTGTTAAGTCAAAGGGTGTGACAGAAAATGGTACCAGTACTGGAAAGTGTGGTGAAGGAAGTGGCCTCATCAAGAAGGAATCATATCACTGGGAGTGATGGAAGGACTGTAAAAGAAATTAGGATGAAAAGAAGTTTGAATTATGGATTGGGCATCACACAGGCACTGTGGAGGAGTGGGAGCTGGAGCAGGACAGTGGTGGTGGGGAGAGTTCAGATAGACTAGTGTGAGGGAGCAGATACTACTCAGACCTTGAGTTACTTTATTGGCGGTTCAGGATAACTGAAATAAGGGAGGGACAGGGAGAAGGTGTGAGATAGCCAACCTCTGCAGTCCATTCAGGCAATGAATCTGCATTCCTGTGATCAGAAACTGATACTCAGCAGTAAGATGGGAGAATTTTTACAAAGCCATTGGAAGAAAGTTTGTAAATAGTAACTGTTTCTCTTGGCCAGCAATTGAGAATCTTCCCCTCCCAGTTTAATTTTTTTTTTTTTTATTAAAGGAGTCACCCCTTGACTCGCATTTTAAAAAACATATAATTTATTTATTTTTCATTTCTCAACATTCACTTCCACAATTCAAAATTTTCTCCCAATCTCTCCTTATCCCCTACCCAAGCATGCACCAATCCACCCCTTCTTCCAGTCTGTCCTCCTTTCTATTACCAGGCTTCTTCCATCCTCCTTCCCCTCTATTTTCCTAAAGGGAAAAATAGATTTCTATACTCCATTGCCTGTATATCTTGATTTCCAGTTGCATACTAAAACAATTTTTAACATTCATTCTTAAAGCTTTGAGTTCCATATTCTCTCCCTCCCTCTCTACCCCCCTCATTGAGAAAACAAGCAATTCAATATAGGTCATACATGTGTAACAATGCAAAGCACTTCCATAATAGTTATGTTGTAAAAGACTAACCACATTTCCTTCTGTCCTATTCTGCCCTTCATTTTTTCCATTTTCTCCCTTGACCTGTCCTCCCACAATAGTGTTTGCTTCTGATTATCCCTTTCCTCAATTTGCTGTCCCTTCTGTTAACTTACCTTACCTATCCCTTTCCTGCTTGCCTTCCTGCAGGGTAAAATAGATTTCCATATGCAACTGAGTGTGTGTTATTCTCTCCATAAGCTAAATCCTACGAGAGTAAGGCTCAATTATTTCTTTTCATCTCCCCCCTTCCCCTCCATTGTAAAAGCTCTTTCTTCCCTCTTTCATATGAGATGATTTGCTATATTCTACTTCTCCCTTTCTCTTACTCCCAATACATTCCATTCAACAGTAAATTTTATTTTTTTTAGGTATTCTCCCTTCATATTCAGCTCACCCTGTGCCCTCTGTCTGTGTATAGACATATATGTGTGTATATATATATATATATATATATATATATATATATATATACATACACACACATACACCCATATATGTAACTACACATATATAATATACACATACATACATACCCATACACATCTACATATATATATATATATATTCCCTCTAACTACCCTAATATTGAAAAAGATCTCATGAGTTACAAATAACACCTTTCCATGTAGGAATGTAAGGTTTCTCTTTCCTGTTTACCTTTTCATGTTTCTCTTGATTCTTGTATTTGAATGTCAAATTTTCTATTCAGCTCTGGTCTTTTCAACAAGAATGCTTGGAATTCCTCTATTTCACTGAAATTCCATTTTTTCTCCTGAAGTATTATACTCAGTTTTACTGGGTAGGTGATTCTTGGTTTTAATCTTATCTCCTTTGACCTCTGGAATATCATATTCCAAGCCCTTCGATCCCTTTAGTGTAGAAGCTGCTAAATCCTATGTTATCCTGATGGTATTTCCACAATACTTGAATTGTTTCTTTCTGGCTACTTGTAATATTTTCTCCTTGACTTGGAAACTCTGGAATTTGGCTACAATATTCCTAGAAGTTCTTGTTTTGGGATCTCTTTCAGGAGGTGATCAGTGAATTCTTTCCATTTCTATTTTACCCTCTGGTTCTAGAGTATCAGGGCAGTTTTCCTTGATAATTTCTTGGAAGAAGATGTTTAGACCCTTTTTTTGATCATGGTTTTTAGGTAGGCCAATAATTTTTAAATTATCTCTTCTGGATCTATTTTCTAGGTCAGTTGTTTTTCCAATAAGATATATCACATTGTCTTCTATTTTTTTATTCTTTTGGTTTTGTTTTATTATTTCTTGGTTTCTCATAAAGTCATTAGCTTCCATCTGCTCCATTCTAATTTTTAAAGAATTATTTTCTTCAGTGAGCTTTTGAATCTCCTTTTCCATTTGACCAATTCTGCTTTTTAAAGAATTCTTCTCTTTGTCTTTTTGGACCTCTTTTGCCATTTGGGTTAGTCTATTTTTAAAGGTGTTATTTTCTTCAGCATTTCTTTGGGTCTCTTTTAGCAAGCTGTTCACTTGCTTTTAGTAATTTCCTTGCATTCTCCTTTCTCTTCTCAATTTTTCCTCCACTTCTCTTACTTGATTATCAAAATCTTTTTTGAGCTCTTCCATGGCCTGAGACCATTGCATATTTTTTTGGAGGTTTTGGATGTAGAAGCCTTGACTTTTATGTCTTCCTCTGATGGTATGCTTTGTTTTTCCTTATCCAAAATGATGGAAGAAAATATCTTTTCACCAAGGAAGTAACCTTCTATTAGTATTACTTTTTTCCATTTTTTGGCATTTTCCCAGCCAGTTTCTTGACTTTTGAGTCCTTTATCAAGTGGAGGGAATACTACCCTAGACTTCAGAGGTTTTTTGTTTGTTTTTTTTTAATATATATTCATTTTATTTATTTTTAATGCTCTACAATCACTACCATAAAACTTAGATTTTTTTACCCCCTACCTATTCCCCACCACCCCACTCCCTCCCCAAGACCGCATACAATTCTATATAGGATCTACACATACATTCCTATTGAATACATTTTCATTACAGTCATGCTGTGTAGAAAAACTAAAATAAATGGGAGACATCATATAACAAACCAAAACATAATACACACACACAGTGATCTGCTCCATTCTGTGATTGAATTCCATAGTTCTTTCTCTGAATGTAGTAGGCATTTTGCCTTAGAATACTATTGAGGATTTTTTTTTTTAATGTTCTTGCACTGCTATGAAGATCCAGGTCTACCAGAAAAAACTCTCACACACTGTGGTTGTTGCTGTGCACAAAGTTCTCCTGGTTCTGCTCCTTTTGCTGAGCATCAGATCATATAAGTCTTTCCAGGCCTCTCTGAAGTCTTCTTGTTCATCATTTCTTATGGCACAATAGTATTCCATTACATTAATAAACCATAATTTATTCAGCCATTCCCCAGTTGATGTGCATCCCCTTGATTTCCAGTTTTTGGCCACTACAAAGAATGCTGCTATGAATGTTTTTGTACATGTGGGACCCTTTCCCATTTTTTAATCTCTTGGGGATACAGTCCTAGAAGCAATATTGCTGGGTCAAAGGGTATGCACATTTTTGTAGCCCTTTGGGCATAGTTCCAAACTGCTCTCCAGAATGACTAGATGAGCTCACAGTTTCACCAACAATGAATTAGTGTTCGGCTTCAGATGTTTTGTGCAGCTGTTCCCTGAGATATCTCTAGGGACCTGTAAGTTCTCACTTCTTCCAAGGTGGCACAATCAAAGGAGAGGAGTTTAATCTTCTCCTAGTCTGCACTCTGGTCTGTGAGCAACCACAAACACTCTTTTCTGCCCTGGAACTGCAAGTAGGATTCCCTCTTCATAGCCACCACCAACTCCACCACACCAGAGCTCCTCCTCACCCCAAGACTACCACTCAGGACAGAGACTCAGATCAGCTGCTCGATTCTCCCAGGATCTTTAGGCCTCAGCCCCCAAAAGTGGAAGCTGCTGCTACCCTGGGGCTAGAATGGGCTCCCCTCTCACTCAGGTGAAAGGGCTTTCTTACTGACCTTTGAAGTTGTCTTTGACATTTGTGAGTTAAGAAATCTGGGAACTGCAGCTGCTACCTGTGATTCTGTACTTTCAAGCCTGCTCCAGTCCTGTATGTGCTATGTAACCCAGGCTGGGCTGGGCTCTGCTCCAAGCCTGGTGTGATAGACTTTTCCTGTTGGCCTTCTAGGCTGTCTTGGGCTGGAAATCTGTTTCACTCTGTCATTTTGTGCCTTCTACTGCTCTCGAATTTGTTTAGAGTCATTTTTTATAGTTATTTTGTGGGCTATGGGTGGAGAGTTAGAGCAAGTCCATCCTTCTGCTTCCCACCTCCCCCTTGACTTACTTCTTAAAGAGGCCTAACTAAATGGGCGTTACCTCATTCAAAGTGAGAATCTAATGAGACCTAGACTAAAATGGCCAGGGTCTCCCGTTGCATCCTGGGCAATCTCCAGTACTCCTAATGAATATCTGGCCACTGGACCCAGATGGCTCAGGAGAAGAAAGTGAGGCTGGTGATCTTGCGTAGTCCTCCTCCAAGTCAACTTCAAGTCAGGTCATCATCTCCCTGCTGTCATGGTCCTCTTCAAGCACAAACACAACAATGTGGTGGGTGAAGGTATAGTCCACAGGGTCTAGCTGCTGAGAAATCAAGCAAAAAGGCTGGCAAAAGGCTATTGAACTTGACAATTAAGAGATCATTGGAAATAAAGTAATTTAAGTAGAGCATTGTAGGATTGTGAAGTGAGTGGATGGAAACAAAGTAAAGGCATTGAATAAGACAGATTTAAAATAAAACATCAAAATAATTAGCATTTACATAGTTCTTTAAGGTTTACAAAGCACTTTGAGCTCCACAATGCTGGGTGTAGGTGCTATTATTATCCCCATTTTACAGATGGAGAAACTAAGGCAGACAGTGGTCAAGTAACTCACTCAGGGTCACATGGCTAGTAAGTAACCAAAGCTGGATTTGAACTCACAGTTTTCCCAACTCTGGGTCCAGTGTTATCCCCTATGTTCCCTCCTACCTCTCTGTTCTTGTTCAGTTGTTTTTTTTTGTTTGTTTGTTTTTTAAATTTATTTATTTATTTAACTTTTTACATTCATTTTCACAAATTTTTGGGTTCCAAATTTTCTCCCCTTTTCTCCCCTCCCCCCACCCCAATACCCCAAGCAATCTAATTTTCCCTATCTCCAATCTGCCCTCTCTTCTGTCGTCCCCCCCTTCTCTTGTCTCCATCTTCTCTTTTCTCCTGTAGGGCCAGATGACTTTCTATTCCTCCTTAACTGTATGTCTTCTTTCCTAGTTGCAACAACAATACTAAACAGTTGTTCCTAAAACTTTGAGTTCCAAATTCTCCCCATCCCTCCCTCCCCACCCATTCCCTTTGGGACGGCAGGCTATTCAATATAGGCCATATCTGTGTAGTTTTGCAAATGACCTCCCTGATAGTCGTGTTGTGTAAGACTAACTGGATTACCATCCAGTTGTTTACATTATGTCTGACCTTTCTGGACCCCATTTGAGGTTTTCTTGGCAAAAATACTAGAGCAATTTGCCGTTTCCTTCTCCACTTCATTTTACAGATTAGGAAACTGATGCAAACAGGGTTAAGTGACTTGCCCAGGGTCACACAGTCAGTAATATCTGAGACCAAATTTGAACTCTGATCTCCCTGATTCCTGGTCTGGTGCTCCATCCACTGCACCACCTCGCCACCCCACGTAGACCTTACAGTGTTTGTAGAGTATGAGGAGAGATCCAGTAGATAGGGAAATATTGAACATGAAAGGGAAAAGGAAGGTATATTGAGATAAAGCTCCCAGGGAAGTCAGAAAGGGAAGCACAGACAAGCAGGGAAGTTTTGGAAATAACTGTGAAATGGAGACTCATGAGTTCATCTTGTGCTCTTGTATTTTACTTATAAAATAACCCATTTTTTTTTTAGCGTAAATACATCATTTAAAAAGACAAGAGCATAGGGTTGGGGCACAAGTATCAAAAGTTGGGCTTCCCAAGAAGCCCTCTTCTTTCTTACAAACTGGAGTGAAGGTGAAGGTGAATGGGAGCAGAAGGGATCTTGAGGCTTGGGATAAGGGAAATGAAGACCCTGGTGGGGGTGCCCTGGATTATTGATTTTCTCAGTAACGTAAGTAATAAAAAAAAAAAAAAATCTTTTGAGAGAGGTGGGGGTGGGTTGGAGGCTTTAGAAAAGGGCTAAGAAGGAAGTGTTGTCATGTTGCTGTAAGGGCCACATATTAGTGAGGCTGGCAGCATGGTGGTGTGACTTCCTCTAGCAGCTGGAAGGACTGAAAAAGAGGAAGACTGAAAGATGTCCAGTATGAACGTCCAGGAGTGCAAGGATAGAGCGCCATGCAGAGCTGAGCCCATTAACTCTGAAGAAAGGAAAGATGGAAGCCCTGGAGATTGTAGTAAGGATGAAGTCATGGTCAAAGAGAAGAACTTCAGCATTTAATATTAAGGGTGATGATGAGAGATGAGCCATGACCATTCCGGGGTGACCAAGGTGGGGATCACAGGGCTTGATGAACTGAGAGGTCAGACTGTTAGGGAGGACATCACAATATATATTGGAGTCTCCAGCACGATGGTCAGTGACTCGGGTGGAGAGGGAAAGCAGCAAAGATCCAGGTGATGCAGATGGATGGAGTGACCCTCAGAGGAGACAGATGAAGTGGAGGGGTGGGGCTGAAGTACTGGTTTGGGTTTGTGGTTTGTTTTTTAGCATCAGATCTTTAAATTGAGCAAGGTGGCACCTGATTTATTGAAGTCCAGTGGAAAAAAAAAACTACATCCTTCACTGGGGCCAATAACATTTCTTTTTTTTATTTGTGTTGTCACTGTTCTCTGTTATCCATCTATTTTTGTCTAATTGTTCTAGTTTCGTTTTGTCTTCATATCATTTGTCTTAGAATGGAAGCTCTTGGAAGGCAGTGCATGGTTACCTTACTTACTATAGTGCCGAATAGTTTATATTTAGGTGCTTGATCATTGTTACTGGCTGCTGCTGCAGCTGCAGACTTCATCGTGGGTGTCAGGTACCCTGCTGAAATAAGTTGCTCACCAAGCCCAGTGGGACTGCTCCAGTTTAGAGGTTACAGATTCACTTGGTCTGAGTGGCTGAGAGTGGGAGGAAGGTCTGCAGGAGGCTGTCTACGGAAAATGGGCATGGTTGCAATCCACTGGACCTGGACTGCATTGACTGTATTGTACCTCATAGCCCTGGAACATTGGGAGAGTAGGGGGCGGGGGTGGGGGAGGAAGCCAAGCCCCTCTCCTCTCCACCAGGGTCATGCTGAGGATAGAGACAGTAATCTAGGCCAGCTGTCAGTGCTAGAAACAGAGTGGTACTACACCTTCCCCATCACATGGGAACCTGGGCAGCCAAATCTTCCTCTGCATACTGACAGCAGAAAGTCTGGGAGCAAAGTTGGGAAATCAGGTCAGAGGGAGGAGACTGTCTCTGTATCACTCGCTAGGGCTTTCTCCCCCTGGCTGCCGCCTCCCTACTCAGTAAATTATGGCAGAAATTTTTAATTGTCATCAGACCTGAAGAGAATGTGCACTCCTCCTCCCAGCTGCTGATTTAAAAAGCAGAATGACAATTTCCTTTCCAGCTGAAGAGTTCCATTGCTTTGTTGGCAGAACAATGAGGTACATGTTGGGATTTCTTACTCCCTCCTGAAATGGGTCATGCCAAGAGAGTCTCATGGGTTAGGAGGGTGATCTTTGGCCAGAGATCCCTGTGGCCCTGCTGTTCCCCCTTCTCCTCCCTAAAATCGGCCAGGAATAACTGCGGAGTCCCTGCAATCTGGCCTGTTTTCCTCACCTCCAAACGAGGCTCCTCAAAGGTAATTTTGGCCTTGGCTCTGCCTCCTCCACATGTTTGCAGTCAGCCCAGAGAAGGGAGACCACCTGCTGATGATGGTTGAGGAAAGGTTTGCTTCATCTCTCAGGCCAAGGAGAGGTTGCTTTGTTTGCCAACCAATGAATTTCCTCCTAAAGCGCGAACCAGAAGTACCTTCAACAACTCTGCACCTTTCCATTAGTAAAGAGATAAAGGATGTCCCTGTCATTAACATCTTCTGTCTTCCTCACCTCCCAAATATAAGGGAAATAACTGGATGGCTTGGACTGAGGCTCCTGAAAGCTAATTGACCATCTGGATAGTAGAACAGTCACCAGCCATCTGATACCACCAGATACAGCTTTAGTCAAGCCAGGCAGACAGTTTGAAGTTGGCACATTGGCTGTTGACTGGTTTCTGAAGGCAAACTATCCAAGGGGTGAACTTTTTTATTTTTTAATAATTCCCCATTCTACTTCTCTCCCCCCAAAGAAACTGCTACTCTATTTTTATATTCTCTCCAACATTTTTTAATGCTCACCATATGTAGGATACTGCTCTAAATACTAGAAACAAAAAGTGGTCTTCATCCTTCTCCAATGTGGGATAATAATATCTAGAATTTTTATAACAGTTTATGGTTTGCAAAGCACAAGATACCTCATTTTTATCCCAACAACAATCCTGGGAGTTAGATGCTACTATTGTCTCCTTTTTACAGATGAGAAAACTAAGGCAGATAGAGGCTGACATGCCCAGTGTCACACAGTTAGTGTCTGAGGCTTTAATTAAGATTCCAGAATTCCCGATCCAGCACTGTATCCACTACACAACCTAAACATTGTCCTCTGCCCATTCTTGAATTCTTGGTGTTTCTCATGGGTTCACAGTAAAGCTGGTGTCTGCTTTTGGCAACGTTGTGTGCACTGTGTGTGGAGGGTTTGGCTTGGCAAGGAGGAGGGTCTGCTTAATGGTAGAGTGGGGGTCATGGAGGGGAAGGTGCAATGCAGGAGGAAGAGAGAAGAGGCAGCTCTTAGTGGATGGACTCCATTTTTTGCTGATGTCCGTGCAGGGCATTGTACAGACAGACCGTTGCCCCAAGTAGACAGTGTCTCTGACCTCCTCACCTTTATCCATAACACGGTTACAACAACAAAATGAAGCATGCCACCCCCCTCCTCCCCAGCCAGGTGAGCTGAAAGAGCTCTCCAAGTCAGGTCTAACAAAGTCCCAGCCCCTGTAATACATTCCGCCACATTACCCCAGGGGAGTTTTAGCCACTGTGAACCAGAAGCTCCAGGGAATAGTAATAAAAGCCTTTATACAAATTCCTTCAGTCTGGGGTTTATACTTGTCCTTATCCTGACTAAAAGCCAGATGGGGAACTCTGATCCCTTTGCTGCAGCTTCCATAGAAGCTCCAAACTGCTACCTTTTTTTTCTTCAAATTGAGTTAATCTCTTTAGTTTTATATCAGTCAATGACCTCGCAAGTGTACCTTTTTTCTCCCCCACCAGCCTTCCCTGGTCATGAAAAGGACAGTTAATGAAAACCATTCACTCTGAGCACGCAGCACTCCAAGGCCTTGGCCTCCATCTTCACCTTGCCCTTTCCTGAGGGTTAGTAGGGAAATTTCCCCACTTTTATCCCAGACCAAGATTACTGATGACACTACCTTGATGCAAATTCGTGTTATTTAATTTGTGGGCCCCCATTAGATAAGGCAGTACTCCTGAACCTCCTGAACCAACTTGCTCTATCCTCTCTCCCCAGCGACTCTTCCACATATTTTCATCTCCCTCTTCAGACCATCCATAGACAGACACCCTCCCCGCAACCTCAGTCACTGAAAAAATGGAGGCCATTCACTGTGATCGCCCTCTGTTCCCCTCCCCACCCCTGCCTTGTCCTCACGAAGCCAAAACCCCACCCCCAACTTTCACAAGATGTCCCTTTGTGTCCAGTCTTCTCCAGCACATTGTCCCATTGATCCTCTCCACCTTTACCAGTCTTCTGTCACTCCATCTCCATTGGTTTCTTCCCTGCTGCCCACAAATGTGCCCATGTCTCCTCCTTCCCCCACAGAACCCCTCCATCCCTGTCTCTCCTTTTTGACCAAACTCTTTGAGAAGATGGTCTGCAGCCAGAGCCTCTCTTCTTCTCTATAGTCTGACTTCTGACTCCATCCAAGTGAAACTCTGCTCCCTATAGTTACCGAGGATCTCTTAAATGCCAGATCTAAGAGCTTTTTCCCAGTCCTCATCCTTCTTGACCTCTTTGCCGCCTTCAGTGCTGCCCCTCATCCCCTTCTTGTTTCTTTCTTCTCCTCTGCTCTCCTTCTTCTCTTGGCTGTCTGACTCCTTCAACTCCTTTGCCAGCTCCTCATCCAGGCTGCACTACTTAACGTTACATGGGTGTCCCCCAAGGCTCCTTATTACCCCAGGGGCACTCTCATCACTATACTATTTCATTTGGTGATCTCACCATCTCCCATAGATGCCATTATCTCTTGGCAAATGATTCTCAGCCCTAACTTCTCTCTCCAAAATATTCAGTGTTGCACTTCCTGCTGTGTACTTGATGTCTTGAACATAGACATCTTAAATTTGGCATGTCCAAAACTGGATTCATTATCTTCCTTTCCCACCCCCAAGCCCTCCTCTCTTCGTAACTTTCCTGTTGCTGTGGAAGACAGAATCATCTTCCATTCACCTAGGATCACAGCTATGTGTCAGCCTCAGTCCCTCTCACTCTTACTGCCCCACAGCCAACCCCCAGAGCTAATCTGTTGCCAGGTCCTATAGATTTGACCTTTATAGGTCTCCTCTCCTCTAGCCCTGTCAACACCTTAGTGCCCACCCTCATAATCTCCCACCTGGACTATTTCCAGCCTTCATATTGGTTTCCCTACCTCATCTCTCCCCAGTCCAGTCCATCCTCCAACTGTGCACATCCTGACTACATCATTCCACTATCCACCAAACTCCAGTGACCCCTTTTTTTGTTTTTAAACCTTGCACAATCTAATGAAGTTCATCAGCTACAGCTTCACATACTCTGTGCTCCAGTGACACTGGCCTCCTTGCTGATCCTAACACAAGGCACTCTGTCTCCCAGCTCTGTGTGCTTTCTCTTCATATCCCCAAGCCAAGAATTCTGTTTCTTCTATCTCCTGGCTTCCCTGCCTTCCTTCAAGTCTCTATTAAAATCCTACCCTCTATAAGAATCTTTTCGTGATCCTCCTTAATGCTAGCAGCTTCCTGTTGAGATTCCCTCCAAGTTATTCTGTCTCCATCTTGGTTGTACATGGCTGTTTGCATATTATCTCCCCCATTAAAATGTAAGCTTCTTGGGAGAAAGGAATGGTCTTGTATCCCCAGTACTTAGCACTTTCCATGTGCTTATTGCCTCAACTAGCAACATGAGGTGAGAAAGCTAGAGATGGATCTTCAGGGATAATTAGCCTAGCCAGACCTTGAGGTGTTGCTTACATCTGTTAGCTGTCTCAGAGATCTCTGAACTGAGCTGATCTCTACATGCCAGTGCTTCACTCTATTGGCATTGATACCCAAGAATTGACAGAACCTACAATAGTTAGAAAACGAATTTAAGCATTCAGCAGGACAGGGTAAACATTGGTCTAGGAAAGATCCTTGGCGCAAAGTCAGGAAGCTTGGGATATCTAATCGTAGTTTTATCACCAGCTAGTTATGTGACCTTGAGCGAGGGACTTCATTTATCTGCCTCATTTCCCAGCTGTACAATGGGAGTTGTAATGCCTGCCCTCCCTGTGTCACAGGATCATGATCATCTTCAGAGAAAGCATCGTTTGTGTGAAAGGGTTTGGGAAAGTAAAGGGGGCTGCAGAGATGGATGTGTGCCAGGCTTCATTCCCTCCGCTGCTCTGAGTACACAACACAAGCTCGGAAGAAATAGGTGACTTCCAGCTCCCTGGCCCCCAGGCCTTCTTTCCCTTTCCTCCTGTCTCCCCTCTTCAGATCGCCTTTCTCTTTGCCAGTGCCCGGTGCATGGGAGACATTCAAGAAATGCTTGTTGACCAACTGGTTTCCTCTGTATAGTTTGTTTGTACCTGGTTATTTGTTCTTTATCATGTCCCTGGCTAGACTATTCTCTTTGAGGGCGGTGACTAGCACCGACTAAGTGCTTAATAAATGCTTGTTAACTAAACATCTTCACTGAGGGAGCAGAAACTGTTTCAGTGAGGTATAAATTACTGATAAGAACTTGGCGTTCTTGAAATCAGGGTCTTTATATTCTTTTAATGGAAGAAAAGAATAACCACAAAGGTGGAAATGGAACTTTAGCTGGCTAGGTTTCAGGCATTGGACTTAGGAAGAGGTTTCCAGTAATGGCTGGTCTTCTCACAGCCCCTCAGGTACCCACTGCACAACTGTCATCTGCCCTAAGGGCAGGAAACACAGTGGGAGAGCCCCCTCATTTTTCCATTTTTACCCCTCTTTATTTGAAGGACTTCTGCAGGCTGCCTTAGATGCTCAGGAGAGCCAGTAGCCCCATTGGATCCACTGTGCTTTCTGGGGAATTTCATTGACACTTCACCACCCTTATTAACCGGTTGTCAAAGTTCTGAAGTTATCCCCTTCTCTCGCTACCCTGCCCACCACCCCTCCACACCCCATGTCTGAGTACACAGTGCAGAATTAGCAAGTGATAGTGGCTGGAGCATTTATTAAGCACTTGCTATATGCCAATCACTGTGCTAAGTGACAGGGAACAAATACTATCAAACATGACAGTCTATCCTCAAGGAGCTTCCATTCTAATAGGAGAAGACAACACGTAGGGGAGGGGATGCCCGAGGAGTCAGAGATGTCTGGGGAGGGGAGTCAAGCAAAGCAGGAAAGCCCTTGAAATGGAAGTAAAGGTCAGTCAGGTAGAGAGCAGGCTTCAGGGCAGAGTGAGGGACTCAAGATGCCCATCCCTTCAGAAGGAGCCAGCACCAGACCAGGGGCATTTGCATAAGTCAGCTGGTATTAGAGTAGCCTAGGAAAATGAAGCCCCCACCAGTTCTTTCTTCCCTTTCTCCTCCTCTGCCTTCTTCCTCCTTTGATTTCGGCCAGTATTACCAAAGAGAAGGGTGGTGCCATAGTGCTCAGATCACAGGGCCTGGAGTCAGGACGACTCCTCTTCCAAAGTTCAAATCTGGCCTTAGACACTTCCTAGCTGAGTGGCCCTCCCTCTTGGCCTCACTTTCCTCATTTGTAAATTGAGCTGGAGAAGGACATGGCAAACCACTCTAATATCTCTGCCAAAAACACAAATGGTGTCACGGAGAGTCAGGCAGACTGAAATGACTCAACAACCGCAACTAAAAAGAAGAGTTAACTACCTCGGAAAAGGTAATTGCTAATATTGTCTTGTATCCTAAAGTGTCAGGTGAGAGAGCTGTAGAACTCAAAAGACCTTAAGGAGCGTTATAGCGACCCTTTAATCTAGTCCTTTTATTTTCAGGTTCAGAGAGGGAAGAGGATGAAGTGGCCTCTTCCTCCCTGTATGCAAATATGGGAAAAGTACAATCTTGCTCCACTTTTGAGCACTGTGCCCTCTGCCCTTTCTGGTGGAATTCATTGTTCATTGTCTCATTTTCAACGGACATCCTTCCGTTAACTTGAGGTGGAGCCAGGCAGATGAATGACCACTTGATACATACCTGTGAGTCAGGAATCGGACATTAGCCTTCTTTCTTCTCTCAGTCCTGTTTGACGTTCAGATCTCTTCATAACTCAACTCCCCACTACCTTTCCCATGTCCTTGTACCTTGCTCCCCTCTGCCTTTGATCCACAGATGCTGGCTGCCTTGCTGTTAAACCAAGAAGACCGTCTGTCCATCTCTGTGAGCTCCGGGCATTTTTCCTGGCCATCCCGCAGGCCTGCAGTGCTCTCTCCTGGCTTCCTAGAACTAAAATCCCCTCTTTTACTGGAAGTTTTTCCCAACACCTCTTCTAGTGCCTTTTTTTCCTCTTAATTATTTTCTGTTTATCCTACATATAACTTGTTTGTACGTATGTTTGCTTTTTGTCCCCTGTTCAGCTTTTGAGCTCCCTGAGGGTAGAGACTGTCTTTTGCCTTTTTGTATCCCTGGTGCTTAACGAAGTACCTGGCATGTAGTAGACACTTAATATATGCTTATTAACTATGTTCTCTCTTATGAACTGATTCTCTCAGCCTATGGAGCCTATGTGACTCAGGGTTAGTGCTTACCCTGTGTTTACTCTATAGACCTCATTCTAGGCCATGCAATATCACCATTCTATGTAATCTTCAAACATATTCCTTTTTATATATACATACTCCATCAGAATACTTAGGGGTCTAGAATGGAACATGCCCCTCACTAGATACCAGAAAAGGTTCTACTTCTGGTTCTGAGCCAGTAAAGCTTTCTGAGTCAGTGTATATCCTGTATTCGGAATCTGCTCTGTTCATCTTGCAGGATGCTTGTGAGGCTCAAATGGAATGAGTTTAAAAGTGCTCTTCAAATCCAAAAAGCATTTCTATACATGTGGAGGAGTACCATGAGCAGGTAAAGCTTAGTAGTCCCTCTCCAGCTCCGTTGAGGCATGGGGGCTCATTTAAAGGAATTGGTTTAAGGGAGGGACTTATTTCACTTCTTATCAAATGTTTGATGTGAGATGCCTTACCATTGGTAAATTGAGAAAGCAATCAATCAGTAAGCATTTATTAAGTGTTTACTGTGTGCCAGATACTGGGGATACAGGTACAAAGAATACAGTGATCTCTCCTCAAAATGAGCCTGCGTTCTAGTGGGGGAGACAACCGGTACAACATTGAAGTATATACAGTGCGCACACGCGCACACACACACATATAAATACAAGGTAGGTAACTAGTTGGGAGAGATCCAGAAAGTCTTCCTGAAGATGAGGCTTTTGATCCACATCTTAATGGGAAGGATTCTGTGAGAGCAAGGAGGAAGAGCGTTCTAGGCCTGGAGAACGAGCAGCACAAAGCTGCAGCGATGGGAGATGGAGTAGAACATGTGAAAAAGAAAGAAAAGGCACTTTGGTGGATTGCAGAGTATAGGAGGAAAGTAATATCTGTTCAAGGTAGAAATATAGATGGGAGCCAAGTTGGGAAGGCCTTTAAAAGATAAATGGAAGAATTTCTGTTTTATCCCACTCTGGAGGCAATAGTAAGCCTTGGAGTTGGGGGGTGGGGCAGGGGGTTACATGAGTAGCAGAAGTCTGTAAGAGGCTGTTCAGAGCCTGGTCCTCAGGCAGTAGGTGTGTGTAGGGGTGGGGAAGAAACCAGATGTAAGAGGTGCTGTGAAGGAAGAAGGCCAAGATTTGGCAGTTGATAAGCAAGGGTAAGGGCAAGTGAGGAGTCCAGATTAAGGCTGAGGTTATGAAATTGTTATGGATGGTGATACCTTTGACAGAAGCAGAGAGGTTTTGGGTGAAAGATGATGCATTCGGTTTTAGACTTGCTGAGTTTGAGTTCTCTCTGAGGCATCTGATTTGAAATGTCCGATACGCATCATTGACGGTGTGGGCCTGAAGTTCAATGACGAGACTAGGGACAGATTTTAGGGCCGTGGAGGCTGAGGAGACTGACGACTGAACCTTGAGGAACACTCGCTGTGAGGAGGCGTGACATTTGTATTGTTATTAATACTGCCTGATATTTAGAGAGCGCTTTCTTTGTGCCAAGCGCTGGGCTGAGCACTCTGCCATTGCTGTCACATTTGAGCTCCACGACAACCCTGGGAAGCAGGTGCTGTGATTATGCTCATTTGCAGATGAGGAAACTGACAAGACAGAGGTTAAGCATCTCCCCCAGGGTCATGTGGCTAAGTGTCTGAAGCCAGATTTGAATTTGGGTCTTTGGGACCCCAAGGTTCTTTGATACCTAACTCTTTAACTGATGATAAGCCATGAAAACCCAGAGAGGAAAAAGAATCAATGAGGACAGGGTGGTTAGCACATAAGTTGAGAGTGATGGGTACTGAGATGGCACCTTCACATATGGCAAGGAGAAGATTGTTAACTTTGGAGAGAGCAACTTGAATTGAATTCGATGGTTGGGAGCCAGGGTGCAAGGTAAGGAGGAGGAGGGGACATGGAGGCTGCAAAGATAAGCAGGTCTCGTTCATAGAGTTTGAGAAAAAGAGAAATGTAGGATGATAGCTAGAGAGGACATTAGGTTAGGGTCTGGTAGAGATTTGTTTAAGGAGTGGGAGACTTGGGCTAGTTTGAAGGCAGCAGATGGGGAGAAGCTGAAGGTTCTCCAGAGAAGAGGGAGATTGAGAATGCAGATGTTCTAGAGAAGATAGGAGAGGGGCCGGCCTCCCTGACACTGGCCCCCACCCTCCACCCTCACAGTGATTTGCCCAGTGTGCAGGTCTCACCTCCAGGACCACCTGTCAGCTCCTCTGCCTGGCTTTGAGCCCTTTCTCCCTGACACCTACTCTACAATCCCCAGTGCTTTGTGAGTGTCCCCCTGCCTGTCCATGCTTCAGCTCAGCTAGAGTCCTCTCTTCTAAAGAAGCCTGGCATGTTCTTCCTTAATTCCAGGGCCTTCCTTCTGAGTCTACCTCCAGTTTGTCCTGTCTATATCTTGTTTGTATGTGATTGTTGGCATGTTGTGAGCTCCTTGAGAGCAGAGATTATTTTTTGCCTTTTTTTGTATCTCCAGTGATTAGCACGGCACTTGGCACAGAGGACGGGCTTAATGAGGGCTAGTTGACAGGCTGAATGTAGAGGGGATCGACCCTGGCAAGGAGAAGGGCCACCTCTTTGTCAGAGACTAAGGGAGAGAAATCGGGGGAAGGTGTAGACAATGTAAGCAGAGGGAAGTCATACTGAATGACCTCCATTTTTCAGTAAAATTTGTCAAGGTCCTCAGAGTAATGAAGAAGGGGTGCATTTGGGAAGGAAGAGAGGCTTGGAATAGCTTCTGTGTGGAATGAGACCTATCTCAGAGAGGAATAAAGGACTTCTTTACTGCAGTAAGGGCTCAGTTGAAATGGGATGAATTTGTAATGTAGCCAGTCAGTTGTGAAATCTTACAATGGCAGGCAACCCAGTAGTGTGGTCTCATATTACCCCAGTAACCTGTACATCCTGGGCAAAGCCATCTCTCTGCAAGACAGATGACATCTGCAAGAGTCTGTGTCCCCATCCTCTAAGCTCTCTGAAATAGGTTAGGCCCCTAGATCAGCAGAGCTACAAGCATGGGTGTGGCAACCAAACCAGCTGTGGAAAAGACTTTTTAATGAGGCTTGACAGGAGAGTATCCTTCCTACAAGTGTGCCCTGATTTTTGGTTGAGAAAATACAGTTCCTGTGAGTAGGGAGTCTGCTGTGCTTGTGTGGCGGAAGGGTCTGGCCTCCTGCTTTTGGGAAAGGTCCCTAACTACCCCGTCTTACCTTTCCAGCTGTTGTTTCCAGTGACTCTCCAGTCTGGCCTTTTTCTTCCTTCTCTTCTCAGAATTTATCTCCCCTTATCTCTCCTCTTTTCCCTTCTATTCTTCTTCCTCTTTTCCTTCCCCTCTTCCTCCTTCCTGTCCTTCCCCTTTCTTACTCTCCTCTCTGCCTCTCTGCCCCCTTCCCAGTTCTGGCTCCCTGGCACTCCCTCTGGCTAGAATGCCCTCCTCCTTAGCCTGTCTACCTCTCTGTCTTCTCTGTTTTTCAAAACCTAATTCAGGCTCCACCCCTTCTGTGACTGTTACCCTCCCCATTCAAACCCACGGTGATTTCTATTGTTAGTACCACCCATTTGGCACTTAATCATCTGTTGCTTTTTATTGTTTTTTCAACTTTTCCTTCCTCTCAAGCTGCCATCCTCTGTCTGTGGTTTCCCCAGTAAAATGCCTTCCAAAAGGGCCAAGACCATGTCTCCCTTAGCAGCAGCTCTACGCCTCTCCCCCCATTAGCAGGATATTGTGCCTAGCTGTACAATGCTAATGCTGCCTGTCCTCTCTCCTCTCATCCCTTTACAGATGATGTGCTGACTAAAGATGCAGGAGAATGCGTGATCTGCCTGGAGGAGCTACTTCAGGGGGACACCATAGCGAGGCTGCCCTGCCTCTGCATTTATCACAAAAGGTACAGAAAGTTCAGGAGGGTCCCCAGGTTTCCCATGCCCACAGTGGTGTCACCTTAGAGGGATGGAAGTATGTTGGGCAGCTTGAAAGGACAGACCCACAGAACAGAGTAGGACAGAAGATGGCTGTCACTCTGTCACACAGGAGTGCATCAGGTCAGCAGAAGAGTAGGCCTGGTCCTTTGGCTGGGGTTCACTTCTGCTTTCCTTCCCACATAGAAAGCTGTACCTCAGCTCTGTGCTCGTCACATTCCCTGTCTCAGCTGCAGGATTCACTCGTCATCCTTCTTGGTCACGTTCTCCTCCTTACCCAGTTGGGCATAATGGGCCTGAGCTGTGCAGGGTGGGCAGGTGCCCAGCAGCGTCCTTTCAGAGGACATCTTCGAGACAGCACTGAGCACTACCTGTTTAACTGTGGCACTAATAGCCGCTATATTTAGCATTGCTGAGGTTTCTCCTGCATGCTCTACCACAGCACCTCAATCTTGTTTCCAGCTGGAAAGAAGACACTTCCTCCCTGATGACTCCATGTTCTCTACTAAAGAGACATTGTGTACCTTTGGTGGGACACCACCTGTTCTCCCCCAGCAGATCCCTCCCTCCCTCACCTTCCCGCCCACTTGCAGTCATAAGTAGCTCCTGGGCCAACATGGTTTTCCAAAACCCTGGGCCACCAAATTCACAGAGTTACTTAGCAAGTGGGCACCGGGCCAGGCTGACCTGATGGAAGTCACTGACTCAGAGACTTGGTATCGTAGGGCCCGGGGGGAGGGGAGGGGAGTGGGAGGACCTTTGAAGGAATCAAGGGAAGAAAATATTTGGCCCCAGGAAAGAAGATGAGCAAATCTTCTCCTTAGATATCCCTAGACTACGACTGTCCTGAGAAGAACAGTTATACTTCTCTCCCATCCCAGCCCTCTCCCCAGGTCTCTCCCTCTGTGCTGTCAGGAAGTAGCAGCTTCTTCTCTTTTCTTCCTCCACCTCCTCCTCCTACAGCACAGGGACTGGCCCTAACTGCTCAGCCAGCTCCAGCTCCAGGGGTTTTCCCCATAGACAGCCTTGTTTGTGAGCCTTGAGATCCTCTCCTAGGAAACATACATTTCTCTGACCCAAGAAAGACAAAAGCTGGCCAACCCTTTCTTTTCTTGCTACACCTTCCCTGCTTGGGGCTTGTGCCCCTCACTCACGTGTAGCCACATGCTTCTCTTCATCTCTTCCCTTTTTACATCTGGGAGGACCATTTTCTAGTAGACTGCCCTCTCTTCTGCCCTGTCCCCCTGGGCTCCTAAATCATGGAACTTTTTAGCTGAAAGGATGGATTTTGGAGAATCACCTAGACTCATTTAAACCTATAAAAATGCGCTCAGAAGCCAAGCAACTTACCCAGGGTTCTCCACCTTGCCAGTGGCAGAGCCAGCTTAGCCTCCGTCCAGTACAGCTTGAGTGATATGAATTTGTCCCAGGGTCCTGTGTGATCAGACTCCCATGGTTTTATTGGGGGCAGGGGGGAGATCTAAAGATCAGTCCTTTTTTCCTGCTGTTTGGGAGTCCTACCTTTTGAAATGGGAATGGCGGTGAGAGGACTGGGCTCCCTGGTGACTGGTGCTCTTGTGTGCTCCCTCTCTCTCGCTCTCTCTCTCTCTCTCTCTCTCTCTCTCTCTCTCTCTCTCTCTCTCTCTCTCTACCTCAGCTGTATAGATTCTTGGTTTGAAGTGAACAGATCCTGTCCAGAGCACCCTTCCGATTGACTCATCAGGCATGCTTGCTGACTCCTCTCAAAGGTGAGCCACTGCAGGAGAGACCTTTGGGGCTGTCCTCCCTCGGGGTCCTCGGCAGCCTTGGCAAGGATGCTTGTGTTGTTGCTTCAACTGGGGATAGGAGGCTGTGGCATTCTTAGCACACTGAGCCCTAGTAAAGGGGTGAGAGCAGAGGACAAAATGACAGTTTCATGAAAGGAAAATGTTTTTATGTAGAAGGGGAATAAAGGAGTAACCGGCCTGATGGGGGTGTCATTAAGGACAGGAACTGCAGCTGTGATTTCTTTTTTTCAGTATGGAGAACCTCTGGATGAGGGAACTCCCTCTGCCCAAACCAAGGGTACCTTTTCTGCCACTTAAATTTGGAGAGAGGGTGCTGCAGAGAATTTGGTGACTTATCCACAGTCACACAGTCACCAAATATGAAGAGGCAGGATCTGAACTTGCTCCAAGGCCAGCCCTTTATCCGCTGGGCCACTTTGCATCTATTTGAGCATGATTATAGAAACAGCTGGGACAAGGAAGTGAGAAAACTGTTGTGGAGAGGGGGATGGATACTGACTGTTACAGACCTGGGTGGGGGTGGTCCCTGAATCCCTTCAGCTTCCTGCTTAGTCAGGCTTGGCATCAGAGGGGCTTCTCCTGGGGAGTCTGGCATGCCCCTCTAATTTCAGTGGGCTCTGCCAGGGAGTCCCCATGCTCGTTGAGTGCTGTCTAAACCCCAAGGCTTCCACCAGAACGCCCAGTAAGTTTCTCCATTTTCTTCATTGGACTGTCACCAGTGGCTGTTTCCCCACGCTGTTGCCCTTCCCATGTGTGGACTGAGGGGTTTGATCTTTCATTTTCTTTCCCAGGGCACCTTGCTTTACTGCTGATCATCCTCTCCCCATCCCACCTGTCCCTTCAAAGTTCTGGGCTGGTGTTTTGTTTTGTAAAGAAACCTGCCAGTGCCCTCTAAGCCACTTCAGCACCTCAATTGGGTTTTTATTTTCTTCATAGTTTTTGGTTAGTTTTGGTTTTATTTTATTTATTTCAACTAAACCCCCAGAACAGATGATGTCAGACCAATCAGGGACATCTGCTATTTTTACCTTCACCTCAAATGTTGATGACATGGGGAGAGAAGAGGAGAGGAGCCTGTGGCTGGATTGCGACGCTGAAATCCTGTCATGATGTTTGGCCTCAGGGGGCTCCCCCAGACACCAACAGCAGACATGACACTGGGCCCCCGGGCCTCTGGTGGGATGGAGCTGCTGCTGGCCCTCTGGCCAGACGGAGCACGACTTATTTATTACAGTTCACAAAAGGACAGCCCCCGGTCCCCGAGCCGAGGCTCCCCAGGCGCCAGACGAGCTTGGGACCCATGGGGAAGGCGCCCCCTTCTGCACTGACTTTGAAAGAGTTGTTTCCCCCTTCTCCCTTGAGGACACCAAATCAGATGAGGATGAATTTGAAAGAAGAAACTACAGCAGTCCTCTCCCTACCACCCCCCACCCCCATCCCAGGAGGGAAAGGGCATTTTCTTTTACCTTTGAAAGGCATTGTGGGTCTGTCTTTAACGTGTTTACAAACAAACAAGTCTAGTGTCCACTGGTGTTTTTCCTGGTGATGTTTACAAGATTCCTGTTTTGCGTGACTGATCCCAGCCTCCTCACGGCCAGCATCTTCTCCTTGTCCTCTCCCTCCTTCCCTTCCCCCCACCTCCCTCCCAGCCCAGCTTTATACCCATCTTCAGTTTTTGTTTTGCACTTTCCTCCTCTCCACCTCTAGACTGTACTTGGTGTCATGACTCCTAATTGCCAAAAGACAACACTTCCAAGACCTTTCCTCCTGTTTTCTCTTCCTCTTCCATCTCCATTTCTTTTCACCCAGTTTTGGTCTTCAGTACAGTTCAGAGGATCTAAAAATCACAAGTGTCCTGCAAAGATGCCTGAACATTTTTCTTAGACCCTTGTGGATATTTTCTCTCTTTTTTTTTTTCAAAAAACTTTTAAAAATTTATTAAAAAAAAAAAAGGAAAAGAGGTACAGCCACACCCCTGTTTTCAGGCACTCTGTTTGAGAACATTTTAGCCATCAGCGTTCACACGTGGCATCGGCCCATGCAGGATAGGTTTATGTATTTATATATTAAAGAAGAAAAAACTTAAAATGTTTAAAAAATTGTTCAAAGCTTGGGGGAAGCTTTCTTCATTAGTCAAGGTGTTTTGATATGGTATTAAAATAATGTTCAATAAAAGATGCTTGGTGTGATTTTATTTTAATGGAGTTTTGTGATGCTGAGAAACAGAGATGCCTCAGGCTCCTGCCTACCCCTCTTCATCCCATGGCCTCTCTATTGAACCTGGGATTGTTCTACTTGTTGAAAAGTCACAGATATAAATGCCCTGTCAGGGTCAGAGGAAAAAGACTCATCTTCACAGTCATTTTGACCAACTCTGCCAGCCCTTTCAGGCTTGGGACCCCCAGGTTCAGTGGTGAAAAATCAGGGGCCCAACAGCCAAATCTGTGATGTGTTAAATGGAGACGGGGGATCTTGTCCCGTCTGGGAAGATGTTGCCGCAGAGAGGGAAGGAAGGATGAAGGTGAGGGATGGTAGTTGGCCTGGCTCAAAGGCTGCTTGACTGGCTTCCCTTAGATGACCTTGGACAGAGCTCATACGTTCCTCCCTTTGGCTTGTAAACAGTTTGCATCTTATGCGGTGAGTCATGATGGCTTCAGTGGGGACTTACAGAGAGAGGGGTCAGAGACACAAGGCCCTCCTAGAAGTACAAGGAAGAGGAAGTTGGTGGGCCCTCACTGTTGTGTCCCTGAATCCCTTTCCTGACCTGGTCATTTCAATAGCTTTGCTCAAGACTTGGCTAATGCCTCCAGCTGAAGATGGCGCTGCAGGCTGCAAGCTTTCCTCCCATGTCTGTGGCCCTGTGTCAAGTGGTGATCCCTTTCATTCTTCCCTAGCCCAAAAGGCTTTATGAATAAGAGACAGGAAGTTGATTTACCCAAATATCTTTAAAATTAAAACTAGAGAATACAAAACTTAGGTAAATACTGCCAATATTTTAAATATACATCAATTCCAAGTACTGGGAAAGGGGAGTTGGGTAGAGGGGATACCAGTACCGAAGAACCAGCCTTCCTTTTCTGATGGAGAATATTGGTCAGTTTTGAATTGCTAGTAAGCTACGACTGTGCCCCAGCTATATTAGAGGACTGTATTTGGAGTCAGAAGACCTGGGTTCACATCTTAGGTCTTTCACTTGCTAGCTGGTGGGTGAGCCACTTGACTTCAAAATGAGGAGGGTTAACCAACCAAATTCTCCTCCAACTCTCAATTCTTCAGGCCTGCCTGTGTGCCCGTGGGCAAATCCCCTCTGAACTTGTCTCAACCTCTGTAAAATGGGGATAGAAACCAGTATCTATGGTATGGAGCACAGCATCCATTGACTCTTACTGTCTCTTTGACAGTCAACTAGATTGTTTTAAAGGACACAAGGTTGAGTAAATAGTGGGGAGGGGAGGGTTGAACCTTAGTTCTGGTTTCTCTGCCAAAGGGAACAAGCTTTGGGTAGCCAGGGCAGAACCACAAAGCCAAGCAAGCAGCTGCCTTGATGGGGTCAAGTAACACAGTTGGGGCAGGAGAGTGACTCTAATCTTAGGGTCTGAACTGGCTGGCACAACTCTATAGTTGTATAGTTCCAAAGATTAGAAGTATGAAAAGGTGCTTCAGGATTGGAGGCCAGCGGGCTAGACTTGGATCATGGCCGAATTCTGCTGCCTAATTACAGGACTAGTTAAAGCATGAGAAGGCAGTGATCTCTGATTGGAGAGAGCCAAAGTGTTTTCATTAAGAACGAGTCAAGTGAGACTCAGGTTACCACATTGGTAAATCAGAGCAATACTGTAACTCTAGCTCCCCTAGGTTTTAGCCAAGCATTTGACAGACTTGTGCAATTCTTGTGGAAAATATGGAGAGATCTGTGGCATAACAGGAGGACTGTTAGATGGATTTGGAACAGAACGCCTGGACCCAAAAAGTAGTACTTGAAGATGATGCTAATTTGGGTCTCCATGGGCATTTGTTGGGGACCTGTGCCACTGGTCCTTTGATGGTCAGCTTCCCCCTGTGGCTTAAAGGCTTATATGGATGATATATTTCTCAGATTTGCAAGTGAAACCAAATTTTGAAGCAGAGCTCACACTCAGGATGGCAGGATTCAGAAATCTTGAGAAGCCACAAGATGGGACTGAATCATTATGAGATTCTGGGGTTCAAGAAATCAGTTCCACAAGAGTAGGGAGCAAGGCACAGTGAGACAGGTCATGTGGAGAGGATCTGCCCATTTCCATGCACTGAAAGCTCCCTCTGAGCCACCTGTGACATGGCAGCCAAGAAAAACCAATGGAGAAGCGTGCTATCCGGATTTAGGGTGATGATCTTGCTGTATTCAGCTCTGGTTGCGCCGGGTCTCCAATGCTGTACTCAGTTCTGGACATGACATTTAGAAAGGTCGGAGATGAGCTGTCCGGCGTCTAGGTAGGGCAGCCAGGATGGTAAAGACCTCAAGTTTATACCATAGGAGGATAGGATGAAGGAAGGAGCTGTGGAATCCTGGAGAAAAATATAACTTTATGGGCTGCTTTCAGATATTTGAAAGGGAAGGAGACTAGCCTTCTGGTTGGCCTCCAGGCAGAATTAAAAACAAATAGGCAGTAACCCTTAATAGAGTGCTGGGCCTGCAGTCAGGAAGACCTGAGGTCAGATCCAGCTTCAGGTATTCACTGGCCGTGTGACCCTGGGCAAGTCACTTAACTTCTGTCTGCCTCAGTTTCCTCAGAGGAGACAGCATATACATGTATACTTGTATACGGATACAGGGCAGTTTAGGAGAGGCTGCAGTCAGATGTAACATCTGAGGTTTGTGGGAAAGATGATACAAAGAAGGAAATTTAGATGCAATATGAGGGAAAGCGCACGGCCCCCCACCCCCACCCCAGTAAGATCTAAGCTGAAGTGACCACCTTTGATGTGATCTCCATGATTCTTGCTCAGGTGCAGGCTGGACCAGATGGACTTGGAGGCCCCTTCCCACTCTGATGTTGTGAACTCCCCCCATCAGTTTACCCATCTGTAAAATGAGGATATATTTTTTACAGCTGCTTTCTTGAAATGCTTATTAAAAACGGATCACTTCAGAACTCATTTGTTGCTGTGTCCTTCAACCTTCCAAGTCTGTTCTAAATGAGAGACCGCTCCCCAGGGAGAGGCAGGGGCAGGGCCTGTAACGCCTTGCCATTAAAACAAAGAATACCTACTGAGAGGCAGCCTGAGGAGCTAGAGAAATGGGCGATCAGAGACTTCCTCCTGGGCCTGGAAAGCCCACGGCTTTTCTGTTATCACAAAGGATGTCAGATCCGTGTGCCTCTCTTCCTCCGTCTGTCTGTCTGTCTGCAGTGTATCGACGTCATCCCCAATCCTGCCTGGCAACTGTGTCTCCCTGTTCTATATTTACTTCCCCTGGCAACGCAAGCAGGGGAAGGAAGTGACTCTGAAGGAGATCTCCTTGCCTGACCTCGGGACCCACACACCATTGATTGAACTGAGACCTGGACTGGGGGCTGGGGTGAGGATGGCTTCTGTGAGGAGGCAGGCTGGGGGTGTAGGGGGCAAAGGGGAGATTAAAAGATGGGTGCCTTCCAGGCCCCATTTAGGACACACATACACACACCCCACCCCAGCCCCTTAACAAATGCTGGTCCATTGAACCAAGCAGCCTAGCTCTGGGTTCTCTGAGGCTCTATTGAGGTGGTTATTTGTGCCAACATGGCTTGTCCTTTTATTTGGCATCCCTAACCTGTCCTCGTGGCCCTCTGCAGGACTGGGCAGCCCCAGGAGCCCGAGGACAGTGGCCTAAGTCAGGCAGAAATACCACACCTTAAGGAAGGCTTGTGGGCCACCTGAGTGGTTTCTAAATATGATCTAAGAGCTAGTCCTGGCTTCTGAAGAGGGAAGAAACTACTCCTCTCTTCCCCTAGTGGATTGAGGAGCCTGGGATCGTTCCTGTGGTGGCTGACCTGAACAAATCACCTTGAGAAGCCCAGAATTTGGTGTGGTTTTTTTTTTTTTAAAAATGAGAACAAAAGGGAAAAGCAGCCCCAGCCCTTTGCTTTAAAGGTCCCTCTGGCCTTGGCCCACTGCACTCCCAAGAACAGCCCTAACCAGATTTAAATGTAGTCGGGAAATAGTTAACTGAATGAAAATACAGTAAAACAATATTAACTTGTGATTTTTAAGTCACTGTACCCCCCGGGGTAGATGCACAAGGCTTAGTGGCCCCCATTTCTGAGGAGTTGGACCCCACTGATGTAGGCCTGCCTTCTTATTTGGCAGATGAGGAAACAGTCCAGAAAATAACGAGCTTAGCAAGATCAGACAGGTCATATGTAAAGGCTGGGATTGGAGCCCGGGTTGTGCAGCCCCATGTGCAGAGGGGTTTGTTTTATTGGTTTTTTGCCTATGCTACAGCTTCCTTGGTGTTATAGGGACTGAATCTCAGATCTCCCTAATATCTGATGGCCTTTAAAGCCAACACATAGAAAGGGAGGTGTCCGGGACCCTGAGAACCCCAGATCCCTCTAAGTACAGACACTGAGCTTACTGTTGGCCCTTTCCCTTCTTTGGAACGTCAGAATGTGGCAGCAGGTACACTAGGGGAGTCTTACCTCACCTTTTCATAGTTTCATTTTCATTGACCTGCCCTATATGATACCCCCTTGGTGAACCAACCATGCAAGCAGAGGCATAATCAAGAACTGGCTTAGCCCAGGATTGGGGGTGAGGGCCAAGTCATCCAAAACCAGAGGTTCTCCCAGGGCTCCCCATGGCTGTAGCATGGGCTGGTGATCTGGGCAAGATTGTGGGCAGAGGACAGTGTAAGGGACTGGACCGTGGAGGCCAGATGAGGTAGCATTACAGCTGGTAGATGCTGGACATGGGTCAGGCCAGTTTGAGATCAACTTCGGACATGTTCTGGTTCTTTGGCACCAGGCAAGACAATTTCAATGACCTGTTCACATCTGTGAAATGGGAATAGTGGCACCTACTTCACAGGGCTACTGCAAGTACCAACTGAGGCCACATATCCAAAGTATTTTGTAGACCTTAAAGCACCATATAAATGTTGTGATTGGTGGAATTGCCTAAAGGAGCAGGGACTCCCAGATATATGTCTACACCATGAAACACCATGCCTCCAAGCGTGTCTTGGAGCTTTCTGCCTCACCTGGCTCTTTTCTGTCCCTCCCTACCTGGTCCAGGTGCCCAGAGCTGGCACATGTGCTATAAGCTAGTCACCATTCCCTCATCTGCCCATGGGTTAATATTTTCAATGCTTACTTGGGGTTATTATGAAGGAGACATATTCAGAGTCTGTAAGCATTATATGCATGTGACATTATTTACAGATGAGAAATTTGAAGTAGGTAATGGGAAAGTGGGGAAAAAACAAGAAGCTGATGGAATTCAGGCCAGGTACTATTAAAAAGGCAGAATTTGAACACAAGTTCGGTTTCCAAAGCCAGGAAGTGGACTCTCCACTACAATTTGGAGAAAAAATAACTGTTTGTACTCCTGCTGCCTGAGAAATTGCATCTGTGCCTCAGACCAGACAGGAGCCAAGAAAGGCCCAGGCAGGTGGGAAGGATGGAGGGGGAGAGGTCCCATTGGAGTCAGACCCAAGGAGCCATCCACCTCCCAGTCATCCCCAGCCCCACTCAGTTTGCCCAGTGGGAGGAGACATCCCATCTTCTACATGTCCTTCAGAAAGCCTAGGACTTCCAAGTTCCCCAGTTGATCCTTACTAGGACCCCAGGAGGAATGAGATTTGATTTGCATCTCAAGCTGGTGGTATTGGGGGCCAGTAGCTGCCTTGATCCTTTTCCAGTATACTGCACACCCTCTGGTGGATAATGTTGGGAACAGCAGGCCCAGACAGGCAAAAAGGCCAACCGGACTTGGTTGAGCTCTCCCACAAATAGTGATGAATGTAGGCCTTGAGGGAGAGAATTGGGATCTGTTGAGCCAAGCTTCCTGAGGATAGCTCAGTTATTTGACCTAAAGAAACACCAAGCTGAGTTTGACCATGGCAAACACAATTAATTCCTTAAAACCCACTTTCCAGGGAAGGGTTGGATGGTGAGAGACACAAGGTAAGAGTCTATGTCCAGTCCCCTTTCTACCGTAGCTGCCCACTGAGGACACCCAGATTCAGATGCACATTCTCCAACTTTCCTCTTCCACCAAAATTCACCATCTGGGCTGGGTAGATGTTCAGGTTTTTTGTTGTAATTCATTATTAGAATATAATCACTTCTTTTTCAAAGTGTACATTCACAGTATCATTGAATTTTAGAACTAGGAGGAAACTTAGTAACCACTGATTCCAATTAGTTATTTTCAGATGAAGAAACTTCACCTGAGAGGGAAAGTAATTTGCTAATTAGTGGAAGAGATGGGATGAAGGACACAGTCTCCTGATTCCTTCTCTAATGCTCTTTCTACTACAACACATTACGTTTTCTTCTTGTATAACTGCAACCGAGCTCTTAAATACCTTTTGGTATTTCAGTAGTGGGAAAACAGAGTACATTCAGAATCAGATATCATGAATTCTCTTTAGCTATACTGCTTGGGCACCAGGACCTTCCTTGGTAAAACAGTCATGTAGAAACTACAGAGGCTTAGTAAGGATCTAGTACCTAACATGGCCTGGTCACGAGGCTGTTTTTGGGTGTTGATAAATCCAAAGCTAAAGCTGTGTAATGTTCAGAACAAGAGAGCTGATAGCCCACTGTATGCTGGCCCAGTCAGACCACTCTTAGATTATGTTTCCCTCTGGGTGTCATATTTTTTAGAAGAACATTCACAGAAAGGCACAAAAGAATTTGTAGAGAAGGAGGGCTGCTGGGCTGCAGATGCTCAGGTCACACTGCGTGGCAGAACTGAGACCGATGCTGGACTTTAGTCCCAAACTTCATCTAATAGCTTTGCCCGCAGATGAGAAGACCTGTCCTGTGAGGTCTTCCAAAGATAATTGGATGCTTATCTGTAAGAGAGATCCTAGAGAGAATTCCTGAATGGGACAGGAGGTCAGGTTACTGACCCAGCACTGAAGATGGTTATGATTCCTTTTCCAGAGATCTGGGGAGCTCGGGCAGCACTGCCTCCAGACCCCACCCCACGACTGCTCCAGCCTTTCCTTTATGAGGTCCCTTCAGTGTTTTATCATAAGCCACAGAACAAGAGGAAGGGAAGACTTTTGACTGGGACCCTGAATGTAATCTGATCAAGATGTAGCCTGATTCTGCCTTCCCCACAGCTTCTAGGTGGATGAGATTGGGTGAGAAATAGAAGAGAGAGCCTTGGAAAGGGAAATTTTAAAATATTTACTTAGAAAAATCATGATAGACAAACGGCCCAAGCTGAGCTATCCAAGAAGGATAAGCGGTAAGCCCTGCCCTGTGGTCTCGTTTTCCCAGGTTACTTAGGAGCGACCTAAATCAGTGTTCCCGGGCCTAAAGGGAGCTTTTTGCCCACGTAAAAGGTGATCAGCCACCTCCTCCACTAAAGTCTTTGCCACGTACAGCCCAACCCTCCAGACCTCTTGAGGTGACCTCTGCCAGGACTGCCCACTGTGTCAGCTGATGATGCTTTGGGTTTTCTTCTCATCTCTAGCCTCATTGCCACAGCCTGATCCTTGCAAGGAGAGTAGGTAGTTCCTGGACCAGCAGAAGAGCCTGGTCCTCACAGCACTTTGCCGGGATTCATGAGGTTCTTGGGGTCCAGGACTGACTTGATCTGCCTCATAGTCTCTATGCCTACAGGGCCAATCTCCTCCTTGAGTAGATGGCGTTTGCCCAGCCCGATGCCGTGTTCCCCAGTGCAGGTCCCACGCATAGCCAGTGCAGTCCTAGGATACACAATTCAAGAGCTTAGTGTCAGGATGGACCAGGCTGAGACCTCTTGAGAGGCCCTGAAGCTTTTGTGGTTTCTTCTGTGATTGAGGAGGACCACTCAGTTTGGAATTGGCACCAGCATCCACGAGCGCCAGGGCCAACTGCCTCCTTCCTTCCATCCTCCAGGATTGAGCTCACCCAAATCTCTCCCCAGACATGGAATGTGGCCTTTGTCCTGTCCCTGAGCCTGTGATTCCTGCCTCCTGCCCTGAGCCCCCTACCAGCCCTCCCAACTGAGGAATCACCTTCCCAGATGTGTCACAAATTCCTTTACTCGGCGGTTTTCATCAGCATCCTCAGGGTTGCACAGTAAGACACAGTGGAAGTTTCCATCCCCAACATGCCCAACGAGGGCTCCTAGGAAAGGAGACAGAGCTGGCTGCCCAGTGCCAGACATCACTATGCCCCTACACATACACATCCCCCTATTCATGCCCCACCTCCCCTCTTCTGGTCTGGAAGAGGTTACCTATGAGTCCAAAAGCTTCCAGGTCCTTCTTGGCCTGCACCATAATCTCTGGGAGCCGTGAAATAGGGACACAGACATCTGTAGAGTAACCCTGAGTGGGTGAGGGATACAGATCCAGTCAGGCCCATCAATGACTGCCCCCTGGCAAGATGGTCTATACTCTTTCTCCCTCCTCCAGCAGGGGAAAAGGACTCCTCAGGAAGCTTTAATGGGGAATGACATGTAAGGTCCCAGAGCATGGGGGAGAAGGGAATCTTCCCACCCCCTAAGTGCTTGGAGACAGGGGGGCCCTGTTTCTCCCACCTAATTCTCCTTTCTCACCTTGCAACCAGGCCTAAGTGCCAGGATGGCATACCAGGCATTGTGCCGAGCTGTCCATAGCCGGCTCCGCTCCTCTGGCTCCTTGGACCATGTAAAATGGGAGCTTCCGTTCTGCTGGACGATCTCCTCTGTGGGGGATCCTTGTCACCTTAGATTCCCTTTACCTCCTCTTGGGGACCCAGGGGAGATCCTGCCCAGAGGCAACCACACTCCTACAGGAATGGCCTCCCCAGGGGCCAGGGTCCTACCCTGCACACCATCTCCTCTTGCCAAAGCTAGAGGAGGCCTCACCTGTCCTCTGCATCTGCTCCTCCAGCACTCGCTGGGAGCCATGAAACTCCAAGAAGAGGCTGGGAGTGACAGCATTGGTCAGACCACTGTACTTATTGCAGGCATCCATCATAACGTCATCTAGGAATTCTGGAAGGCGTGATGGGATGGCAGGGAAGGGCAGAAAAGGTGCATGAAAAAGAGGCAGGAAGATCAGACCTTGGCAGAGGAACCCCCCATACACACCTGGAATGATCTCTTCTTCCACCAACCCGCACATCCCAGCACTTAACAGTGCCTGGCACACAGTGCCTGCGTACTAAATGTTGATTCATTGGCTGATCGGCTGGGTACACCTCATAGAATTATAATACTTAATCACTCATTAATAATCTATATGAGCTAGGCACTATTTAGAGCTAGAAAGGACCTAGGCATCTAGACCAAGGCTTCTGCAGCTAGGTTTTTAGGACAGATTTCAGGGGATCTGGGAACTTTGCCTTTTGTTTTTAATATTTTGTTAACTAATTACACAGAATTATAATTCTCTAATTTATACATTTAAAAACATGATCTTGAGAAAAGCCCTCTGTCCCACTCCCACCTCTCACTTCTGGAGAGCTCTGAAAATAAGTTCCCTGGTATCAGTCACTTGACTTGGGTTAAGCCTCTTGGGGATCAACACCTGGGACCAGGGTCTACAAGTTTCATTTTATCAATGGAAAGACCGAGGTTCAGGGAAGACGCATGGTTGGCCATGCGTCACAAAAGTGATACATATCAGAGCCAGGATTCCCAGGGAATCCATGGATTCTGACTTCAGATCCAGTATTCTTGGTACCATATCAACTAAGTTCAACATGAATTTGTGCAAAGTAGCTTCTGTATGACATAAATTAGAATGATGGCCAAACATGGTGACACATGCCTGTGATCCCTGCTACTGGGAAGGCTGAAGCTGCTGGTTCACTTGAGCTCTGGGGGTCTGAGCTTCTTTGGGCTAAACTGATTGGGGGTCTATAGTAAGTCTGGTGCTAATATGGTGAGCCCCTGGAGGTAAGGGGGAGGTGCTACCAGGCAGCCCAGGGCAGTGTTGGAGCAGGTGAAAGTTCCTATGTTGATCAGTAATGGGAAAAGGCCAATGAGAGACCTTAGAACTTCCAGCCTGAGTGAGAGAGAGGCCCAGTCTCCTCCTCCCCACTCCACCCCCCAAAATAGAACAATAAAAAATAATAAGGGAGCAATGGTGATGGCACCTACTATATTCTACTCCATCTACTATGTTTACTACAGTTCTCCAACACGCTGAGAAGCTGAAAGGGAAGGAAAGTGAATCCTGGTGGGGAGTGACTTGTCCAGGGTCACACTGCTCCTTCATGGTAAAGCTGGGACCAAAGCCCAGGTTTCCCTGATCCCTAGTCCAGGACTCTTCTGCTATACTGGGCTGTCACCTGAGGGTGGGATTAGGTTCTCCCTGGACTTGTGGACCCTGGTCCCAGGTGTTGGTTCCCAAGAGGCTTAACCCAAGGTGTTAAGTGACTGATACCAGGGAACTTATTTTCAAAACACTCTAGCAGTGAGAGGTGGAAGTGAGATACAGGGTACCACCCCCACCCCCTCACTCCATCTTCCTTCCAGCTGAGCAGAACCCCTGCCCCTAGCCCTCACCGATGCGTGCCACAGGCAGTCCACTTTGAATTATCTGTACAGTGCTATCCACAGCAGCCTGGATGGTGGGGAAGGCACAGACCGCAGCTATGGTAGCCTCGGGGATGCCATGCAATCTGAGTGTTGCTGTGGTGATAAGGCCCAGGGTTCCCTCTGAGCCAACAAACAGTCCTGTCAGGTTGTAGCCAGCTGAGCTTTTCCTGGACCCCAGGGAACACAAGAGTGGTTACTGGGGTCAACCTCAAGGTAGTATCCACATGACATAGGCTCACAGGAACATAGATTACAAGCTAGAAGGCTCCTTAGATGACATCTGGTCCAACCCCATCATTTCACAAAATAAAGACACACAGAGGTAAAGAAATCTGCCCAGTCATAGGCAGGATTTGAAACCAGACCCTCTATCTCCCAATCCAGCACCTTCCCCAACACAATGTTGGGGATCAGGGATGAGCTCTATACAACCCCAGTCATCCTAACTAACCTGTTGACAATCTGGAAGCCATGGCCTGACCTACTTAAGCTTTGAATGAAGCTGCTCTGTTTCCCAGTGGCCAGGACCAAGGTCTAGAGAGCTCAAGTAGATGACCGTCCAAGGGTCAGAAGAGATCGTCCCATCCACCTCCTTCATTTTACAGATGAGGAAACTGAATGTCAGAGTCCTACAGCTAGAGGGTAAGAGAGCAATGACCCGAACTCAAGTTTTCTGGCTCCTAGTACAAGGACCCTTCCAGTAGACCGGATGATACTGAGGACACAAGGACTGTCATAACTGTTCAGCCAACCCGGAGGCCGTCTGAGGTCAAATACATGATGACTACAGCAATGTAAGTGGAATAAAGTCAGAATGACCGAGCCTGTCCCCAAAGAACGGACGGGAGAAGGGACAGCCCCTCCTCAGGAATGACTCTACAGAGAGGCTCATGCTTTTTTTAATATCTTGTTAAGTTTTGCTAAACTGGGGGTCCTCTTATTATAAGGGATGGTTCTCAGGGAGGAGACTCAAGAGGGGATACATTAGGAAATACAGGTGATATAAAATATTGTTATCTCCTAATGTCGATATTTTTTTCAAAATATGAAGGTCATGCCAACCATAAAAAAGAAGATAAATCTGGCCAGGGATGAGAAAGAAATCACAGAATGTTTTCCAAGAAATCGGCTGAGAAATGGCTTCAGGCTTATCTGCTGCTTTGGATTATCTGTATTATTTTACCCCTTGTAAGTGTAACCAATCCAAAAACTTGGCAAGAGGTGGTTAGTCCTGCAACAGATACCATCTGCACACTGAATCCTGAGGGCTGGTTGGCACCTTGGTTGCTGAAGGTCCTGACCCTAATTCTCAATACTCCTTCCCACCACCATAACCCAACTCACTGGAACCGGCGGCCTTGACCCGCAGTGTACAGGATCTGCCCGTCTGCCAACACAACTTCCAAGTTGACAACATTCTCCAACATGGTGCCATACCGAACAGCATTGGTACCTGAGGCCCCAGTAGCTGCCATACCACAGAGGGAAGCATCAGCTCCTGGATCTGGGCAGAAAGAGTACATGGGAGAAAGGAACCAAACTGGGAGAGGGTGTGAAGCTCCCAAGAGATATAAGGATGAAACCAACCCATTGACTTGGGCAGGATGGGAAGCAGGTGGCTTGAGCCAGGTCCATGTCTGATGTCCTGAGGATGGGACCAGACATTTTGGGAGAAAGTGGCCAATCCTTGAGGCATAGGCACTTATGGTGGAAAGAAGCCAGAAACTCCAGGCTGAGCCCAGCTGTCCTCCCTAAAACACCTACAAAGGACCCTCTTCAAAGCCATGATAGAGGTCAGTTCCCTGAAAAGGGAAGGAAGGAAACCCCATGATATCACTGGAACAAAAAAAAATACCCCAGAGTTTGAACCCAGTCATACCCACTGGAAACCAGAGACCAGTATCCCTCAGGTAGGCATTAAGGGCTTTCCTGGTGACCCCGGGCTCCACAGTCACTGAAAAATCATCCACACTCAGATCCAAGATACGGTCCATGTGGGTGAGGTTAAAGCAGATGCCACCCTATCACAGAAGAAAGGGAAGGCAAGGAAAGAAAAGAGGTCAGACAGGTCTCCGTCTGCCCCACCCACACCCCCCTAAAGTTTTCAGATGCCCTCCACGCACCCCTTTATTGATTGATGGATGCTGAGAGCTAAGTATCTAGGAAACACGAGGGAAGAAGAAAGGAAGGGGAAGGAAAGGGGTAAGCACACTGATGACCCTAGAAATAAAAACCCCAGATTAAATCAAAGTAGGAGAGTGCCCCCCACAGGTCAAACTCTTTGAGAAAGGAGAACACGATTGTTTCTAGGATGCCAAGACCATCAGCTGCCCCCTCACGCCAGGTTCTGCTTTGGATGAAGGGCCAAGGGCTGGGTGTAGAGGGAATCAATGTGCCCTCTGACTCCAACTTGAGAAGCTCAAGGCTGTCCTCCAATATACCAGGCTTCTCTTAAGAGTCCATGGTGGGTGATCTGTTTTGCTGGAATTTTTTCCTTAATTTTTTTTTCTTTTCCATAAGGGATAGCTCTCTGGGAGCAGGGAGGGTAAGGGATTCAGGGGGAAGTGTCGGAAATATATACATACACACACATATGTATATTTGTATATATATATATATATATCAATAAAAATTGGTTTAAAAAAAGAATTCATGATGAATTCATGAACTTTATTTTAAGTTGCCTCCCCATTTTATTTTCTCTATCACATCTATGCAGTTTAGGATCTTAGAGAGATAGTGATTTGTCCAAAGGCAGGACTTGAACCCAGGTCTTCCTGCCTCCTATATCAATTCTTTTTCCATTATACCATGTCTAGGTAACATAACTAATTAGTACCAGAGGCAGACCTCAAATCTTCTTGACTCCAAAGTCAACACTTTTTCCTCTCCCTCCTAAATTTCTATAAGTCTCATTTTTCCATGGGGTCAGCATAGACTAGCACAAGTTCTAACCCATGACCCTTGGGACTCTTTACCTAGAATTCTGTGGGGTTCAGTTATCCAAGATTCCTGGGCCAGAGGGCATAGTTGTGGGAGGGGGCAGGCCTCATTGTGTAGGGAGGAGGGGTGTTAAGGATAAAGCTGGGAAGTAGCAGATATTGAACATCTTGCCTTACCCAGGTGGGAGAGAGAGAGACAGAGATAGAGACAGATTCTTATATAATAAGGTCCAAATTGGGGAAGGGAACCTAGAGGAATATGGGTGGAGGTAAGGAGACAATAGTGTCAAAGATGGAAAGGGAAAGTGACCCCACTTTAAAAAGACCCAGCCCCCTCACCTTGGTCATACCTTTATAGCATTGACGCCACCTTCCAGTCCTGTCCCAGTGCCAAAGGGAATAATGGGGATTCTGTTATCGTAGCATAATGCTGCCAATCGGCTGACCTGCTCCACATTCTGGGGCCAGACAACAGCATCTGGGGGGCTACACCTGCCAGAAAAGACAAGGCTGGCAGGAGGAGGTTGGCAGGTCCCAGCCCAAAAGAGAGGCAACCAGGTCCTCAGACTTCACGATGGTGGGTAATAGGTAGTGCCCAGACGGTAGTCTCTGTGCTAAGGTTTAGGAGTGGAAGAGAATATTCCCAAAGTAGGAGACCATAAGGTGGCCTTCTTGCCTGGAGTGCTGAACTTTGTCTTCATCCAAGAGCCAGAAGCAAGGCTCTCTGGGAAAAGGGCTTCAGGAGAGACCAGGTAAGAATGGAGCCAAAAG
The DNA here is from genome assembly GCA_023548195.1 of Bettongia penicillata ogilbyi. NCBI lineage: Eukaryota > Metazoa > Chordata > Mammalia > Diprotodontia > Potoroidae > Bettongia > Bettongia penicillata. The sequence goes on from JAJHZJ010000527.1 coordinate 6,508,761, forward strand.
GCTTGGTCCCCGCTCCTAAAACCTTAGGTCCCTCTTCTATCAAGCCCAGAGCAAAACCAAGCCTTGAAGGAGGTATCAAAATTGGTAGAAGAAGAATAAACCAGACATAGATTAAGAAAGATTTGGGAATGATTGAGTCCCCTAACCCTTATTTTACAAACTAGGACCCAGAAAGAACTGACTTTCCCAAAGTCACCTGTCTAATTCAAAGCAGCGGATAGCTTCTTAAGGTTAGATACAGGTACAGAAAAGTCTGATAATGGACAAATCAGGATGGGAAGGGAAAGCAGAGGCCTCCAAAGAGAAGGAGCTGGAGGACAGACAGGCCTTGTGGCCACTCTGACTCACTGTCTTCTGGGTTTAAGGCTGAGGGGCCCAGACTCAGGACAGGACTCAAGGATACACATGCCCCCTGCCCTGCCACCTACTTGTGTGTAGATTCATCATGACCATGCTGTTCAAGCACCACACCAGCGGTGGACACATTGGATTCCCCTACCACTGCCTTCAGCTTCTTCACAAAATCTGCGCTGACTTTCGCCTGTAAAGATCACAAGGGGGCAGTATTTCAGGGTTCTGGCATGTCTGAACTCTTAGGGGAAGAGCAATCAATCTCAGCAAACATTGATTAAGCACCTACTATGGGTCAGGCAGTGATGGAGATGCTGGGGATGCAAAGATGAAAATGAAATAGTCTACCCTCAAGAAGCTTACGTTGAGGGGTGTTAGGGAAAATGGATATTGGTTAATTAACAATGATTAAACGTAATTTTGAAAAGAAATACCTCATTAAAGTACATACCCTTTCTTTTTTATTAAAAATAATAACTTTCTAACGTAGTTTCTATCAATCTCAAGCGACCAACTCTTCTATGCTATTTCGCTTAACTTTTGAGGGGAATTGTTCCACTGTCGAGTTTGTTGGGGTTCACACCCTATCAGGGGTGGGGAATCTAAGATCTCGATTGACTGAGTCCAAGTTTTACAGAACATGTAAGAGGATTTGTTTCATGGAGAGGATTAGTTTTATAAAGTTTGGATTCAGTCAAGCGGCTGCACATGAGGACGTAGAGGGCCACTGTGGCCTTGAGGATGCAGGTTCCCCATGCCTGCCCTATGACAAAACTAAATTTGTCCATTCAAAAACTCAAAAAAGATTTATCCTTATATGTCCCCACTGTGCTAGCAGTGGGGGTATTGAAGACAAAATCTATTGACAGAACAGGATACCTGTGCAGTTTTTCAGAATGATTATACAAAATGAGTCCTAAGTGTCCTTTAAAGGGACACGGCTTAAGTAACCTGCTCTGCCTTACTTAGGGAAGTAGAAGATTGAGACTCAAAGAATGTCAGACCTAGAAGGGACCTCAGAGATCAAATTGTCCATTCCCCTGTTTTATAAATAGAAAAATGGCAGTTCCGATACTTCTGGTACGTTCAAGCTGGAAAGCACCTTTGTCCATCGAATGTCGCCACTGAGGCTCAGAGAGGGGTTGCCCAATGTCCACGGCACATTAATGCCAGGTGACACCCAAATCTCCAGGGCCCATTTAAACAGGCCGACGAAGCCCAAAGCCAAAGGAACTCCACTTTCCCAGCCCTTACTCCAAATTCCTTCTAGGAAATCTGGCTAAGGTGCCCACTCTGGCGGGCTACGGCACCGACGTGCCAGTGTCGCCGCCGGGGAGCCGCAGAGTAGGCTGGCAATGCGAACATGGAAGGGGAGAGCTTATTAAGCCTTTGCAGCTTTCCCTCCGCATCCCTCTTCGAAAGGATCCCAGGGTAACCCCCCTCCCACCCCGGTCAGAAGAGGCTGCCTCCCGGGCTAGGATCGGGGCCGGAGAGGTCTCGGTGGGGAGGAGGGGGCCCCAGCCTCTGCACTCGTCAGATCGCAGGGACCCCGGCCAAGCTCTGGGCCCTTACCTGCTGCCCCTTCAAGCAGTAGCTCCTCCAGCTGCCCAGGATACGAGCGGCTCCCCGGAGCTGTCCCGCCATAGCAAAGGGGCTGGAGATCCAAGCAGGCCTTCTAGAACCCCGGCTCGGGGAGGAATCCCAGGAAAACCTCCGAGCCCCCACCACTAGCGCCCCGCCGCGCTCCCATTGGCTGCTGCAGGGGGCCGGCTCTCTTAAGGGAGCCCAGGCTGTTAAGGTAGTTAAGCTTCAGGCCAGTCAGCAGTTCCGGAGCTCCCAGACCCGGGGCTGAGACCAGGGTGGGCTCCAGGGTCCTGAATACTCAGGGCTCTTTCTGACCGGGTGAGGCTGGTGAATAGGGAGCCCCCATCGCTGGGCGCCTTCCGCAGGAGGCTGATGGGCCCAGCCTCACTAACCCCCCCATTCCCATCCCCCCCTCAAAAAAGCGAAGGAAAACAGCATAGAAGAGTTGATTGCTTGAGACCAAGAGAAGCTTGTTGCTCACCAAGCCTCTAAGCGCCTACTGTGTGGCAGGCGTTGGAGATACAAAAATCTAACTGGGGCGGGGTGGAAGGGGGGGTTCCCATTCCTCCGCTTCATTCCTTCCCATTCTAATCCATTCAGCTGCCAAAGCGTTCTCCCTAAAGTCCATTACTCAAAGTCATTGAGTAAGACTCTTCCACCAACCAGGACAGCTCAGCTAAGTGGATTAACTCTCAGTACATAGCAAACCTTAAACCCCCATAGAAATTCCAGATTTTATTTTCAGTCAAGTGGCAAAATTTGGAATGCCACTAGAAGGCAAAGTTCCTTCGGGGGACTTGCAAATTAATCAGGATCAGACGGATGCTTATTTGCTAAGGGACAGTGAAAGAATCTGGGTGGGATTAAAGAGTGGTGGGTACCTGCAAGCAGTCTGGGGGGCCAGATGCCTTGGACTGATGTGATCTGGATCCGATCTGAAGGCTGGAGCCCATAGGTATTTTTTTTTTATTAGAACCTCAATGACCTTATGAGTTCAAAAGGTACCTTAATATGTGGATGATCCAGAGACAGTGGAGCATCAATGCCCAGAGGAGCAAGGTTGGGACCCCAGCCCAGTGTAGTTGAGACAAGGACTCATCTGGCAGACATACTGCCTTTGGACATAAACTTGGTAGGACCAGAGCTCTAAAGGAATTAAGTTAAATTATGAGCAAGAAATTGGGGTGGTGCTGCCTAAAGGTTGGGGGAAGCATTTGTATGTTTGCTCCTGCCATATCTTTGAAGTAAATTTTCCCTTGTAAAAGCTGATTGATATTAAGTGATTAAATAGAACTTGGACTCTTAGTCACTGGACCCAAACACGGCAGGGGACAAAGCTAGTGGGGGTTTAAGCCAATGGCAGTAGGGAAGAGAACCCCCAAAACCTTCAGGGTACCCCAGAACTCTGATGGGCAGATATAGCAAGCCTGGGAGGAGCCAGAGCAAATAAGCTACAAATTTGCCACAAGATTTCAACTTTGGAAGGGAATTTGGATGCCATCTCATACAACCTATACCTAAAGAGAAATACCCTCTACAACATCCCTGAATACAAGTCATCCAGACTATCTTTGAGGAACTCCATTAAAGGGGAATCTAGTACCTCCTGAGGCTGTTTGTTCTTTGAAACAGACAACTCCAGTTCTCTGGAAGTGGACTGAGCTTAAATCTGACTCTGCTGCTTTGACATTCTACCCATTGTTCTTAGCGCCTCCCTCTTCCATATCCCACAAGCAGAAAGCATCAGAATTTGAACTCAAGTCCTTTGTCTGTAAAGACAACAGTTCTTTCCACTATCCAATGAAACTTCTAGTCACATGGCTACAAAGTTTCTGAATTGGGTCTTCCTGACCACCTTCAAATACCAGAAGACAGCTTTCACTCCCCATTCTCCTTGTCTTTTCTTTAAGCTGAACAGCTTCAGTTCCATCTGTTGATCAGTATATGGCATTGATGAGGTGCTTAGTTGCATGTACTTGGGCCCCAATTTTAAAATCACATTTCTCTTTAAAAATCACATTTCTCCCTAGCCTCAAAATACTATCTCAGGCTGTTTCTCCCCAGCCCAAGGACACAGCCTTCCCAGCAGGAACTGTTATCTCCCTTCCTGCTATAGTAGCCATCTCTACCTATAGAACTCATTAGTTTGAACCAGCTGTGCATTGGGTCATAATGCCATTTACTACTCACTGACCAATCATATTTATCCTAGACTTGGACATACCATACTCCCTTACATTGATCTTGTCTAACAAGACATTGAGAAGACAAGCCTGGTTTTTCCTGTTCAGCCCTGACCATTGGTTGCCTTGGTGACATTTTAGGCCTAAAACCACACCTCCAGATGGCCCTGCCTTGGGCTATTTCCCGATGAATTTGGGGTAAAATACCATCGAGGTAGATACCAAAAAGTACATGTTCCTTTAAGAACTGACCACTCCTTAACCACTGTCTAATCACGCCCCAAAACACCTAGTTAGCCTATTTGGCACAAGTGATACCATAGAATATCCTATATAAACTTTCCCTGTACCCCTTTAAGGGTTTTAGGTTCCCTAAGAACTCTTGCCCGCTGACTTCAACAAATACTTGAGTTGGTGAATTCTTCTCCAGACCCCTGCCCCTGGTACCCTGGTCTTTGTGGGGGTCTCACACCCTTCCATTCCAGCCCTCATCAGCACATTCCCTAGTCCACTCCCCTTCCTCCTCTCTGCACCTTCCAGCTTGTGTTAATGTCCTTACTAGAATATGGTGCCCTGAAAAGTTACTAAGGGAAAGGATGTACGTGTGTCCGTAGGGAGCATGTCTGTTGGAAAAGTTGGTGAGATGAGTGTCCAGCAGAACCCAGCTGAAGTCAGGCATCCAGGGAAAATCAGTCGAATGGTATCAGCTCTTCCTAAAAGGGGTATATTTAGTGAGCCTCAACTCCAAGGCCTGGAGGTCACATTTGGCCAGGTAAGGTAAGTAGGAACAGGTCTTGTTTCTTCTTCACAGTCTCCTCAGCAACATCATCACTAGAAATGGAGCTAGTTTCCCCAGAAGCCTCTGCTAATAGTGCTCCCTAGCCTCAAAAACACTATCCTTGGCAGTTTTTCCCCAGCCCAAGGACTCTATGCTTAGACTCATGAATAGGTTGCAGCAAAACACTTCTCTCCCCGCCCGCCGGTATAGTAACAAACTGAACCTCTAGGAATTATTGGCTTGAATTGGCTTTGTACTGGACCCTAAAGATATTCAGTACCCACTGGACCATCTATACCAACTCCCTACCTCATTATATGCATCCTGGACTCATGAGTAATCTAGGCTTAAGACATATCTATACTCCCTACATCTACCTTATCAAACATGACACCAATTTGTAGCAGACTGGGCAATCTTCAGTCAGCCCTGACCACTAGTTAACTTAGTGACTTAACATACCTAAAAACCATACCTCCCTGGCCCCCCTCCCACCTTGGGCTTTTTTCCTAGTGAACTCTGGGTAAAATGCTTACACAGTAGATACTAGAAATGCATGTTCTTTTAAGACTACTCATTAACTACTCCCTAATCCTGCCCTAAAACACCTAATTAGCATACTTGGCACGTGTTTTTACTATAGTTTATTCTACATAAATTTTAACAGTCACAGGTTCTAAGGTCACAGGTTCCTCAAGAACTTTTGTCCCCTGAAAAGAGTAAAAATAAATCTTTACCAACTTGCCTTAAAGAATGCTCAAGTCTGAATTCTTTGCAGACAATTCTGTCCTGTATCCTGGTCCTTGAGGGATCCCCAAACCCCTCAAAACCACATCAGTCTGGCCTCCTGGGGATGGGCCTGTCTTTCTAGATCTCTACTGCAAGCAAAGAGAACACTGTAGCCCAGAATATCCTGCACAGATACATTTATTGGAGGTGGGGGAAGAGCTACAAGATGGTTCTTCAGCCCATGAGCAGCTCAGTTGTTGGCCAGGGTTTCCTCGATCCAGGGCAGGAGAGCAGTGACTCTGGAGTACACAGCAGGGGTGGTGGTAGAACAGACACTACTTCCCCAGGAGACGATACCAACCAGGGTCCAGGCACCCTTATTCAGGCAAACCAAGGGTCCACCAGAGTCACCCTAGGGAGACAAGAGAGCTTGAGAGGGTCTGTTAGCCCCCCAAAGGAATGTCAGGATGGTCTAGGACACTAGCTTTAGACTCAGAAGATCCAAATTGGAGCTCCAGAGCTGATATTTCATAGTCGTATGACCAGAGATTTCCTGGGAGAGTAAGAATACTGTCAAATGGAGTTTTAACCCCACTTTATCTTAACTGCCTAATAGGCTTGTTGCAAGCTGTATAGTGCCACAGAAATAAGTGGAAATTATTAAGAACTGAAAGTTCAGCGACTTAGTCTAGGAATTGACATCATGACGCCATGACCAGAGTCTCTCATGATACTGCAGAGGCTTGGTTTGAAACTTTTAAAAAGCATGAGGGGAGGAAAATAGAGCATAACAGGTACATTTTTATAAGCTTTCTAACTTTTCAAAAATATTTCCATGTCTATGATCTTATTTATTTTTTGCAAAAGCCCAAAGAGGTAGGTAGAAGGAGTATGGGTATTAATCCCCATTTGACAGATGAGAAAACTGAGGCTGATCCAAGTTTGTGATGTTACTTAACGAACTGGTAGCATAGCCAAGAACAGAAGCTAGATTTTTTTTTTCTAGTGCAGAAAATGTGGCTGGGTAGTGGAGACTAATGGGAGGTTTAAGAAAGGGAGACTTGAATGAAATACTACCTTGCATGGGGTTGGGGGAGGAAGGAGAAATGCTTACATGAAGGAAAGGGAGATAGGACCTTTCCTGGAAGTTTAATGAAAATGAGGGCTAAGCCTTTCAATCCTGTCTCTGATTGGTTTAAAGAGAATTTTTGGTGTTCGGTCACTTTCAGTCGTGTCTGATTCTGTGACCCCATTTGGGGTTTTCTTGACGAAGACACTGGTGTGGTTTGTCATTTCCTTCTCCAGTTCATTTTAGAGGTGGGAAAACTGAGACAAACAAGGTGAAGTAACTCACCTAGGGTCACACTGCTAGGAAGTACCTGAGGTCGGATTTGAACTGGGGCTCTCTATTCACTGTGCTACGTAGCTGCCCCTGACAATTAGATCTGTCCAAAAGTGTACTAGGCAGGGAGTTCCTCTTTCCTAGAGAAGGATGACCACTTGTGTCAGGCAGTTTATAGAGATGAAACATGTGTTGGACTGAATGTCTTCTGAGGTCCCATCTCACTCTGATTCTGTAAAAGTGGGTCATGAGAGGGATGCCTGGGGTGGGGGAGAATCCCTACATGGAAATTCTTGGATTTATTTTGCTATTTACTGTCAGGATGCCAAATCACTTGGATTTTCTAAGTCTCTCATCTGTATTATAGATAATGATAAGATCCCTTTTAGGGTCATATCATTTACAATTCTCAAAGGGAAAGAGAGGAAGGAAAACAAAGAGGAGAGAAATGGGGAAGGGAGGGAGAGAGAGAACGCCAGGTACCATGCAGGAGGAAACACCACTGGCTCCAGCACAGATCATGGTGTCTTTGATCTTGTTTCCCCAGTACTGCTTGCATTCCTGGACGGACAGCAGGGGCAGAGCTGCCTGTTGGAGCTTATCTGGGACTTTGAGGGCTGTGGAGACAAAAGATAAGGTAGTGGATGAGGGAGGAAGTGGGGTGGGGGTAGGATTCTGGAAGGAATGATCCTGACAGTCAGGACTGAAGACTACTCGGTTCCAACCTTGCCACTCCACCTTTTCTTCTCTGTTAGAAATAGTACTTAAATACCCATGCTCAAAATTTTCTTTAAAAATACTTTTTAAAAAAATATGAAAATGTGTTTAATCCAACTGTATAAGTAGAGCCTTTATCAAATTGCACATAGTCTTGGAGAATGGGGAGAAAAATTTAAAACTCAAAATCTTATGGAAGTGAATGTTGAAAACTAAAAATTAATTATTTAAAAAGGAGTAGTCTGTAGGAAATCAAATTCTAATTATTAAAAGCAACTACATACAAACCAATACTGGTTCCAAAAAACATTATCTGGCTTCTTAGCAGGAAAGAGAGGCAGGGGTCTATTGAGACAAAATTGTGTTTTCATTGTTAAATTAGGTCACTGTAGATATTATTTTTTACTTAATTGTTTTCCTTTGTTACAGGGAGGCATGATAATCGAGGCATGAGAGGAAGGGCAGAGGACAGTATATCCAAACTAATAAAAAAAAAGTATCAACTTATTTTTAAAAAAATAATAATCCTATAAAAATCAAAAGATACATATTGCCTACAGGTATATTTTAAAAAATTAGATTGAGCACACACAGAAGGGACTGGAAAAAGAAAAGGAGCAAATATGGTTATTCTTGCTAAAGTTTATACTATATAGCCTCCTTAAACTGTAAATCATTTATAAATCAATTATATTCCTTATTTTCTTGAGATTGTATTATAATTAAATCTATTGTCAAGAGCTAAGCACTAGGTTTGCTTCTGATGTCTTGTATTAATCACAAGTGAACCAGAAACTCTTACAAATCGTTTGAGCAAACTTAACCACTGAGCTAATGAACTTGAAATCGAGGGCAGTCAGGGAGTTGCAGGAAGGATTCCTTAAACATCCAAACCCTGGGATTACCCATCAAAAAGTGCTTTTTATTTTTAAGCTAAGTTGAAGTCTCAGAACTATGTTCAAACTCTGAAAGGGTTTTGACTCTTTCATTAAAAATTTAGGGTGAAAGTAAAGTCAGTCTAAAAATCAGGACATTTTTTGAAAGCAGGGATGAATGTGACCGTATTCTAGTTCTCAGACAAAATAAAATCCACATGCCTTGTGGATATGTGAATTAGTTCCCATATTATTTATGGGATATGTGAAGGAGACCAAGGGGTCTTAATTACAGACCAACTAACAAAAAATGCTGTTGGAGATGTGCAGAGCATCTAGTGCTAAGCTAGTCAACCTCATACTTACCATTATACCTGGTCTTGCCCCAGCCAGTTGTAACACAGGTGGTGCCTGGAGGGAAATCGTCACTGGCACTGGGCAGACAGACAGGGGACACAGTCTCCTGGCTGCGTGCAGGTGTAGCCAGCTTCAACAGGGTAATGTCATTGCTAATAGTGAGTGCGTTATAATTTTTGTTCTTGAAGACCTGAAAGGAAACCAGGGACAAGAGAGTGAGATCTTGGTTTGAATCTTAGGTATTGGCTCTGCCCCCAAATTTTCATTGGCATCTCCTAGTACCTCTGAATTAGAAGAGACTTCAGAGATGGTCTAGTCCAACTAAATACCTGGAGGAGCCCTTTCTATGACATGACTGACAAATTGTTATCCAGATTTTACTTGAAGACTTCCAATGATGGGGAACTCACTAACTTGCAAGAAAGCCTGCTCTGTTAGGCAGCTTTTCCTTCTTTGTTATTGAGGTGTTTCAGTCTCATCCAACTCTGTGACACCATTTGGGGCTTTCTTGGTAAAAATATTGGAGTGATTTGCCATTTCCCTTGCTAGCTCATTTTATAGACGAGGAAACTGAAGCAAACAGGATTTGTTGCACTGGATCACACAGCTAGGAAGTGTCTGGAACTGAATTTGAACTCGAGGAGTCTTCCTGATGTTAGGCTCAGCACTCTATCCACTGCTCCACCTAGCTGCTCTACCTATGGCTAGAACAGGCAGCAAGTAGCAGAGCTGGGATTTGAACCCAAAGGTAGAATTCCTGAGTCACTGAATTCCTAGTCCAAGAATCAACCTAAAAGGCTGCCTTCACAATGGCTGTCTTCAGCTTTGTTTTTCTGTATAAGTCTCTTCTACCATCTCCTCCCCTCCAAAAAGAATTAGCTTCCCTCAGTTTGGCCAAGCCATGGAGGATTTCATTTTGAAACAAACAAACAAAAGAGGAATAACAGGTTCCACTGTATACCTTCACCCTCTGAACTAGTCTTAGTGAGAAAACTTAGTTGTACCTGTACTTACTATCTATTTAGCAGGGGTATAAAGCCCACTTTGCCCCAGAGGGCAAAGGTTCATTCCACACCAGGACAGGAACTCTGACTGCTGTCATGTATTCCAGACTGAAGAACAGGGCCCCTGGTGTACCCCAGTAATCAGGAGTCTGGGACCCTAGGTGAGCTGTGTGGCTGGTGGGGTTACAGAAAATCATCCTGCTGATGAGGCTATCTACTGGAGACTTACAGTAACCATTCTTGCACATGGCACCCGTTCCAAGTATCCTTATAATAAATCTCCCTTTCTTCTGTGAGTCTCTTTTGAAAGTCATCTCCCCATCTCTGCAATTTGAACCCAAACACCACCAGCTGGCTGGTCATCTCCAGCTCCTTCCAGTCTCTAGAACTGACCATGACACACTGAGGTCCTTGGAACCCGGTGTTCTGTCTGAGCCTAGGACAAGACCAAAATTCTCACCACAATCCTCATTTTCCTTCAAACTTTCTTCCCATCCAAGGAAAGGGAGACTCTCCAAGGGAGCACTTCATCTTACCTCTGTGCGACTGACCATGGTTACTGAATCTCAATGAACCTGAGTTTTCTCATCTGGAAGGTGGGAAAGCCTACCACCTGCACTCCCTACCTCACAAGGGATCAAATGCAAATGGCCTACTTTGAGACTCAGCTCAATCTTACCTTCTGCAGGAGACTATTAGCTATATGGTGCAGTGGATAATGGGCTAGCCTAAGTCAAGAAGACCTGAATTCAAATTCTGCCTCATATCTACCAGCAGGGTAACCCTGGTCAAATCACTTAACCTCTGTCTGCCTCAGTTTCCTCATCCATAAAACAGGGATAATAAACACACCAACCTCCCAAAATTGTTGTAAGAACAAAAGGATGTCTATTTGGAAAGTATTTTGCAAGTCTTAAATTGCTACCGAATGCTGGTCAGAATTATTTTTATTTCCCAATTTCCTGCTCTATCAGAGCCTTCCCTGAGACTGCACTCAATTTGCCCTCTCCCCCACACGAGTATAAGCTCCTTGAGGGCAGGGACCCTAGTTTTTTGTTTGCCTTTTTTGGTTTCCTCAGCAGGTAGTACAGTGCTTGGCACATAGGAAACCATAAATGCTTATTGGCCAGCTACACATGAAGCCCTTTTAAAATGCCAAATAGTGATCATAAATTATCAATAAAGTAGTAATTAATAATCTTGGCTTAGATTTTATTAGTTACCAGCCCAGAGCTGACCCTCTCTATTTACACAGTGTCTGGCAACTGATAAAAGCTTAATAAATAATTTACTTCTCCTTTGCAATTACCTTCAGTCTATGTAGAGAGGCTGGACAGTGGCTGCCATATTGCCAGCACACTGCCATACTCCTCCCATCCCCCATCCCTGGGCTCAGGCCGTACCTTGGCTATCCGCAGAACTTGGACACTTTCGTCATTAGAGTTCAGGTTAAATTCTCCAGCAACCACCTGGTCAGTTGTCCTAAAACAGAGGGAAGAACCCGCATATCAAAAGCCAAACAGGCCCTGCTTTGGGTTGCATGAAGGCTCACCCAATATCCCAAGAACTTTCTTATCCAACCCATTACCACCACCTCTCCAAAAATGAAAGAGAAACCTCTGGTGGAATCCCATGACCTACCTGACACTGCAGTGAGCAGCTGTGACCACCCAGTTCTCATTGATGAGGGACCCTCCACAGAAGTGGGAACCCCCTCTCTAGAAGGGAAGAGAACAGACAGGAATCATATGCATTCTAAGAACCTCAACAGTTCAAGAACTTCCTCTGGGGACAGAGAAGAGACCCAGGAAGCCATCGTCCAGAGAAGAGCCCTAGTCTGGGGTTAGGAAAATGGGTCTGTTTTATTCTTTTGGGAGATAGGAATGAGGAGATCCCAGACAAGATTGGCTGGATCTCCTGCCAAGCTAGGAACCAGTTAGAAATGGCATTTCCTTCTTGCCTAGTAGGGAAGAAGTTGCTATGGGTTCCAGAAGTTGATATTTGTGGGGCTGAAAAAAAGGGATAGCCAACTAGACAGGAAGCTTCTTGGGGCCTCAGGACAGCCTCTCAATCACTTTTCTCTTCCCCTCTGGCCATTCCACCCTCCGCCCACTGCCCATGTTCCTGTAGAATAGATCCAGAATATAATAGAATGGATTCCTGAATAGATCCAGAGGGATCTTGGAATGGGAGAAGGAAAAGGAGAGGGTAACAGCGCCACTCCCCATGAAGCAGGGTCTGGGTGCTCACCTGCAGAGAGACTTGCCAAGGCCAAGAACCAGGAACTGCATCTTCGCCATTGACAATCCTGGCCATACCAGACAGGGCAGGCTCAATGGCAGGGATGCCGCAGCCTGGGGGCAGGCAGAAAATGAAGGTTCTTAGCTGGGTAGGTAGACCCCACTCAGTCTGTGGGGCCTGCTGAAGTCATCTGGGTTGGGATTCTCCCACCCCCACCCCAGTCCTCAACAGCCTCTTGCTCCTAGAGAATCATCGACTTTAGGTTGAGCCCAGATCACCTGCTGGAAATAGGAGAAAGGGGATAGGAGAACTGAAGGCAGACACCTGGTGCAGGAAGCCAGGCCAAGGCCCTTGGGGTGTGAGCAAGAGTAAGGGTCTGTCTCTTCCAGGATTCAAAAACTCAAGGAACAAAGAAAGCTCATTGCTGGAGTCACCCTGAGGGTTCTTAACAGACCCCTGGATCTGGGATATGACACTATCCCATTTCTGGAAGAGAATGGGAAGGAAGAGAAGGAAGAGGAGAAGGGCTGGAAATGGAGGATAGCTTTTGGGAGAAGCTGAAGAAGGAATTCCAAAGCCCAGGTAGCCCCTCATTCCCATCAGCCTCCCTGAACAGGGCCGTGTGTAGGGCTACTCAGTGACCATTGGGCTGGCCTTGCCATAGTCTGGGGGTGCCCAGATATCGTCCCTGGGCTTCGGGCACAGCTGCCTCCCCACTCCAGAACTGTGAAAGAAGCCAGTGCCCCCCACCCAGTCTCCCTGCCAGGACTGAAATTTGAACATAGCTTCTCAATTCCCCCCTCTCCTCACTCCCATGGGAGTATCTCCCTCAGGAATTACTGTCCTTCAACCAGATCCAAAATAACTCCCTCCTCCAAATCTCCCCAACTAACACAACTGATTTCAACTCCACGGTTGGAGGAAAGCAAAGGTTCAAACTAATCCATACTAACATGTGAGCAGTTGAGTTTTTAAGCCCCTTCAGGGACATTTGCATTTTCAAGAAGAACATCTGTTCCCCTCCAAAATACATTTTTAATCTGAGGAATTCCAGGAAGTATTGGGGGGGATGAAAACAGGGGCCCCTTTTATCTCATCAAGTGAGCCCCGTGCCTAGACATCTGGTGCTGAAAGGGACCCCAGAAACCATCAAGGACAACGCCCTTTCCTCCTCATATGTTACAGACGAGAATACTGAACCCCACAAAGATTAAATGACATGCCCAAGGACACACAGGTAGGAAGCGTCAGAGACAGAATCTACCTCCAGGATCTTCCACTCAATCATAGGTCATTGTGTAAACCTGTGGGGTTGAGAATGCCCGTTTGTCTGCTAGGGAGGGTCAGGGAACAGGACTCACCTGAGGCTGCAGCCACAAAGGCCAGGCAGGACAGGAGCTGAAGGAAGGCCATGATGCTGGTGGGAAACAACAGGCCCGTGCCTTCCCTTATATCCCTACCTTTGCTCACCAGTAGGGCATTGGGCCAATAGCCTTGACTCTCAGGAGAGGTCAGAGATGTACCTTCCTACTCCCCATTACCCTCCCCCCCACCTTCAAGAAACCTTGGGGTGATAAGCAGGTGGGCCAGCTGCTCTTTCTCTCAAGATTCCTTCCCCAAGGGCTAAGGGTTCGGCCCCATCTTCCCCCTACCTTCAGCCTGGGAACACTGCAGCTGCTTCCCTGACCCTGACTTAGCCTGAGTTGGGCTGGCTGTGAGACCTGAACTGCCTTCTGTTCCTTGCCAATTAACTCTGCTCCTGAAATTGAGCTTTCCCTGTGTGGATGCAAGAACTCAGAGACCCTGCAGACTCAATATCTGAAGGCTGAGAGCAACAGAGGTCATTGAATTCACACCGCCCCACCCCTCCCCCAAAGGCTGTAGGGCAGTAAATCTTATTCTTGTGGCCACAAATTTCAAAATGGCACCCTCTGCTTCCCAGCCTTCTCTTTCCTTTGTCCCAAGTGACTCACTTATTTATTCAAAAAATATTTACCTAGAGTTTACAAAGCACTGAAGGGGAGAAATCTGAGATAGTCATGGGCTCCCAGTCTAGGAAAGAAAGGTTCAATTCAACAAACTTTTATTAGGCACTTATGGTATACAGAAGATTCTGAGTTCTTCCAGGGGTTTAAAATTGCCAGCAGGGTTTAAAATTGGGGGAATGGGGGAAGAAGAAAAATAAATGCTTGCTAATTAAACAAAATTAATTTCAAAATATATTTTTTATTTTTTGTTTAGTATTTTATTTTCCCCAGTGACATGTTAAAAGCAATTTTTAATATTTGTTTTAAAAACTTTTGAGTTCTGAATTCTCTCCCTTCTTCACTCTCCACCCCACCTCACTGAGAAGGCAAGTCATTCAGTATAGGTTATACAGTCATGCAAAACATTTTTCCATATTAGTTACGTTGTAAAAGAAAATACACACTGAAAAACCTCAAGAAAAATGAAGTAAAAAAAGCTGCTTCAATCTGCACTGAGACACTATCAGTTCTTTCTCTGGAAATGGATAGCATTTTTATCATAAGTCCTTCAGAGCTGGATTGGATCATTGAATTGCTGAGAACAGCTAAGTCATTCACAGCTGATCGTCTTACAACATTACTGTTACTTTGTTCAAAGTACACGTCACTTTGCATCAGTTTTGGTAAGTCTTTCCAGGTTTTTCTGAGAGCATCCTGCTCATCATTTCTCTCTCTCTCTCTCTCTCTCTCTCTCTCTCTCTCTCTCTCTCAACATTTTTAATTTTTAAAAACTTTTTTTTAATACTTTTAAAAATAATAGTATTTTATTCTTTCCAGTTGCATGTAAAGATAGTTTTCAACATTTACTTCTATAAGATTTTGAGTTCCAAAATTTTTTTCTTCCTCTCTCCCTCTCCTTTTTCATTCTTTTGGTTTTATTTTTTTCTTTATTTTTCATAAAGTCATTCATTTGCTCAATTCCACTTTTTAAGGACTTTTTTTTCCTTCAGTGAGTTTTTGTGCCTCTTTTTCCATTTGACTAATTCTGCTTTTCAACATATTCTTCTCCTCATTGGTTTTTTGTACCTCCTTTACCATTTGACTGATTCTGCTTTTTAAGGTGTTTCTTCAGTACTTTTTTGTCTCCTTTACTGAACTGTTGATGCCTTTTTCATTACTTTCTTGAATCACTCTCATTTCTCTTCCCAGTTTTTCCTCTACTTCTCTTACTTGATTTCCAAAATCCTTTTTGAGCTCTTCTACGGTCTGAGACCAATTCGCATTTTTCTTGGAGTCTTTGGATATAGGAGTGTTGACTTTATTATCTTCTTCTGAGTATATGTTTTTGATCTCCCTTGTCACCACAGTAACTCCTCATGGTCAGAATTTTTTTCTGTTTATTCATTTTTCCAATCTATTTCTTGACCTTTAACCTTTTGTTAAAGTGGGACTTTGCTTCCAGGGTGGAGGGTGCATTGTCCCAAGCTTCAGAGGATTTGTGAAGCTATTTTCAGAGACACTTCTAGTGGCCTGTAAGTTTTCCATTTTTCCAAGGTGGTAGGATCTAAGGAGTGATGTTTATTACTCTTCTGGCCTGTGCT
This sequence comes from Bettongia penicillata ogilbyi, assembly GCA_023548195.1. NCBI lineage: Eukaryota > Metazoa > Chordata > Mammalia > Diprotodontia > Potoroidae > Bettongia > Bettongia penicillata. The sequence goes on from JAJHZJ010000527.1 coordinate 6,524,490, forward strand.
CTGGTCTGTGAGCACCCACAATCATTCTTTTCTGCCCTGGAAGTGTGACAGGGGTTCCCACCCACCCACCCACTGTGACCACAAGTTCTGTTGTGTTAATGCTCCTCCTTGACCTGGGTCTGACACCCAGGACTTCAACTTGGATCTGAGTATGAGCAAAACAACAGAGCCCCACTTCAGTGCTAGCAAAGAGACCCCTGCAATCTCCTACTGATCTGTTGTTTGATGCCCTTCCTGTGTGTGGGCTGAGAATTCTGGAAGAAGGTGCTGCTGCTGCTAATTTACTGACTCCCAAGACCTGCTCCTGGTTTCCTGGGGCCAGGGTTGTGTTGGTGCAGTCTGTGCTGGACTGTGTTCCACTCTCTCTCAGATGTGACAGACCTTTCCTGCTGATCTTCTAAGTTGCCTTTGGCTGGAAAATTATTTTACCTTGTCCTTTTGCAGGCTTTCCTACTCCAAGAATTATTTTATGGAATTTATTGAAGATATTCAGAGGAGTTTTGGGGAACCTCAGGTAAGTTGCTGCCTTTCTCCACCATCTTGGTTCTGCCTCTAAAAGAGATCTTTTTTATATTTAAGCATGCCCTATCAAGCTAGAAATATGTTGAAAATGGGCTCAGGGATGGATGATGGATGATAAGAGTTGTTTGACTGATTAAACATCTGTCATCTGGGGACTAGCCTAGCAAAGTTGGGGTTCATTGTCAGAAAGATGACTCCCAGGTAATAAATATTGGTTCAATATTAAAAACTTAATGTTATACATTAATACAACCAACGTCACTTGCTTGGTAACTCCTCATGTTTAAATGACTGATTTTGGGCCCATAAAATACTCTAACCATATTTTATACATATTTTAGCCACTTCCTCTATATATTCATCAGGATTCTCTGTTCATTCTTATTCACTTTTCCTCCTCTGGGGTTCATATTCAGGAGTATGAGAGTCTTTCTGGCTCTGCTTTTTTCCCTCATTTGGCATTATTTGAGAAGTCTTTGCCAATTTCTTTGTATTCCTTCTATGTATCTGGAGTTCCATGACATTCCATTCAGGGTGGTGGTGTGTTGTAGAGAGAGACAGAGAGCCAGGTTCAGATGCACCCCTGCCACACTGACTGTGGTGATCTCGTCCAGTTCACAACTTCTCAGTGCTTCAGTCTCTTTGAGGCCATACTTGCACAACAGGTACCAATCTCTAACAGTAGAGGGAAGTTCCTCACCCATGTTTCTATATCAATGAGTATAGGTAACCGGGCAGTGCAATGGATAGAGCCCTAGACTTGGAATCAGGAAGACCTGAGTTGGAATCCAGTTTCATGTAGTTTCATGAATCTGGTCAAGTCCTCTAATTTCTACCTGTTTCCTCATCTATAAAATGAAGATGTTAATAATAGCACCTGTCCTGCAGGGATTTTGTGAGGATCAAGAGATAAAATTTGTAAAGTATTTTGCAAATCTTAAATTATAGTTTTAATTATTGTTTCCATTTTTTCTTGCAATTGCATGAAGTACTGCTCTCAAAATCTTCAAAGAGGTTGCTCTTTTTTCTTTTAAATCATGCCTTCAAATTATATTTCTAAAAATAGAATTCCTGGTCAGTGAGTACAAAAATTTTTGTAACTTTTCCTACATACTAACAGAACACACTTCAAAGATACAGTCTGCGATTCTGCTAATTCATGTGTCTTATCATTTTTGTCAATGTAATGTCTATGGAGTGAAACACCAAAAATGTTTTAATTTCCATCACTGATTATTAGATCCAATATTTTTTCAAGTAATTACCGACAACTTGTAACTCTCCTCTCAAAAATGGTCCGTTCATCAGCAAGAAATCAAAGCTGAATGTTGAGTGCCATGTAATAATTATGACTGAGCTTGATCCAGAAGAAAAGGATGTACCTCCCTTTCTTCTCTGCAGAGGTGAGAGATTTGGGGTGTGGACTCCATCCATGTGTCAATCTGTTTTGCTAAACTGCTTGTTCTGGGGTTTGTCCTCTTTCTTTTCTATTCTTTGACATAAGGTGTAGCTCCTTGAGTGGAGGAGGCGTATGTAACACATTCAGAGATGAAGAGGCTATGAAAAACAAAGGAGTCAAAAATGTTTTAAAAGGAAGAAAATTATGCGTATCCTTCACATGTTCATTAAATATTTAGGGTTAGGACAACTTCTGGAAGCATCCACCGTGAGACAGGGGCCATTGCAATCTGTCTGAGTGGAGAGAATGCTCCCACTGATGAAAACATGCTGTCCTTGAAGTATTGAACATATGCTTAGTCAAACGTGCATGACACTGGAACTAGACAAGGCAGAATTTACTTTTTATTTTAATGATATCAGACGATCTTCCAAAGCCTTAGTCCATTATTCAATTCAATGAATATCGATTAAGCATCTGCTATGTGCAGAGCTCTGGGGATCATAAACTTAGGGCTGGAAGAAAGCTCAGAAGCATTATAGTCCTTCCCTTCCCCCCATTTTATAGATAAGGAAACTGAGGCACAGAAAAGTGAAACAACTTGCTCAATGTCACTAAGGTCAAGGTTTTTTTTTAATTTTGTACTGTTATTTTGGGGGTTTTGTTGTTTTTTAAGCCCTGGATCTGTGATTTCACTGATATTTAGGTGTTACACTGAGGAAAACTTCCTCTGCAAATACTAGTCTACAACTTGGAGTCTGATGAGGATGATGTAAATGACTTTCCCAGATATCCAGTATATATCTAAATCAGGACTTGACTCCAAGATTTCCTGACCCCAGGGTTGACTGTTTTCACAGGGGTTGCATGTGGCTTTAGTTAACTTTAAAATGAACAAATAATTTTCATTTTTTGAAATTATTAAGTAGTTCAATTTTTACAAAATAATATCTATTTTAAAGCTTCTATCTGATTGCCGCTACTTTTCCAAAATGCAAAGGTTCCCCACTCCCACTGCACCACACTGCCCGACCTCTCCATGGAGCTCAATAAGTCAGCTTATTGGCCACCTGGGAAAGCCAGAGGCAACTGGCCGTCCAGTTAGAAGAAGTAACTTCATCCCAGTTACTTCCAACAAATAATTTCTCTTTTTGCAGAACCAACTTTTTATTTTTCCTCTTATTGGGCATTTCAAGTTCACCTATTATACTTTTTCCCCCCAGAAACCTTCTGTCTAATCAAACGTCATTCTTCTGTTGTTTATCCTAGAATTTCAAAGCTTCCTGTTTCCTCCCAAGGTGAATTTGCATAAAAAGATTGCTTTTCCCTTCCCTAGAAGCGTGTTACTCTGCAAATCATCACAAATGGTCTTTTCTCTGGAATGTGGACCCAGGTCTGATTATTAGATCAAAGATCTCAGGTCTGGAGGCACTGATTAGACAGTTCTAAAAGTCCATTGCGATGAATAAAGTTGTTTACAGGACAGGGGAGTTCCCAGGGAAGGCCCTTGGCTTATCTCTAGGCGAGAGAGGCAGTTTTGCTGATTCTATGGGTTTCATCAAGGCTGTGCAGGTAACTATTTCCCAGTCAGTTCTCCCTCCCCCCCAAAAAAGTATTCAAGACACACTCTTGAGTTTAATCAGTTCTTAACATCTTCTCCATCACTTTCTTAAGTCTAGACAATCAGCAAAATAATAGGTCAAACTGTTATTTGGCTCTCGACAATTTCTGGGCATACAAATACTTACGCTGAAACTTGAACAACCAGCTCTTGTTCAAATTGGGGACAGCCATAGTACACAGAGCCCTAGGCCTGGAGTCATGAAGACTCATCTTCCTGAGTTTTAAATCTGGCCTGAGACATTTACCAGCTGTGTGACCCTGGGAAAGTCACTGAATCCTGTTTGCCTACGTGTCCTTGTCCGTGCGATGATCTGGAGAAGGAAATGGCAAACCATGCTAGGATCTCTGCCCAGAAAACTGCAAATGGGGTCATAGAGAGTCAGATGCAAAGAAAACAATTGAACACCTTGTTCAAGTTGATTCCAGCACCCTTGTGAGTTAAATCCACAGGAATTTTTTTTTTTAATGATCAAAGAAGAAAATGGATGTGAAGTTTTTAAAAGTCTTTTTTTTCCCCTTCCTGACCTGTAATTTCATATGTTTAGGGCAATGTTTCTTAAACCTGTTGGTCTCAGGACTCAGTTACACTCTTAAAAATTACTGAGGATCTCTCCCAAAGAATTTTTATTTATGGGTCATATCGAGTGGTATCCTGGAGCCACCTCCAGCTGGGTCTGAAACTGATTGTTAAATTTCAGAGCATGTGGTTACACCTCAGAAATCAGCAGACTGTATAAATCAGGGCTTGATTTATTATTTTCTTGGTTGTCTAGAATTAAGAAAGTTATGGAAAAATATTGCAACGCAGATTAAATGTAGATGTGTATCCTGCATAGATGGGGGAGGGAGGATGGGAGTGGTTGCTAAGTATTTACCAGCACACCTTTGGTTATATCTGTCAATATTTATTTATAAGAAATTAAAACATCTTAGTGTTATTATGAAAATACTTTTGATTTCCTGGACCCACTGAAAGGATCTTTGGAACCTCCCAGGGGTGTGTATGCCACATTTTGAGCACAGTTGGTATAGGGAAATCGTAGGATTATAGAGCCAAAATCGTCTTCAGAAGTCACCCAGCCTGACCCTTTTATTTTACAGACAAAGAAACTGAGATCTGTGGAGACTGAGTGACTCATTCAGGTCACACTTCACACCAGAAGGGGGATTTCAGCCAAGTTTTTATGATTTTAATCATAAAAAAAGTCATAAAAAGGATTTCAATGTAATTGAAATGTAATTGATTTTCTTTGCAATCCTTTGTATTTTATCTTATGAATTTAAAAATATGGTTTTGAGAAGGGGTCCCTGGACTTCACCGCAAACAAAAAGATGCACAGCCCCTGATATGGAGCTAGGGTCTCTTCCCTAAAGCTAAGGATCAGGGTACATGCTGGTAACTCCACTGTGACTTAAGAGTCTTAGAGAATTGCCCGAAGCATTGAGAGGTTAAATATGACTTGTCTGTGGCCACACAACTAGGTCATATCAAAGACAGGATTTGAACTCAGGTCTTCCCAACACCAAGGATAATCCTCTATCCACTATGTCATACTCTCTCTTAAATTTATACTTTGGAAAGTATAAGTACCTACCTTCATTCAAGAGATTCTTATCAGTTATCCATGAAATCCTGTTTCAATACCTCATTGCCTTGACCTTGGGTTCTCAAAGACTATGTCAACAGAAAATAACTTCAGATAGGTCCTCCCGAGGTGGTAAGGCTTCAGTTTATTATCACAGCAGCTGTCTGAATCTGCTGTTCAAAGACTAACTTCAAAAAGCACAGAGAGGCTCATCATCAGTTGGTTAGCCACCCGATGATGAATTTGTTGGTCAGGGCACTCCATGAAACAAAGAAAAATACCCACATGATACCCCTCTATTTCTACAGTGATGGTGATGTAAAGAGAGAAGACTAAAATCTTCATTTCTTAATAAACATGAATTTAACTCTTGGTACTATGTGAGGTCTCGGTTTAATAACCACTGAGTTAGATTAGAGAGAGTACTTATTAAGTTTGGACTATGTCTCAAACACTGTACACAGAACAAAGAGAAAAGCAGTCCTCAGTCTGAAGAAGTTTATACAGGTATTCTTCCTACATCATGGCTTTCCCCATTGTGGTTTCGCTATATCGTGAGTCAGCATAAGAATTAAATGGGAATTTGGGGGGAGTTCTGTGGAAGTTGCTGATGATACATAAAGGCCAGAAGATGACACAAAAAGTTTAGAAACTCAGAAATGCATAAAATATATGCATACTATTATATAATATCAACATATTTTATCTTTTAACACCATAATAATTCTGATTTCTTTGGTAAGAAGGGAGGGCCAAAAATTTTTACATGGATTTTCCAGACCATAGGGGTGTACCCCTAACCCCCACAATGTGGAAGGAATAACTGTATTCTAAAGAAAACATCACAGAAAAGGGAGCTGGAGCAGGAGAGGGGAGAAGGGGGCAGAACATTGAAGGTACCCTCAGGCGAGCAAAGTGGAAAAGTGGACCACAGAGTCAGAAGCTGAGAAGGGCTGGAGGAAACATTTTATTAGAAGAGATCAACCATATCAACATTTATATTTTTGCCCTATTTATAGAAAAACCCAGAAGTTCATAAAGAAATATCAGCTAAATGGAAGGAAGGCTTAGGGGTTCTCCTTGGAGAGGTAAATAAAGGCATTGGCACAGTGGGTTTCTTAGAGCATCCAAAGACAATAAGAAACCGCATTTCATTGGATACGTGGACATCTTGCTTTGTAGCGCTCATGATGAGTATAAAACAAAAGACCACAGTAAAGATAAGCCGAAGAGTATTGCAGAAGATCAAAAGGGAAAGGCCAAAGAGCTCGGAAGTGATTTTGTCAATTGAGTCAACAGACTTGACATGCTGTGATTTTAATACAAAAGTAGGCACAAGGGAGGATGATGGAAATGATAGTGGTGGTACTAGTTGAAAACTAGGTTAATGGAAGAGATTGGATACACAAGAATTAGATATTAGGCTACAATTTGGGCATCTGTTTTGTTTGACTGCATCTCCTACTTGCAAGGATTTCGTTTTTATTTTTTCCTAATGGAGAGGCAAGTGGGAGGGAATAAAAATTGATTTTTGTTCATTGAAATAAAATAAATAATAAAATAATAACCCAATATATTTTAAGGAGGTCATTGACAGAAGGATCCATCTATATCAAAATATTTATAGTTCCACTTTTTATTGTAGTAAAGAGCTGGAAACAAAACAGAATGCTCACATGCTTACTAGCTATATAACGGGGCAAATCACTTAAGTTCTGTCTGTCCCAGTTTCATCGTCTGTAAAATGGGATTAATAATGGCACCTACCTCCCAGAGTAGCTGTAAATATAAAACAAGATAATATTTTTAAAGAAAGTGCTTTGCAAAGCTGAAAGTGCTATATAAATATTAATTATTGGTATTATGCCCCTCAATTGGGGGAATGGCTAAACACATTATAGTTAATGACTGGCATGGAATGATGCTCAGTGGTAAAAAATAACAAACGTGATGAACATAGAAAATCATGAGAAGATTTACAAGAACTGATGCAAAGTGAAGTAAGTAGAACCAGGAAAACAATATATACAAAGACTCGAACAACGTTAGTGAAAAGAACAAGGGCAAAACAATTTAAAATAAAATTATGAAGTATAAAGAATAAGCTCTGTGCCCAAAGAAGAGATATGAGAAGACGACCCACTCCCCATCTCTGTCCCCTTGTTCCCACAACTCTTTTGCAAAGTGGGAGCTTAGGGCTGTGCAATATTGTATATAATGACAGATTTTATTCAGTGTGTCAACAGAACTTGCTAGGGTGAGATGGAAAGAGGATGGAGTCAGTAGGTAATGATGCAAAAATGCAAATGATGCAAAGATGCAAAAAAAAAGAGAAAATGACTTCAATGAAACATTTTTAAAGTACACAGAGGAGAGCAGAAGGAAAAGACAGGGAATCAAAAGGAGACATAGACATAAGGACCAATTTTGTCTGTCTGGCTTATTCAATTTAAAATACTTAAAAGAAAATATTATGCTTTGTACTTCCTTGTAAATGAAATGTTCATTTGCTGATGTCTGTTAAGTTCGTAATGAAAAAGGAAAAATTTTAAATGCACCTCTCTACATTTTTGCAGAGGGTGCAGGATTATGGATTTGAAATGTTCGATATGTTGATGTGTTGATTAGTTTTGCTGAACTGTTTTTCCCTCTCTTTCCCTTTATTCTTTGTTAAAAGAGGTGTTAAAAGAGAATTTTGAACTGAAAATAAGCAAACTGAAAAAAAATTAAAAGGATATCTCACTGGCTGGGAAAGTGAAAAGGATATGTTTGGAAATAAAAATTATGTAAAAAACAAAAGATATCCATAAAAACTTAAAATGCAAAAAAGGAAAAGTGGTCAAAGGTTATAAACAAAAAGAAACAAACTTTATTATTCAATTATTTTATTTTATTAATTTATTAAATTGTGTTAATATTTTAATTAATAATTAATTTTTTATTTTTATTTCCAAATTATCTCCCTTCCCTGTCCTCCCACTCACCCATTAGGAAAGCAAGAAAAACTAAATGCTATTACAAAATATGTATGATCATGAAAAACAAATTCCTACATTAACTATGTGGAAGGAATGAAGGATGGAAGGAAGGAAAGAAGGAAGGAAGGAAGGAAAGAAGGAAGGAAGGAAAGAAGGAAGGAAGGAAGGAAGGAAGGAAGGAAGGAAGGAAGGAAGGAAGGAAGGAAGGAAGGAAGGAAGGAAGGAAGGAAGGAAGGAAGGAAGGAAGGAAGGAAGGAAGGAAGAAAATACTGAAATATGTTTCAATCTACACAACAGCTACCAGTAGGTCAGGAGTCTTTTGAAATGTGGTTTGGTTATTGTGCTGATCAGAGTTTCCAAGTCTTTCGAAGTTGATTATCTTTACCATATTGCTATTACTATATAAATTATTCTCTTGGTTTTGTTCACTTCATTTTGAATCAGTTCATATAAGTCTTCCCCAGTTTTTCAGAAAACCATCCCCTTCATCATTTTTTTTATAACACAGTAGTATTCCATCACATTAATATATCATAACTTCTTCAGTCATTCTCCAATTGATGTGTATGCCCCCAGTTTTCAATTCTTTGCCACAATGAAAAAAAATGGCTATTTATATTTTTGTGACTTTTCCTTCTTTCTTTGGTCTCTTTGGGGCTGTAGACCTAGTAGCAGTATTGCTGGGTCAAAGGGTCTTTGGTTTAATACCTCTTTGGACCTCGTTCCAAAATGCTTTTCAAAATAGCTGGATAAGTTCACAGCTCCATCAGTCATGAATTATAGCATCTATTTTCCCACATCTCATCTTAGATAATCTGATGAGTACAAGGTAGCACCTCAGAGTTGTTTGAATTTGCTTTTCTTTAATTACTAGCGACTCGGATTGTTTCATACGACTATTGATAGTTTGAATTTCTTCTTCTGAAAAGTGCCTATTTATGTCTTTTGACATCAATTGAAGAATGATTCTTATTCCCATAGACAAACCCCCTACAGCTGTGCTCACTGACAGTGTCCACGAAAGCCAGGGCAGGGTGGATTGACCTATATTTTTTCAATTCCACCAATAGTACACTCTCCAAAAGAAGTCCTTAGGCTTTCTTGTGAGTTGGCTCTGCTCCTGTAATGTCCTAAATTTCCTTCATCCCTTCCTTGGGGTTCACCAAATTTTCTGAATCTATAGAACAGAAGAGTTGTATCTAGATTGGTCTTCCTTGGCCCCTCATGGGAGCTCACCTCGGCTGGCCAGGCTGCTATCCATCTCTAGCTAGTGGCATCCAATTTCGCCCTTGTCAGAATATTAACCAGTGGATTGCTTTCGTTTCATTCTTGAAGTGGAACTCCAAACACAGTCTTGACAGTTTTCCAGGATGACTTGTTTCAAAGTCAATTCCACCTTGTGGATAGAATATTGTAACTCACTGCCAATAAATCAGCTATTAACAAATGTTCCGGGCTTCTGGTGGCCAAAGGTTTCTTGGTATAAAATTTCCAAGCCACCTAAGTTGGTGTCACTATATAACTCAAAGGGTTTGCTTGGACCTGAAGAAGCCAATATGTCTGTCCAAGGTTCATTACTCGAGGGTTGCACCATTTCTTAGTAGAGGAATTACATTCCTCAGTGCTTTAACTCTATCCCCAGTTTGGATTTTCAAGGAAAGTTGGTACTTACAGGGTTGGTAATTTTAGGAATGGTTATGAGCTCAAAACATTGGGTTTTCCCCAACAAGGGAAGGAAGGAAAAACAGTACCCACTATGAAACACACATTGGATAAGGAACATGCAATGCATTCCACAAAGAAAAGGAAATGTTAAGCAATAAAAGATCATGGAGTAAGTGAGATCTATAGTCTCCAACATGGCCGTTTTGGGGGATTTATTTTGATTGACTATCCATATTATTACTGGGACTTTGTTTTCCTCTTTTTATTGGGAAGGGTGTGGGAGGGAAGGAGTGAAAGGGAGAGAAAAATAGTAAGAAGGGAACAACATATAAATAACTAGATGTAAATAGCTCTGGTAACCTGAGAGGAGAAGGCTCTAATTGCTGGAGGGATGGGGAAAGGCTTCCTAGAGGAGATGGAGACTGAGACAGTTAGACTAGAGGACCTCAAAATTCCCTTCCATTTCGAAAGCTTCGCGCCCATGGTCCCATGACCCTGATCTCCTGCATCCTCCTCCTCACCTCCTCCCTACTGGATTGGACCACAATTGACTGGGGCAGGAGGGAGGCAGGCAGTGGAATGTCAGCTAATTGGCAGAGAACTTCTGCAGAGAAGAAAAGCACGGCTACCATCTAGAGGTCAAATCTTTGAATTGTTTCTCAAGTTGTAGAAAGGCCCTGGGAATTGTCAGAGATAGAGAGGAGTGCTGTCCCGTCAGCTCCCTCCCCCTGTCTATTACTATTTCCCAAAAAGAGTATAGCCCACTCTTCTTTCCTTGTTCGATGGCCATTACACAATATAAGAACTGTTAAAAGTAAATGGTTTGGGACAGACTCTGAGCACAATAGGAGTCCAGAAAAGGAGGAGCTTGAGGAAGACTGGAGAAGTCAGGGATGACATCATGGAGTAGGAGAGTTGGGGCTTGACGGATGGGTAGGAAAAGCAGAATTCACAGGAGATAGAGGAGAAGGCATAACTCAACAAAGCTACATATGCATTCTGAATGGGTTGGGATTGGTGAAGTTCCTGAGGAAGAAAGAAAAATTGTCCCTTTGTCCTTGCTCAGGGAAAAGACAGAAAGACAAACTAAGGATATAAAGAGGGAAAGACCTTGGGAAAAAGATTTCTCAGGATCTGAGGAAAGGCTGGAATTAGGGAAATGGAGACAGAGCTGGACCATAAGGTAGAACCATAAGGTTTGAGTTTGATCTGTTCTGTGCATTGGCATTGCCTGACTGAACGAGTCTGCTCCAAGGGAATCATCATAGGGAAATCTGTACATGTGCATATGTTTTGTGTATATGTGTGTGTGTGTGTGTGTGGTGTGGTGTGTGTGTGTGTGGTGTGTGTGTGTGTGTGTGTGTATGGAATGGAAGCTCTTTCAGTCAATGAGTTAGTAAGCATCCATTAGGTGTTTATTATTACAAATACAAGCAGAGAGAAAGCCCCTTCCTGTCCTCAAGAGGCTAGAGATGTCTATTTTCCTTTGCATTCTAATGAGAGAACAGAACCTATAGAAGAAAGCTCTGAGTGGGAGGTGGGGAGACATGTCCCCGAGGTCAGCTTGGAGGATCCTAGAATTCTGTTTCCTTCCAGTTTTTTCTGGATGTCTCTCCTAGTCTTTCCTTCATGGTCAGTGTTCTTTCCTTCTCCAGATTATTTTCTACTTATCTGTATGTGCAAAGGTAATGAGGGGTTTGGTACATGCCTAGACAACTTAAGATGGCATCATGATGCCAACCCCTCATGATGTAAAGTACTTGAAAGATTGCTTTTCCTGTTGTGCTTAGATATTTAATATCCAACACAATGCCTTCCCTTATAGGAGACACTTTTAATAAATATTTATTGAATGAATGAATCTCCATGTAGTAGGGGAGAGAGAGGGATGAGGGCAGCTCTTCCTGGCTCCTCCTTCTCAGCCCAGACCTCCCATTGTGAGGACCAAGAGATCACCCACATGCCCTTTAAGAGTACCTTAAGTCCCAAAGACCATTGGTACAGGACTTTCTCCTCCTGGGTGGAGATCAATGTGCCTGTGTGAGGGATGGGGCAGGTGGATAGGGGCAGAGGGAGAAGAGATTCAGACTCTTTGCAATTCTTCAGGCTCTGCCATCCCTTTCAGGTTTCCATCTTTGAGAGAGAAGATGGATAATGTCCACCCCACTTCAGTTTGCTGAACAGAGAATAAGACTGGAAGGAAGCCAGTGTGAGAGGAGCTAGCCATCTCCACCATGTCCCTAGCTCCTGTGTTGTTTAGTCGTTTTCAGTTGTGTCCAACTCTTCATGACCCCATTTGGGGTTTTCTTGGCTAAGATACTGGAGTGGTTTGTCATTTCCTTCTCTAGCTATTTGACAGATGAGGAAACTGAGGCAAACAGTGGCTAAATGACTTGCCCAGGTCACACAGGTCTGAGAGTCTGAGGCCTAATTTGAACTCAGGTCTTCCTGACTCCAGGCCTGGTTCTCTATCCACTAAGCTACCTGGAGACTTCAGGGCGTTTTCCTTTTGGGTGAGATCTGGGACTGTCTCCCCTGGCTGAGCTGAGTTATTTCGCTACCAAGGGGAGAACTCCTTTATTCTGTATTGCCTGGTGTATATATATTCTCCTCTGTATACTATCTCTAATTTCTTTTTCATTATCAACTTGGATAAATGGATATCTTCGCTTCTTACTATGACTGTTCATTGTAGAACTGGTATTTAGAAGGAAGTCAATCCTTAGTTATAAAGCTTGGGGTTTTCCTTTTCCCATTAATGTATAGTGATTAGAAGTTTAACTTGAATCTGAAAGCTATTTCCCCTAGATCAAGGTTGGGGAACCTGTGGCTTTCTAGGTCCTTGGGTGTAGCCTTTTGACTGAGTCCAAGTTTTTATGGAATAAATTCTTTTATTAAGGAAATTTATTCTGTGAAGTTTGCATTCAGTCACAGGGCCACACTTGAGGACCTAGAGGCTGCAGGTTCCCCACCTCTAATCTAGACAAATAACTTCTAAGGGACCAGATAGATATAACTCTAGCCTCTTATTCCCTCTCTCTGAGGAGAACAGAGTAGACAAGCTTCTGACTCCAACCTCCTGATTCCCCTCCTGGCAGGAATTAAAGTTTTCCCTGGAAAAGTGAATGGAGGAAAAAGAGGCTAGAGATATGTACTCTGCCCTCCTCAAGCCACACAACAACACTCTCATGCCACATGTGGGAAGGCATCTCATTACGTAAGCAAGACATCAGAGAATATGCCACATTGAGCTCCATGGGAAATGTTCTAATGCAAACTCACTCACTGATACTCAAAGAAGCTGAAAAGACTTTCAACTTTGGCCATTTAGACATCATAAAGGCAGGAATGTGGTTAAACAGAGAGAAGGAAAAAATCCTCACCTCTGGGCTTGGTTTTGTCTCAGAGACTTTCTCCCACCCTTACCTACTGATCTGCATGAGAGAGTGAGGGGTTTTTGAACAGAGAAACTTAGGATTCTGAATCCCAGAGCCCTTAGTTGTTCTTTAGGACAGACTTGACCTTGGTGGGGTTCAACTATCAAAGATTAAAATGGGGAGGCATAAGGAATCGCCAGCTCAAGGTAGAATAAGATCTCTTGCGTGAGAGAGACCCAAGCCCTGGGGACCAGGAAGTTGAAGTCAAAAATAGAATGAAACCTGAGGGCATTCTCTGGGTGACAGATATCTCTGTTACTCTAAAGATCTCTGGCACCTAAGGCAGAACAACAAACATAGTAAAAAAAAAAAAAAATTATGGTGGAAATGAAAAGCCTGATCTAACCAAGAGTCTGAAAGGAGCCAACAGACTCAGAGGAGAATAAGACTTTTTTTCCCCAGGAAGGACTTTTGCTGATCCACAGATGTATATGTGAAAGGTTAGAAAGCCTGAGGACTTTTAATTAAAAGAGTGTGGTGGAGCCCTTTCTTTTCACAAAGAAAACGTAGCACTCCAGCCAAGAACTCCAACTGAAGCCAGAGAGGGGAAGATGACAGAAACTCCACAGTCACTGTGCCTGACAGCAGCCAGCAGAGACTACAAATCCAATCAAGACTGTTTGTCTGGTAGAAACGATGTACCAGGTGGAGACCAGCAAGAAGCATGTTCAATCGGAACAGTTCAATAACATAACCAGAAGACGTTGAATATTAAAGTCCTTATGGCATTGGAGGCATCAGTCCTTTGTCCCTTGTGCCCCAGATTTATATATTAAGGAGAAAAGTGTGCCCCAGACTTATTGGAGGAAAAATTTTATTGCTGTCTTTCTTACTATGTTGTTTCATTAAATGTCTTTGTTTTTAACTTGTTTCTTCTAGCTAATTAATAAATAAATGTCTATTGGTGGGGGCTCATGAGCTATGGTTTTGAGTGAATGAGGGCTGACAAAGTATCTTGAACTTGAGAAAGTTTCATCTGGGAAGCTCATTTTGTGAGTTGTGAGTGTTCTCAGGTCCTATATACATAATACATTATAAAGGAAAATTCTAGGGATTTCTGGACATCTGACAGTTTGTATTATCTGTGCCTCTGCTCAACTCCATTTGTACAGATAATGGAGAGCCAGAAGAATTCACCTTGTGGGTTACCTAACTTTCCAACACTCATGATCTCTGCTTCCCAACTGCCCATAGCACTTACTGAGTGGTACCTTGGGGACTAGATTGCATTCTGCTTGACTCTTAATTCATTAGATGTCATAAGTGTTTTATGTGCTAACTAAGCTTCCTGAAGCCCTGTCCTCAAGGTACCTGTGTCTTTCCCTTCTCTTGTTCCCCCCCCCCACCCCAGGCAGGGCTGGGTATAAAATATGTTTGATAAGTATAATAACTTGTTCACTTTAATTGGACTGAATATTTGGAAACCAGGTAATAGGAGAGAGAGTGAGAGAGAGAGAGAGAGAGAGAGAGAGGAGAGAGAGAGAGAGAGAGAGAGAGAGAGAGAGAGAGAGAGAGAGAGATAGTAGATAGATGGCCACATCTAGGTTTGTGGCCCCTGCCAAATGCAGAGAAACATCTCAAGCCCAAAGCAGCAGAAGAAGCAAAACCCTACCTTGTGGGAACCGGACCTGCTGTGTCTGCCTTTATTAACTAACTCACCAAGGACAGATTTCCAGAGCCAGAATTCTTAGAATCTGTTCCCTTCTTTCTTTACTCTGCAAACACTTCTAAAGAGCATGACTCAGCCTTTCTTCCTTCAGCGTGGTTTCAGATGGTTTGGAATGAACCTTCCCATTATGGCCAACTTGTGTCCTTGGTGTTAGTTTTTCCACAAAGATTGGAATTCTTCTGACTTTGAGGGAGAGTTCAAACAAAAATCCTCAAAGTTCTGGAGGTGCAAAAGCCTCTGCCTCAATGGCTTCCATCTTGGAACATCCAGGGGAATGGAGTTCAGAGATAATATGTATTTATTTAGGGCCAACTATGGCCTCAACCCTATCCTGTAAAGGGTTGGAGTATATGAGAAGTATGCCACATCTCCCTGCCCCCCAAGACTCTCTCATCTCTGGGGAGCCCTAGGGGACAATAAATGAATAGTATCACATAGCATGTAATAAAGGACCGGAATGCACACTGCAGACTCTTTATCCTGTAGGCGCTCAACAGAAGGAGAGAGATGTGTGGACTGGTGTAGTCCAGGAAGAATTCACAGAAGGGGTAGGCTAGAAATGGACTTTGTTTTGATTGACAAGGATAGCGAGAAGGCAGCTTGGCATCCAGTCAGGGGTATGCTGGAGCCAGCTTGAGCCAGCTCACAGGAAAGTTGGTTGGTAAATTTTCATTGGGAGCATTTGCAAATATTACAAATCAGGGCTTCATTTATTGTTTTATTGATTATCTAGACTTAAGAAAGTCTTTTTTTCAGTATTTCACAAATCAATTTTATTAATTTAAACACAAAATTAATGGAAAAATTATGTACACAATTGTGGTCACATTTTTTTAAATAAAATAAGGTCCAGAAAAAGAGAAAAAAAAATCTGTTTCCTCTTAGTCTGTATAATGATTACCAAAAAATGAAAAGAAAGGCAAGATTTAAAAAAAATTGCCAATCTGCCTTTGCTTCAAGCAAAAAATAAAAAGTCTAAGACGGTGAGGAATTAAACAATTTGAGAAATTCACAAATGCCTAATTCTGGTAGGAACATTATGAATCCTCAGGAAGTAGATGGAGATCTTTAGTTTCCCTGATTAGCTGATGTTTTTTTCAAGGAGTTATCAAAGGGGATGAGTTCATCAAAAGAGTGATTTGAGTGAAAGAATAAGCTGATAAACTGAGCATCCAGGTAGAGAAACATGACAGCCCCTCCTTCCCAAATGTATATGTCCATCCATAACATAGATGGAAAGAAACATCAGCTTCTTGGTGATGCCAACTTTGGTGTGTCCATTCAAGAAAGTCTTAAGAGTGTGTTGTGCATATGTTTCCCCCCAAAAGACCTGTTGTTAAATATTTACCAGCATACAGCATTCTACAGCCCTGGGAATTGGAAATGAGAAATACCATTCCAGATGATCCTGAGCTCTATCTTGCATCCCCCTCATCACCAGGTCCAGTCACCAGACACCTAGACCCCAATGGCCTCTTGCCATATGTGTAACTACAGTCTTTACCACTCTTCCCCTATCCACCCACCACTTTCTATTTCTTGCTCTTTTTTTAATACATGGGAGAAAAAAGGTATAGAAGGGGATACAGTTTTGTGACCTATTTTATTATTGATGTTTCTCCTTCATTTTCAAAGGAGACCAACGACGTCCTAGGTAATGTCTTGACTTATGGGTAAGTAAATCTAATTAAAATGAGTCAGAGTTGTGTTGTCAGCCTCACTGTCTCTTCCAGAGTCATCAAAGCCCACTGGCAGGATGAAAGTCAAGATGACTGGCAATAACCCAGGATGCTTTGATATCTAACCAAGCTCTAGTCCCTCCACAGAGCCTGCATCAGTAACCTTCATAGCTGTTGGAACAGATTGTTCTCATCTGCCCATTCTGCAAGAGAAAGTCTTCACATTCATGTAGTAGACATCCCCCTAACTCACTGATGGGTTTGAGGTTGTTGGTTCCCCTCAACCTGGTTTAGCCTAGCTACCAAGATGGTTTACCGGGATGTGGCGGCTGTATGTGCTACAGTTTCTCGGAGCCTCAGGTGAGAGCTGAGTGCCAGGTGGACACCAAAGATGGATGAGCAGCCCTGAAAACAGTCTCATGCCAGATGTGCTAGTCTTCCTTGAACACCCCATACACCCCACCACTTTGTTAGATTCAATACAAATATATTTTGAAAAACACAGATTGCAATAGTTCACAGTTTATTATACAACCATGTTTGTTCTTTCATATTGAAATGCTTGTGTCTGTTCATGATTTTTAAGTACACAATAAAAGAGAATGATATTTTTTTAACTTGAAAGGGAATTAAACAGTGACACAAGGATGGTATGAAAATGTATGGGGGCATACATTTTTCCAAATCCTCAAGCTCCTTCTTTCTTTGCCTTTGAAGAAACTCTGAGCCACCATTCTTTCCACTTTCTGTCTGCAGAGAGAGTCAGGGAAAGGGAGGTGCTCTTGGTGGGGAAATGTGCCCCCAGGGACTTATTACTTCTGGCTCCTGACTGATTCTGAGTGGCTACATGAAAAGGCAAAATTGGAACAGAACAGAGAACTTTTAAGAACGCACCAAGGTCCTGGAGCAGACACATGGTCAAGACTTTGGGGTGAGAAGGCAAAGCAGTGACAGGCAAAGACTGAGACTGAAGGGACAACCCTTGTGAGATCTCAGTCCCGGGGGAGAGCAGATTCAGAAACTGGTCCCAACCTAGCACATCTTTCCTCTTTTTGCTAATTTTTTTTCTCCTGCAAAGTTGATCTTTCTGGGTTCCAAACACATTCTTTCTTTGCCAAGAAAACCCCAGAGGGGGTCACCAAAAGTTAATTGGTTGTTGTCCTTCCTTCTCAAAGAGAACTGAAATGACACCGCTAATTTAGTGTGTCTGACTGTGTCTGACCAGCCCAATATGAGCTTGGAATGCTCTACCACAAGTAGTCCACGTGAACATTTCGGATGGATTCTCTAAACTTGGGCATGTCACATTTCTTTCGAGCTTCTACAGTTCTGCTTTGCTCGTATAGCACAGCACCTTCTCCGATGTGGGCACACCATGCTGAAAGGTTCTGTGCCAGTGTCTCCCATGTCACACAATCCATTCCAGAGTTCTTCAGAGAGACCTTGAGAGTGTCCTTATAGTGTTTCTTCTGATGAAGAATCGGGCATGACTGAAAAATAACTGAACAACGCAAGCCACTGAAAAGGTGACCATGTTCAAGTGTATGCTAGTAAATATTTAACAACTGGTTCTCTGGGGGGGAAACAAGATACCTATGATACACTTTTTAGGTTTAATCTGTATTGTGAACATTTTTTTCTATCACTTGCTTAAGTCTAGAAATCAACAAAACAGTAACTGAAGCCCTGATTTGTAGCATCTATTTCCAAAATGTAAATACTCACACTAAGGTTTAACAACAGGGTCTCACAGCTGGGTAAGAGCTGAGTACAGCACACCGTTGCATGTGTGTCTTATGCATACAATTCCCCAAATGCAGGATGGGGGAAGAGCCACTAAGTTTTCATATTGCTTATATTTAAGAGTAACATTCCATTTATTTGCCTCCTAGTTAAATTTTGGATTGTGCTATTGAATGCTATTAAACCTACTGAGCAGAGTGGTGAGAGGGACTGGCCTTGTAAGGGACTGCAAGCGCTTGCAAGTGTGAGAGGAGGAGCAGTAGAAATCCTGCAACTTTTTAGACAATGCCTGAGCACACAATGGCACTGAATTTGGTTGGTGGCTCCAATATAGTGCCACCTAGTGAACAAGTTATATATTGCATTCCTTCACAGGTTAAGAGACAACTTGCTTTTGCCTAGGTTGCAAAAAGCAGTGCAATGCTAATGTCACAAGAATTCATAGAAATGGTCAATGTAACAGAAGATCTGTAAATAGTTTTGTTATATTTTGAAGATGTTATAAGAAAAGAGAGAAAGGAAGAGGATTTGTTGTTTTGTTGAATAGTTGTGCCAAACTGTCCATGACCCCATGTGGCTTACAATTTCCTTCTCCACCCCTTTTTACAGATGAGGAAACTGAGGCAAACAGGGTTAAGTGACTTGCCCAGAGTCACATTGCTAGGAAGTGTCTGAGGTCAAATTTGAATTCAGGTCTTCCTGACTTCAGGTCAGGCACTCTATCCACTGTGCCACCTAGCTGCCAAGGGAGAGGATACATTAAGAAAAAATAGAAAAGATGAGTAAAATTATCAAGGTGCATAATCCAACTGTACAAATTGAATTATATTCAGCCATGGAAGGAGGGGAGGGGAGGGTGTCATTTGAACATCATTTTCATCTAGATTTAAGAAAAAAAAGGGTAGAACACGCCTGCTCAAAGAGTTTGGTGTAGAAATACATCCAATGTGATAGGAATACAGATAGAAACAGTAAAGTGGGAAAGGAGAATAGAAGGAGGAAAGATTCAGGAAGGGATTAATCACAAATAAAACCTTAAGCTTAGAGAGAAGATAGCAGGTGGAGAAGGAAGGAAGGCAAAAAGAAAGAGTAATAGGGATCAAAAAGTAAAGAGAAAAAAATGAGAGTAGAATGCAAAGAAATAAATAATTATAATTTTGAACGTGAATAAGACAAGCTCACTAATCAAATAGAAGAGGTAATGAGAACAGAATGGAAAGCAAAAGCCACCAATATGTTGTTTACAAGAAACATTCTTGAATTGTAAAGACTCTAACAGATTTAAAATAAGGGGTCCGAACAAAATGTTCCTGAACATTCACCTGAACACACACACATGCACACGCACACACACACACACACAAAAGTGCTGGTAGAAATTACAATTTCAGACAAGATTACAGCAAAAATTGACTTAATTAAAAGGCATAAAGAGGGAAACTACGTTTTTGTTGAATGGTTACATAGACAATGAATAGATTTCAGTACTTAACATATAGTCACCCAGTGGCATAGCTTCTGAACACTTAAAGGAAAAAAACCTAAATGAATTATGAGAACTAGACAATAAAACCATAATAATGGAAGATCTCCATTTATCCCTATGCCCTAGACCAATCTATCAGAAAACAAACCAAAAAGAAGTTAAAGATCCAAACAAAATGTTAGAAAAATTAGATTCAATAAACTTCTGGCAATTATTGAAAGAAATAAAAAGATATACATATTTTTCAGCTGTATATGACAAGTTTATAAAGATTAATCATGTCTTAGGACATTAAAATGTCACAAATTCAGAAAAACAACAATATTATATATATATATCCCTTACTGACTACAATGTGATAAAAAATTATATTAAAAAAAGATCTTACTAAAATTCTATTATGATACAGCTATAGTCTTGATGAAAAAATCAGGGAGAATCAAAACAGAAAACTATATAAATATACATATATAAATATATATGTCTAATGAACAAAGATGCAAAAAGTTGAAATAAAATATTAGCAAAGAAAATAAAACAATGTATCACAAAGACAACATACTCTGATGAGGTTGAATTTAATAAGGGGGATACCCATACAATTAATAACAAAAATCAAATGATAATATCAGTTGATGCATAAAGGCTTTTGACAAAATACATCCATTTCTGTTAACAACACCAGAAAACATAAGAATAAATGGACCTTTCCTTAAAATGATAGATAGTTTATCTGTAAAGCTGAGTTACTATTGTTTGTAATAACATAATTATTGTAATAATTATAAATGCAATATTGTAATAATGTAATAAAGAGATAAACTAGAATCCTTCCCAGTAAAGTCAGAGGTGATACAAGGATATTCATTGTTACCACTTCTATTGGATACAATTCTAGAAATGTTGATTCTAGTAATAGGATGAGAAAAAGAATTTGAGGGATAAAGACTAGGTAAAGAAGAAGCAGATCCATCACTTTTCACAGAAGATATGATAGTGTGCTTAAAGAACCTATAGACTAAAAATTAGGGCTGCTAGGTGGTGCAGTGGATAGGGTGCTCTGCTTGGAATCGGCAAGACTAGTCTTCCTGAGTTCAAATCTGGCCCCAAACACTTAGTAGCTGTGTGATTCTGGGCAAGGCACTTCACCCTGTTTGCCTCAGTTTCCTCATCTGTCAAATGAGCTAGAGAAGGAAATGGCAAACCCCTCCAGTATCTTTGCCAAGAAATCCCCAAAATGGGGTCATGAAGAGTTGGACATGACTAAAACGTCTTAACAAGAATGACATCAACAAAAAAAAACTAAAAATATTAATTGAAACCATTAATAACTTAACAAACTTTCAGGATATAAAATAAATTCACACAAACCATTAACATTTCTATAAAATACAAATGAAACCCAGCAAGAAGAGACAGAAAAAGAAATCACATTTAAAATTACTATAGAATGTATTAAGTGCTTAGAATTGACTTCTCCCCCCGCCCCAAGATATACATAAGAACTATATAATATAAATACAACTACAAACCATTATTTATAGGCATAGGGAGAGCTAAATAATTGGGACAATATGAATTGCTCCCGGGTAGGATAAGCCAATATGATGAAAATGACAGAACTACCTAAAATAATTTATTATTCAATGCCATGCCAATAGAACCACCAAAAGATAACTTTTATAGTGCTAGAAAAAAAATAAAAATTATATCCATGTGGAGAGAAAAAAAGGTCAAGAATCTCAAGAGAAATGGAAAGGAAGGGGTTCTGGCAGTGTCAGCTCTCACACTATACTACAGAGGTATAATTATTCAAACTATTTGTTACTGGTTACAGAATGGTTCATCAGTGGAACAGAGTAGGTACACAATATACAGAAGAAAACGTATCTAATAATTTAGGATTCAATATTGTTGCTGTCAAGTTATGACACCATGTACAAAAATATTTATTGCAACTCTTTTTGTGGTGGCAAAAACCAGGAAACTAAAAGCATGTTCAGCCACTGAGGAATGGCCAAATCTGTTGCTGTTCAGTCATTTTTCAGTCATGTCTGATTCTTTGTAACCTCATTTAGGGACCATAGCACACACCAGTACTGTCCATGGGGTTTTCTTGGCAGAGATGCTGCAGTCATTTTGCCATTTCCTTCTCCAATAGATAAAGGCAAACAGAGGGTAAGTGACCTGTCCAGGGTCACACAGCTAGTGAGAGTCTGAGGCCACATTTGAACTCAGGTCTTCCTGACTCCAGGCCCAGAGCTTTATTCACTGAGTTGCTATTGAGATAAGGACTATCTGATAAAAACAGCTGGGAACATTGGATAACAGTCAGACAGAAATTAAACTAATAACTCACACCTTATACAAACACAACCTCCAAATGACACATGACCTAGATATAAAAGTTCACATTACGAACAAATGAGAGAAACATGGAAAAAATTGCTTGTCAGATGTATGGATTGGTTGTTGTCCTTTGTGCTGGAAGAGGACCAAAATGACCTTACCATGTGTGTTTGACTGTGGCTGATGTATGGATAGAGCAAAGTTCAGGACTGAACAAGGAATGAAGAGAAATACAGACCATAAAATGGATTATTTTTATTACATAAAATTTAAAAAGCTTTTGCACTTAAAAAGTTAAGATTAAAAGGAAAATAACATGGAAAAAAAATCTTTGCAGTGTTTCTACAATATGCAAGGAACTGATTCTAATTTATAAGAAAAAAGAACATTCCCAAATTGATAAATGGCCTAAGGATGTGAATAGACAGTTCTCAAGGGAAGAAACTCGGGCTATTTATAGCCACACACTACTAATTAGAGAAATGTAAATTAAAGCAGTTCTGAGCTTCTACCTCACACCCATCAGAGTGGTAAAAAAAGGGAGAGGAGATAATAAATATAGAAGTGGCTGCAGGAAAACAGATACATTGATGCATTGCTGGTAGACCAGTGAATGGGTGCTGTTTTGTGGTTGTTTCGTTGTATCCAACTCTTTGTGACCCCATTTGGGGTTCTCTTGGTAGAGATACTGCAGGGGTTTGACATTTCCTTCTCCAGCTCATTTGACAGATGAGGAAACTGAGGCAAACAGTGTTAAGTGACTTGCCCAGGGTCACACAACTAGTAAGTATCTGAGGCAAAATTTGAACTCAGGTCTTTTTTTGACCCCAGGTCTGGCACTCTATCCACTGCACCACCTACCTGCCCTTTGTGAATGGGTACAACCATTTTAAAGGAAAACAATTTAGAATTAAACACAAAAAGTTAGTAAATAGTATGGGCTTTTTGGTCCTGCTATACTACTACTAGGCCTAAACACAAAAGTGATCAAAGAAGAGGTCTTCTGTGTACAAAAATATTTATTGCAACTCTTTTTGTGGTGGCAAAAACCAGAAAACTAAAAGGATGTTTGGTAACTGAGGAATGGCCAAATCTGTTACTGTTCAGTCATTTTTCAGTCATGTCTGATTCTTCATAACCCCATTTGGAGTTTTCTTGGCAAAGATACTGGAATGGTTTGCCATTTCCTTCTCCAGCTCATTTGACAGATGAGGAAACTGAGGCAAACAGGGTGAAGTGACTTATCCAGGATTATCCAGCTAGTAGGTATTTGAGGTCGAATTTGATCTCAGGAAGATGAGTCTTCCTGATTCCAAGCCCAGTGCTCTCTGCACTATGGAACCACTTGTGGTAAATGGAAACGACAAAAGACTATCATAATGTTGATTTCAAAATGAGGTAGAAAGATTGGTATGAGTTGGTGCAGAGAGAAGAGAGCAGGAACAGAACAATCTATACCCTAACAGAAAAATAAACAATTCTAAGGATTGTTATAAACTGATGAAGAATGAAATAAGCAAAGCCAGGAGAGCAATTTATACAAAAACAATGGTGTAAAAATGGACAGCTTTGAAAGCCATCAGAATGACGACCAGTACAATAATCATTCGTGATTCCAAAGGACAGAAGACAAAACATGTCGTCCGTGTCAAAGACGCGAGTGGCTTAAACGTGCAGAATGAGAGCGGAGCCAAGATGGCAGAGTAGAAGGATGGACCTGCGCTAGCTCTTCCCACATAACCCATAAGATACCTGTAAAAAAATGACTCTAAACAAATTCTAGAGCAGCAGAAGCCACAGAATGACAGAACGAAAGAGATTTCCTGTCCAAGACAGCCTGGAAGGCCAACAGGAAAGGTCTATTGCACCAGGCTCAGAGTAGAACGCAGCCCAGCCTTGGCCATGCAGCACGGACAGGACTGGAGGAGGATTCAGGGTGTGGAATCACAGGTAGCAGTTGTGGTTCCCAGATTTCTCAACCCACAAACACCAAAAAAACAGCTTCAAAGACCAATAAGAAAACTACCTGGGTGAGAGGTGAAAGCCCCGTCCCCAGGGTGGTGGCAGTCACTGCAGCAGTGTCCCCTTTTGGAGCCCTAGGTTTAAAGATCCTGGAGAAATCCAGCAGCTGATCTGGGTCTTAGTCCTGAATGGTGGTCCTGGGGTGAGAAGTAGTAGAGCTGGTGGTGACAGTGGAGAGGGAGCCCGACTCGCAGATCCTGGGCAGAAAAGAGTGTTTGTGGTTTCTCACACAGACAAGAGTGCAGGCCAAGAGAGCAGCAAATTCCTCTCCTTTGATTGTGCCACCTTGGAGGAACTGAGAACTTACAGGTCCTTAGTGTATACCCTCCTCTTGACAAAGGACTCAAAAGCCAAGTAGCTGACTGGGAAAATGTACAAAAAGGGGAAAAAAAATAAGACTATAGAAGGGTACTTTCTTGGTGCAAAGGTATTTTTTCCCATCCTTTTGGATGAGGAATAACAAAGCATACAATCAGAGGAAGACATCAAAGTCAAGGTTTCTACATCCAAAACCTCCAGAAAAAATATGCAATGGTCTCAGGTCATGGAAGAGCTCAAAAAGGATTTTGAAAATCAAGTAAGAGAGGTGGAGGAAAAATTGGGAAGAGAAATGAGAGCAATGCAAGAGTCAACAGCTTGCTAAAAGAGACCCAAAGAAATGCTGAAGAAAATAACACTTTGAAAATAGACTAACCCAAAAGGCAAAAGAGGTCCAAAAAGCCAATGAGGAGAAGAATACTTTAAACAGCAGAACTAGCCAAATAGAAAAGGAGGTTTAAAAGCTCAAAGAAGAAAATAGTTCTTTAAAAATTAGAGTGGAGCAGATAGAAGCTAATGACTTTATGAGAAACAAAGAAATTATAAAACAAAACCAAAAGAATGAAAAATTAGAAGACAATGTGAAATATCTTATTGGATAAACAATTGACCTGGAAAATAGAGCCAAGAGAGATAATTTAAAAACTATTGCTCTACCTGAAAACCATGATCTACACATCATTTCCCAAGAAATTATCAAGAAAAACTGCCCTGATATTCTAGGACCAGAGGGCAAAATAGAAATGGAAAGAATTCACTGATCACCTCCTGAAAGAGATCCCAAAAGGAAAACTCTTAGGAATATTGTAGCCAAATTCCAGAATTTCCAAGTGAAGGAGAAAATATTACAAGCAGCCAGAAAGAAACAATTCAAGTACTGTGGAAATACAATCCGGATAACATAGGATTTAGCAGCTTCCACACTAAAGGGATCGAAGGGCTTGGAATATGATATTCCAGAGGTCAAAGGAGATAGGATTAAAACCAAGAATCACCTACCCAGTAAAACTGAGTATAATACTTCAGGGGAAAGAAATGAAATTTCAAGGAAACAGAGGATTTCCAAGCATTCTTGTTGAAAAGACCAGAGCTGAATAGAAAATTTGACTTTCAAATACAAGAATCAAAAGAAACATGAAAAGGTAAACAGGAAAGAGAAGTCTTAAGGAACTCATTAAAGTTGAACTGTTTACATTCCTACATGGAAAGATGTTATTTGAGACTCATGAGACTTTTTTCAGTATTAGGGTAGTTAGAGGGAATATATATAATAGGTGTGTATGGGCATGTATATATATTTATATGATATATGTGTAGGTATTTATATGTACATGGGTTTACGTGTGTATGTGTGTGTGTGCGTGTGTGTGTGTGTGTGTGTATATATATATACGCACACATATCTTGTGTTCGTCCTTCATTGCCAAAGAAGACCATGCCATCAGAGAAATGATGACATGACTTGCACTTGACTTTGTTTTGAGTAAGGGAGAACTGTGCAAGGTCACCAGCCTCACTTCTCTTCCAGAGCCATCTGAATCCAGTGACCAGATATTCATTAGGATGACTGAAGATGACCCAGAATGCACTGGCAGACCTTGGCCCCTTTAGGCCAAGGTCTATGCAAGTACTCACTTAGGGTGGGCACAGGGTGAGCTAAATATGAAGGGAGAATACCTAAAAAAATACAATTTACTATTAAATGGAATGTGCTAGGGGTAAGAGAAAGGGAGAGGTAGAATGTTGTAAATCATCTCACATACAAGAAGGAAGACAGAGCTTTTACAATGGAGGGGAAGAGTGGGGAAGATAAATAATTGAGCCTTACTCTCATGAGATTCGACTTAAGGGAATAACACACACTCATTTGGATATGAAAATCTCTTTTACCCTGCAGGAAGGCAAGGGGGAAGGGGATAGGTGAGGTAAGTTAATAGAAGGGACAGCAAATTGGGGAAAAGGATAATCAGAAACAAACACTATTGTGGGAAGACAGGTCAAGGGACAGAATGGAATAAATGAAGGACAGGATAGGACAGAGAGAAATGTGGTTAGTCTTTTTTTTTTACTTTTTAAAAAATATTTATTTATTTATTTAACTTTTTACATTCATTTTCACAAAATTTTGGGTTCCAAATTTTCTCCCCTTTTATTCCCTCCCCCCACCCCAATACCCCAAGCAATCTAATTTTCCCTATCTCCAATCTGCCCTCTCTTCTGTCATCCCTCCCTTCTCTCATCCCCATCTTCTCTTTTCTCCTGTAGGGCCAGTTGACTTTCTATTCCTCATTAACTGTATGTCTTCTTTCATAGTAGCAACAAGAATACTAAACAGTTGTTCCTAAAACTTTGAGTTCCAAATTCTCCCCATCCCTCCCTCCCCACCCATTCCCTTTGGGAAGGCAGGCAATTCAATATAGGCCATATCTGTGTAGTTTTGCAAATGACTTCCCTGATAGTCGTGCTGTGTAAGACTAACTGAATTACCCTCCATCCTATCCTGCCCCTCATTGTTTCTATTCTCTCTTTTGATCCTGTCCCTCCCTGAGTGTTGACTTCAAATTGCTCCCTCCTCCCTTTGCCCTCCCTTCCATCATCCCCGCCCCCCTTGCTTATCTCCTTCTCCCCCACTTTCCTATACTGTAAGATAGGTTTTCATACCAAAATGAGTGTGCATTTTATTCCTTCCTTTAGTCGAATGTGATGAGGGTAAACTTCTTGTTTTTTTTTTCTCAGCTCCCCTCTTTTTCCCTCCACTAAAAAGTCTCCTACTTGCCTCTTAAATGACATATAATTACCCCATTCCATTTCACCCTCTTTCCTCCCACTACCTTTCTCTCTCACCATTTACCTTAATTTCTTTTAAGATATGGTCCCATCCTATTCAGTTCAATCTGTGCTCTCTGTCTCTGTATGTGTGTGCATGTGTGTATGTGTGTGCGCGTGCATGCGTGTACATGTGTGTGTGTGGTCCCACCAACTACCCAGATACTGAAAAGTTTTAAGAGTTACAAATATTGTCTTTCCATGTAGGAATGTAAACAGTTCACTTCTGGTAAGTCCCTTAAGACTTCTCTTTGCTGTTTACTTTTTCATGCTTCTTCTCATTCTTGTGTTTGAAAGTCAAATTTTCTTTTCAGCTCTGGTCTTTTCATCAAGAATGTTTGAAAGTCCTCTGTTTCATTGAAAGACCATATTTTCCCCTGAAGTATTATACTCAGTTTAGCTGGGTAGGTGATTCTTGGTTTGAGTCCTAGTTCCCTTGACTTCTGGAATATCCTATTCCATGCCCTTCGATCCCTTAATGTAGAAGCTGCTAGATCTTGGATTATCCTGATTGTATTTCCACAATATTGGAATTGTTTCTTTCTAGTTGCTTGCAAGATTTTCTCCTTGACCTGGGAGTTCTGGAATTTGGCCACAATGTTCCTAGGAGTTTCTCTTTTTGGATCTCTTTCAGGTGGTGATCGATGGATTCTTTCAATACTTATTTTGCCCTCTGGTTGTAGAATGTCAGGGCAGTTTTCCTCGATAATTTCATGGAAGATGATATCTAGGCTCTTTTTTTGATCATGACTTTCAAGTAGTCCCATAATTTTTAAATTGTCTCTCCTGGGGATAAAGAGGAGAGCTGAGAGAAAAAAAAACAAAAAACAAAAAAAACCAAGAAGTTTACCCTTATCACATTCGACTAAAGGAAGGAATAAAATGCACACTCATTTTGGTATGAAAACCTATCTTACAGTATAGGAAAGTGGGGGAGAAGGAGATAAGAAAGGGGGGGATGATGGAAGGGAGGGGAATGGGAGGAGGGAGCAATTTGAAGTCAACACTCAGGGAGGGACAGGATCAAAAGAGAGAATAGAAACAATGAGGGGCAGGATAGGATGGAGGGTAATTCAGTTAGTCTTACACAGCACGACTATCAGGGAAGTCATTTGCAAAACTACACAGATATGGCCTATATTGAATTGCCTGCCTTCCCAAAGGGAATGGGTGGGGAGGGAGGGATGGGGAGAATTTGGAACTCAAAGTTTTAGGAACAACTGTTTAGTATTCTTGTTGCTACTAGGAAAGAAGACATACAGTTAATGAGGAATAGAAAGTCAACTGGCCCTACAGGAGAAAAGAGAAGATGGAGACAAGAGAAGGGAGGGATGACAGAAGAGAGGGCAGATTGGGGATAGGGAAAATTAGATTGCTCGGTGTATTGGGGTGGGGGGAGGGGATAAAAGGGGAGAAAATTTGGAACCCAAAATTTTGTGAAAATGAATGTAAAAAGTTAAATAAATAAATAAATATTTTAAAAAAATAATAAATTGTCTCTCCTGGATCTATTTTCCAGGTCAGTTGTTTTTCCCATGAGATATTTCACATTCTCTTCTATTTTTTAATTCTTTTGGTTTTGTTTGTGATTTCTTGGTTTCTCATAAAGTCATTAGACTCCATCTGTTCCATTCCAATTTTGAGAGAACTATTCTCTTCAGTGAGCTTTTGAACCTCTTTTTCCATTTGACTAATTCTGCTTTTGAAAGCATTCTTCTCCTCATTGGCTTTTTGAACCTCTTTTGCCAATTGAGTGAGCCTATTTTTCAAGGTGTTATTTTCTTCAGCATTTTTTGGGGTCTCCTTTACCAAGGTATTGACCCATTTTTCATACTTTTCTTGCATCTCTCTCATTTCTCTTCCCAGTTTTTCCTCCATGTGTCTAACTTGCTTTTCAAAATCCTTTTTGAGCTCTTCCAAGGCCTGAGCCCACCTGACAACACCCTGGGATGTCTGGGATACAGAGGCCCCGCCCTCCATGTCTTTCCATGATGGCAAGAATATCTCCTCGTCATCAGATCTGAAAGACGGGATCATTTGCATCTGCTCAAAAAAGCTCTCCATAGTCTTATTTTTCTTCCCTTTTCTGGGCATTTTTCCAGCCAGTTACTTGACTTCTGAGATTCCTGTCCACCCCTGCCTAGATCCGCCCAGCTAGTGCTTGGGGTCTGTGATTCAAATGGGCTTTCTGTGGCAGGCGCGGCTGCTATTCAGTGTGAGCTTTAGTTCTGGTGCTGGGGTGGGGGCAGGGCCACCTCCCAGGCTCAGTTCCCTCAGGGGCTTTATGCAGAGACCTTCAGTAATGGAGCGGGTAGGGCAGGGCCATCTCCCAGGCTCAGCTCCTTCAGGAGGTTTATGCAGAGACTTTCAGTAATGAAGATCCTGCCTGCTCAGGGAGTCCTGGGGGGCCGCTGCTGCCACCCCTGCCTCTGCCTCCGCCACTTCCTGCCTCTGCCTCTGCCGCTTCCTCCCGAGGGGGCCCAAGCTGCGGAGACACCCCACTCCCCTCTCGGCCAGCCCAGACGTGTCTCTCACTGACCTGTAGAGTCTGTGGGCAGAGGGACCTTCCAGGCCTCCGGAGGTTCCGTCCCTGAAGCCTGCTCCGATCTGCTCCTCTTGGCCGCATGGCCAGGGCAGCACTGGGGTGGACTCCGCTTTCCGGGGCTCTCTGGAACAGAAATCTCTTCCACTGTGTTTCTGCACACCCTTCAGTGATCCAGAACTTGTGGGAAACTCTTCTTACATTAAATCTATGGGCTGTGGGTTCAGAGCTCGCATACGTGAGTCTTTCTACTCTGCCATCTTGACTCCGCCCCCCAAATGTGGTTAGTCTTTTACAACATAACTATTATGGAAGTGCTTTGCATTGTTACACATGTATGACTTATATTGAATTGCTTGTTTTCTCAATGAAGGTGGGTGGGGAGGGAAGGAGAGAATATGGAACTCAAAGCTTTAAGAATGAATGTTAAAAATTGTTTTAGCGTGCAACTGGAAATTAAGCTATACAAGCAATGGAGTATAGAAATCTATTTTGCCCTTTAGGAAAATACAGGGAAAGGGGAATGGAAGAAGGGTGGGTAACAGAAGGGAGGACAGACTGGAGGAAGTGGTGGATGGGGTGCATGCTGTCCTGGGGTAGGGGGTGGGGAGAGATGGGGAGAAAATTTTGAACTCAGATACTTGTGGAAGTGAATGTTAAGAACTGAAAATAAATAAATTAAATATTTTAAAAAGTGCAGAATGAGACATGTATATATTTTTGTATACATCAACTAAGGGAGTTTGTTTTCCTTGACTGTGCATATTTGTTAGAAGAAATTCGCTTTTTTTAAATTTCTTTTTGATGTGGCGGGGGATAGGATGGGCAGAAATTATATTTCTGTTCAGTTTTGTTTGTTTTTAATAGAGATTATGGAGGCCACAAATGTGAAGTGTTTCCTGGCACTTTCAGATGAGGTCACCGTATTGTTAGTTTGTAATGAGAACATGATCATGTAGTAAAAATAATCTGTAAATATTTGCAAAGTAAAAACAAAACACATCAATAAAATATAATTTAAGAAAACAAAAAGGAAGTAGAGCAATGAGTCAGATGGGACTGCTATTACTACCACAAGATATGAGGGGACACCCATCAACTACGCACTGAACCTGTCCATCACCTGACACTGTCACCTGTATTAGCCCTCCTATATGTTATCCCACTCCATTCTCCTTCCCCTGTTCCCTCTAGAATTCATGTTCTCTTCATTAAGAAATTTCTCTTAATGATTAGATTTAGATTTCTTTCTCTCATCCTCCTTCCATGTTCTTGCGACTTCAGGAAACTGAGTCCCCCTGTATCCTCAGTCCTTCTCTCCAGTATCACATGCATCATCTCTCTTTTGCCAACACACTGGGCCAAGAGGAGACATAGACTTGTTTCTTCCATCTCTAGGCCACTCCCAGACTGTCCATCCACCACTATCAGGCAGCAGTTCCAAGGTTCATTCCAGCCCGATAGACAACCTTATGCAGTTCTTGGTGGTAGTTACCTACCAAGTCATTTCTCCTTCCTTTCTTAAGGAAGTCAGTACCTGGCTTCAAAGACTTCTTTTCCACCCCAAGCTCTGCCCTCCAGACTACAGACTGATGTATCTTTCTATTCATCAATATCTGTGACTCCCATGATCAGCACGTTCCCAACTATTCAACATAGGGATGGTCACATCCTTATCTCCATCGCTCCCAAATGCTCCATCTCCATCATCCATAGTTCTCAAAGGCCTCTTGCTGTATATACTGCTCTCCCCATGTCTCTTCCTGACCCTGTTCTTCAGCTTTACGGCAATCCCCTTTCACACTATCCTCTCTCTGGTTTCTCAGTCCATCTTCTCTGTTCTGATCTCACCTTGTTTCTCATCCCTTAATTAACCAGTTCAACTTTACACTGGCCTCTATCCTTGAATCTTTTGTTCCCTTGTCCTTTCATTCCTCAAAACCCCAACCTTGATTATTCCCACAACCCATCCTCTTTGCTCCTACTTCAGAGAATGCAAACTGAAAAAGTTATACAGTCTTCCTTAGAATATTGCAGCCACCATGGTGTCCCAATAAAGAGTACCATGTGCTATAAAACATAAAAAAATTATATAATCTTATTAACAGGGTCCACTATAAATTTGCTATATCATTCTAAGTGGGCCTTCGCTACTGCATGAATGTTGCCAAATATTTTACTCTTCCCTGTTCATTCTATCCCATTCCCCACAACTTCTGTTCCAAATCTTTTCTCCTCAACACCCACTCTTCTCTGCATGTCAACTGAGAACCTGCCTCATAATTTACAGAAAAGACAGTGAGGTTACTTGTTACCAGCTTTCTCTTCTTCCCAACCCTGCAACTCAGATCCCCTCAAAGTTTTCTCCTGTTCCCTCTTCCCTGCTGATATCACCTCCATCCTCTCTACTAGGAGCATAAACCTTTCTTGATCTCCTCTCTACCTAATTTTCAATTTCTTCTTATCCACTGGATCCTTTCCTAATGATTACAGATATGCCTGGATCTCCCCCATCTTTAAAAAACACACACACACAAGGAAAAAACTACCATCCCCTCTAGCTATCAGCTTTTATCTCTCATCTGCTACACAGTCAAACTCATAGAAAAAGCTATTTGAACTCATCTCCACTTTTTAACCTCTTTTTTTAAAGGTTATACATGTACAATAATGTTCAATATGTTTCCACATTAGTCTTTAAACTCCTTGACATCTGGCTTGTAACCACACTCAGCTACAACTTTTCTCTCCAAGGTCACCAAGGATCTTTCCATCACCAAGTTCCTCTCTTCACCTTTTCTTGACCTTTCTATAGCATTTTCCACTACTGGTCATCCCTTCCTCCTTTTCTCTGTTTCCATGATATCGTTTGATCTTTTCTCTTCTCTTCCCTGTCTGATTGAACCTTCTCAATCCCCTTTTCAATATCATCATCCACCTCCTACTCCCTGTGTGTACGTGCACCCCAGGGCTCTGGCTTGGGTCTTCCCTCTTTCCATCCTTTCTTGGTGATGTCATCATTTCCTACAGATTCAACTCTCATCTCCATGGAGATGACTCCCAAATATACATATCTACTCCTGGTCTCTCCTGTTCTCCAGTTACCTCTCAGACATTACCACTAGATGCCTAGAGGCATCTCAGACTCAATCTGTCCAATACTTACTAGCTTTCTTCCTAATCTCATCCTTCCCCTTTAACTTTCCCTATTTCTGATTCGTCAGGCATATTCTTGAAGGAATCACTAACTCTCCACCCTCACCTCTCCTTATACTCAATTATTGCCCCTTTTCTAGAATATTATGAAAAGCCTTTTCATTGGTCTATTTGTATACAATCTCTCCTCTTTCTCACTCATTCTCCACACTGATGCCAAATTGATTTGACTATGACAGAGGCAGATGTTAGTTAGTCCAGTGGATAGAGTTTTGGGCCTGAAGATAGGAAGATCTGAGTTCAATTTGACCTCACACATTTACTAGATGTGTGACCTTGGGAAAGTCACTTGACCTCCATCTGCCTCAGTTTCCTCCACTGTAAAATGAGGATCATATTAGCACTCACCTCTCAAGCTTATTGTGAGGATCAAATGTGATATTTTTAAATTGCTTAGCACAATGCTTGGCACACAGTAGGTGCCCAATAAATGATCCTTCCTTCCTTCCTTCCTTCCTTCCTTCCTTCCTTCCTTCTCAGGAAGCCCTAGTGACTACTAACATAAAATACAAACTGATGTTTAGCATTCAAAGTCTTTCCCCATCTGGTTCCCTGATTACACACCAAGTCCCCTCCCACAGTTTACACTGCGGCTCTTGTACAACCTTCTACTGGTCATTGCACAAGCTAGCCTCCAGGCCTGGCATGCTCTCTCTTCCAGCTCAGCTCAAGCTACCTCCTACAAGATGCCTTCCCTTATTCCTCTGGTCATTAGGGACTCAGGAATTCCCATCATTCCTCTAGACCCTTCTCTACAACAAAATCCATCCCAGTAATAAAATATAAACTCCTTAAGGGAAGAGACTGTTTGATTTTTGTCTGTTTCCCCAGGACCTAGCACCATGCCTGGTATTCAATAAGTGCTTAATAAATACTTGTTGAATTTCAATTGTGGAAAGATCCCCAGGAGCTGACCTTCCCCTTGGACATCCTGCTGGGACCCAGCTGGGTTCAG
Organism: Bettongia penicillata ogilbyi; assembly: GCA_023548195.1. Taxonomy (NCBI): domain Eukaryota; kingdom Metazoa; phylum Chordata; class Mammalia; order Diprotodontia; family Potoroidae; genus Bettongia; species Bettongia penicillata. Next base: position 6,558,505 of record JAJHZJ010000527.1, read on the forward strand.
TTCTGCTGGAAATCAGTGGGTACTCTGGCTGGTCTTCCACTAGGGATCTCAGATTGAATCAATAGGGCAATTGTGGTCTCAAGTAACAATGCCAGCTCTCCCTTGGCATGGAGCTGGGTCTCAGACAACATCTGGAAAGGTGCTCAGGAAGCACAGGTGACATGGCCCATGTGCTTATGACACCAAGGTCTCTTGATAGCAGAGGAGGACAGGAAAGAAATGAGGAAGACCAATCTTTGGATGTCATCCCACCCCCAGGTAGGGAAAGACAGGGCCAGGGTATAATCATACACTGGGACAGGAATATATAAGGAGATCATAGTTCTGAAGCAAGCTCCAATACTACCTTGATCCCAACACCATGTCCTACCTGGAATTCCTATGCTGTTTTACCTTCATTGGCACCTCCTTAGGTAAGTGCTAGGATCCCCTCTAGGAAACAGGAAGAGATATTTCCATGGGTAGACTCTCCATTGATGGTAAGAACTGTCTCCTGACCTGAAATATTTAGGAGAAAGAACCATAGTTCTAGGGCTGAAAGGAACTTTAGAGATCATCTAATCTTATCCCCTCATTTTTACAGAGGAGACTGAGGCCCAGAGGGCCTAAATGACCTGCTCATGGTCACCAGGATTTGAACTTAGTTCCTCAGGATCCACATATAGTGCTTGTTCTATTCAACCATGAAGCCTCTTAATACCAATCCCCCACCCCCAAAATCTACCCATGGACCTTACAAAAATAGAAATTTGGCTAGAATCCCAGAATGAGCTACTGTGGCATTTTCAAAACTAATACTGTGACTGAGGCTTGGTCCAGGCTAGTGGTTATATCCATGGTGAACATTCCATTGTTGAAACTCCTTTCATCAACATAGTCCAACAATTCAGCCAAAACTTAGAGTTGCCTAAGACACTGAAGGATTAAGGGGCTTGCCCATCATCACACAGCTAGTACCTGTCGGAGGGAGATTTAAACTGATTCTTTGAACTGAATTGAACAGATTCCAAGACCAATAGCCAGGGAAGGGACATGGAACCCTCTCACACTAGTCTCTTCATGAGACTGAAAGAGGGAGATACATTGACCATGGACCTGGCAAGTTTTCTCAAAGCAATTCCAGTCTTTCCTGCTGAATGGGGCGAGATGGTAAATGCTGTGTATGTGTGTGTGTGCGCACACAATGCACATATGTTCCTGTGCATGCATATGTGTGTATAAGACTCTAGGGGAACAGAATTCTGTAGCAACTCTCTCTTCTCCTCCTCCTTTAGATACAGGAAACCAAAAATGCTCAGTTACAGCCACCAGCCCAGGCTGCTACTGCACCTGTTCCTCTGGGCCAACAGAGACAGAATGCCCCTGACCTGGGCATGGCCTTGGTGGTCCCCCAGCCAAGGTCTTTAGGGGGAGAATTGGGTTGTCATAGTTCTCTGAAGGCTTCTCAGTAATCCCATGATCTCTCAGGTGAGACAGTAACACACTCCTAACAGGGTGACTCAGAGGAAACAGTAACAGTAGCCATAAATTAGCAAGTATTTTTTTAGAGCCTACTCTGAGCAAAGGATTGTGGGAGCTACAAATATAAGACACAAGCCCTGCTTTCACATAGCTTGATGTAGTCGGGAAGGCAAGATGCTCATGCATGTGTTCACGTGCGCGCGCACATACACACACACACACTACAAAGCAATCTAAGTCAGAATAACAGTAAATTCTATGGGATATAAAAGAGAAGAATCAGTGGTAAACTTTATGGAGGACATGGATTTGATAGGATAAGGATTCAGACAAAGAGTGTGTATAAACAAATTAATTGGTTCAACAAACATTTATTTCACTTACATTGATAAGCTGGGAATCAGCCAGAGAACATCCATGACTAAGGGTCTCAAATTAAGGGCCATATACAGATTGTTTGATGGGATTGGGGATCTCTAGCCTAGAGAACAGAAGCTCAAGGGGGACCCAAGAGTTGTCTTCAAATATTAGAAGAATGGTCCTGTGGCAGAGGAAGGGTAGAACTAGAAGTGGTGGGGAGATGGTGCAGAGAGGGTAGCTTTGGCTTGATACAAGGAAACATTTCCTAGCAACGGGAGCTGTCCAAAAAGGGTTCCTTAGAAGAGAGTGGGTTCCCCTTGCTGGAGAACTTTATCCCAAAGGCTAGAGGGTCGTCCATCTGTTGATTTGAGGATTCCTTTTTCCTACAGACTAGATGACTACTGAGGTCCCTTCCAGTTCTGAAATTCTGAGATTATAAAATTTATTACACACCAGCTGTGTTTAGACCACTGAGTTTGGTAGTAGATCTATAAAGTTGTCAGACATGGTGCCTGCCCTCATGTTATGTGTTCTAGTCTTATATGTAGTTTATATTATAGCCAAGACATAAGACTCTAGAACGTGGACAACTATGATGCAGATATTAGGATCCTGGGACCACAGATTTAGAGCTGAAAGGAACTTTGGAGGTACCCCTACACATTTGCCCATTTTACAGATGAGAAAACTGAGGCCCAGAAAAGACATCTGACATGATCACAGGATTATATTTAGGGCTAGAAGGAACTAGGGAGATCATTGATTCCAACTCCCTCACCTTACAAATGAGAGTCATACAACCTGTCTGAGGCTACTTTTCAACCTAGTTCTTTGCTGCATCTTATTATTACATAGTGGATATCTCACAGATGTGTTAAAAATGATTTTTTGAGATCTGAAAGGGAGAATCATTCTCCATCAGAGGTGAACTGGGCTAGCCAATTAGCTCCTTGACCTGACTTGGGGCTTAGGGATTGTCAGCATCCTGAAGTTTCCCCTTTTCTAAACTATCTTGATATCTCCTCCAGGCTGTGGTGTCCCTGCCACTGAACTTGTCCTGAGTGGCCTGGCTAGGATTGTCAATAGTGAAGATGCTGTCCCTGGCTCCTGGCCCTGGCAGGTCTCCCTTCAGGTGAGACTCTGGGTCCTGCTCTTTGGGTAGGAGTTCTGTCCATGAGAGTTCCCAAAGAGCAGAATGATGGTCCTAGAACCAGGAGTTCTGAAGCTCAGAGGTAGGACAGACAGATCCCTTGACTGCCCCAATCTCTAGGCTGTGCCTGAGCCCCAGAATCTCTGAAGTTCCACCACTCTGCAATGTCTTGGGGAGTAATGGTTTCCCCTGTCCTCTCTACCCCTAGGACAAAATCGACTTCCACTTCTGTGGGGGATTGATCATCAGCCAAGACTGGGTGGTCATTGCTGCCCATTGTGGTGTCAGGTAAGGAATGGGAAGAATTCCTTCCTGGGTGTGAGAAATGAGCCCCCACCTGTGAAAAATGTGCTCACTTTAAACAAAGAATGACACTTGCTGTGAAATCAGGAAAGTTTTTATTAATCTTTACGTCCATTGAATGAAAAGTAAGACTACAGGAAGACTACAATTTGTTCAGACCAGTGCAAGCCCTTTATACTGTTTCAAGTTTGAACTTCCTGCCACACCTTCCATTGGCCACGTGACTTCATGTTCTCCTCTCTGATAGGCTTTCCCTCAAACAGCTCATCAAGCCTTCTTACTACTTTCTAACCTGACCTTGCTAGGTCACAACTCTTATTAACTGCCATCACTTAAAGCTGGGAGGAGTTTTAATCCTGTGGAAACAGAACTTCTTTTGTTTCCCACACTGGGGCTGTAGATTCCCAGAATGAAGAAATAAATTGAGGTAAATTCTACAAAAATCATCTATAGTAATAAACCCAGGACAATACAATAGTGGTCCTGAACTGAATCCTCATCTCCCCCTTCCCAGCACAGCACACAAATGCATATACCAGATGAAGTTCATTGGGGTTCCATACATAGAGAGCCCTGTGGGGTGGAACCTCTCTCCTCCATGAGAGGGTGAAATGTCTAGTCCTCCATTCTCTCTACATAGGAAATCAGACCTGATAATTGCTGGTGAGTTTGACCAGAGCTCTGATGAGGACAATATCCAAGTGTTGAAGGTCAGCCAGGTATGGCCATGCCCAGAGGCTCCTAAAGGAGTGGGTAGGAGAAAAGCAACGAATAACTTTCCAAGATTTCCCCAGCCAAACTTCCAACTGGACCTAAATCTCTCTAGGGGGGGTCAGGCTCCCCTATTTGCCTCTAGAATACAATATACTAACCAGACACGAGCTCACAGATTTAGAACCCAAAGGATTTACCAATCCCCTCACTCAGAACATTTAAATGATTTGGTCAAGTCTCTTCCTCATAGGCAGAAATTGGTACAGCTGAGAGTTGAAGCCAAGCCCCTTTATAATGGACCATACACAATGGAGAAATAATAAATGTTTCTCGAGTCCAATCATCCCAAGGACATGCCTTGCATAGGTCCAGTGGGAAGTGGGAGGCAGGGAGTGGGGCCTGCCCTTGGGGAGCCCAGTCAAGGCTGGTCTTCCTGGTAGAGTTTAAATATGGGAATTCAGAAAAGGAGGAGATAAGATTCTGAGAACCCAACAGGAAGAAGAGATGATTAGCTACTCCCCAAATCCTCCATATCTGGCCTTTGGTGACTGCTGTCCATTGTTGGGAAGGACAAAGGTCACTCCTTACTCTGAGGCTCCAGCTAATGCTGTGCCTGCATTTCTGGGCCACTCACTGGTCAAGCTAAGCACATTCCTGGAGGAGGCGGGGCAGAGAGCTAGCCTGGGGTAGACAAGTTTGCCCTGGATGGTGGGGGTGAGGAGTAAGGGGAGAATGGGCCTTAGAGCTGGTAGCAGGGTAGCTAGAGTTCTGTTGGGAGCTGAGCTGGTGAGGACTTAGGGGGAGGTTTGGACCTATAGCACCTGACTCAAAGTTCTGGAATCTTTGAAAATTAAGATCATGGATTTAGAACTGAAAGGGACTTTAGGGGCCAGTAAGTCCAGCCCCCTCATTTTATAGATGAGAAAACTGAGGCACAGACAATGACTTGCATAGGGTTCCACATGCATAAGCTGGGAAACACCCCAGGCAGGATTTGACCTTGGGTCTTCCAAGTCCAGGACTCTATCCGTTATTCCAGGCCATCTCAAGTCTGAAGTTCGGAGGACGTACCAACATGTCACCAGACCAACCTACTAGCTCACCTGGAGGTAGAGAACAGACCACAGCATCCAGAAGGGCTAGAACTATGGCTGTGCTGATAAATGTTTAACAACCAGATCTCCAGGAGGAATACTGCATACAGGACATACTTTTAAGAGTAATCTGCATTATGAACTTTTTGTCCATCACTTTACTGAGTCTAAATAATTAACAAAACAATAAATTAAGCCCTAATTTGTAGTGTTTGCCAACACTCACACTAAAAATTTAACAATCAGCTCCCATAAGCCTCACATCCCCGGCTAAACTACTACCATTGCCCAAGCTAACATGATATGGCCCAGTCTGTGCTTTGGGACCTGAGCCATCTTGTCTGGGTCTTCATGAGAGTTCTTAAGGGCTGGGGTGGGGAAAGCAGAGGGGGAGCCAGTGCATGGATGCAGCCAGTGCTGGGGTGGGCGGACCAGGGGACCAGGGATGTTCTATAGTCTCTCTCCTCCCTTGTTTAAGTAGTAAAGGCTCCCCAGAGCTTAGGGACAGGGGCTCTCAGCTGGAGGATCAGCAGCTATGGGCCAAAGAAGGAGCCTCCAAGCTGACAGCATCTGAGTCTCCAGGCTGAAGGCATGGGGCCATATGTCCTGGGGGATAACGAGAGCAGTTGTGACCTAAGCCTCTGGACCCCTGGCCCTATGGCCTATGTGATCTATGACCTTTCCAGGCCAGCTCAGGGGTCAATGTTCCACCTTCCTAAAGGATAGCATTTGGCAGGATCCCCAGAGGCATGGAGGCAGGAGTCTTTCATTGATTGAGCATTTGATGAGCATTATCCAGAGCCTACAATTTGCCAGGACATGATGCCACACCTGGGGATGCAAACACAAAAATTCAAAGGCTTGTTCCCTCAAAGACTTTTACATTCTGTTGGAGGAAACACCTTCTACAGATAAATAGAATTCAAAATTTTTACATTAAAAATGTGCCCCTTTTGGAGTTCAACAAACTTGCAGTGGTAAGAGGCAAGGAAAGGGACACTGAAACCAAAGGCCAAGGCCCTTTCTGATGGGACTGAAGCCTGGCACACTTCACTGAGTCTTCATTAAAGATCTCATTTGCATATGAAAAGGCCAGTGAAAATGAACTCGCTCCCAGGACAGGGGCTGTCTTGGGTGCCTCTTCCCCACAGCAACTCATTTTCTTTTTTTTAAAACCTCTCTTCTTTTTAAAAAAATTGTGTATTTGATATTTTAATTTTCTCCCAATTACATGTAAAAACAATGTTTAACATTTGTTTTTACAATTTTGAGTTCCAAATCCTCTCCCTCCCCATTTACCCTCATCAAGAAAGCAAGCAATTGGATATAACAATTGTTTATACATGCGTAGCAGTTCGTTTTTATAAACCAAAAGGTTAGAGTTTTTTTTTTTAAACTGAGCAAACCTGTGTCCCAAAGCTATATGGATTTTATTGGAAGATAGCTGTTGCCTGGTTCTAGCCTGACCTGCACAAATGAAGATTTGGGAGATATGCCAAATAATCACCCTAAGTTAGACTGAGCTCTCTCACTGAACCAGGAAAATGTGCCGGTCTAAAATAGGGCACACACTTTCATATACAAAATAAATAACGTAATGGGGGAGGAGAGCAGTAGCTACACTGGACAGCAGGAAGAATGCAGTGCTTGAGCTTGGAAAGAAACAAAGAATTCCAAGAGATAGAGATGAGGAAGGCCATGAATTTTAAGAATGATGGCAGAAGCTAAGCTAGCCTTCCAAGGGCAGGATAGCCCATAAACGTGAAAGGGAGTGCAGGGTTCGGGGGGGCATCTCCCTAGCCATGGCTGTCTCTCCCACAGGTCTTTGAGAATCCTGACTTCAACTGGTTCACCATCAGCAATGACATCACTCCGATAAAGCTGGCCACCCCTGTCCAATTTTCAGACACCATTTCCCCAGTCTGCCTTCCCAGCTCCGCCGATGACTTCCCCGCAGGCTCTAACTGTGCCACAACCAGCTGGGGGCTGACCAAGTACAGCAGTGAGTTTGGAGAGGGGAGAGAGGGCACCAAGGAGGGAGTGTAGCCAAAGGCCTTGGCTGGAAGATACCAGGCTACCATTGCCTTTCTCTCTGTCAGGATTCCTGGAGTGGGGTGAGGCTCTCCCTACTGGCTAATGTCGTTCTTGTCTTGGGGACTTCCAGAGAGCAACCCCCCCGCTCCCCCGAGAAGCTCCAGCAAGCTGCTCTGCCACTCCTGTCCAACAGTGAATGCCAAAAGTACTGGGGGAGCATGATCGAAGGCAGTATGGTCTTTGCTGGGGCCAGCAGTGTTTCCTCCTGCATGGTACCTGCCTCTTTTCCCTCATCACTCCCAAGACTTATATGGGCTAGTCTTTAGAAAGGTCTTCGGGGTTGTGTACCCCTAGAACTATGCTTAACTCTGCCTTGGCCTCCCTTCCAGTTGTCTTCTGATCTTTACCTCACCCCCAGTTCTCAATCTTTCTCTTTATTCAGTCACTTAACAGGTATCTATTAAGCACCTGTTATGTGCCCATTTCTCTGCTAGACACTGGAGGAGACAAGAGAAGGCACAGAGCTCCTTCAAAGAGTTTACAGACAACAATTAAGTTTCTAGACAAAAGTCAGCAAGCATTACTAAGCACCATGATATCAGGCAGCTTGGGGGCGCCATAGTGCACAGAACACAGCCTGGAGTCAGGAAGGCTCATCTCTCTGAATTCAAATCCAGCCTCAGACACTTAGTAGCTGTGTGATCCTGGGCAAGTCACTTACCCCTGTTTGCCTCAGTTTCCTCATTTGTCAGATGAACTGGGGAAAGAAATGTCAAACCACTCCAATATCTTTGCCAAGAAAACCCCAAATGCGGTCACAAACAGTTGGACATGCCCAGATGATTCAACAACAAAATTATGTGTTGGACAGGGTTTGAACTTAGGTCTTCCTGACTTTTAATCTCTTGCACCATTGAGCTGGCTAGTCAAGGTCAACCTCACCTGGGGTGGTATCCATGTGAGAAGAGGATGTTTCTAAGGGATGTGAAGGTGGAGATGCCAAGGCTACACAACAGATAGGATGTATGGAGTGAGTGTGAATGGGAATTCACCATTGGGTGACTCCAAGATTGTGACTCTGGGCATGGTGGGGCTGTCAACAGCAACAGAAAAGTTGAGGAGAACTTGGGAGACAGTTGATGGAAAAGAGATGTTCTGCTTTGGACATGTTGAGATTGAGATGCTATGGTCCGAGATGTCTGACAGCCAGTTTTTGATACTCACCTGAAGTAGGGAGAGGCTAGGGCTGGATGGCCAGGTGTGGGAGGGCTCTGTGTTTGAAATAATGATGAAAACGTGATCCGAGAGTGTATGGGGAAAAGAGAAGAGGGCCCAGGACAGAGGGTAGGGACTCCAACAGTTAGCGACGTGAATGAAAAAACAGCAAAGGAGACCTAGAAAAGTCAGTCTAACAGGGCTTCCTTTGCGTGAGAATTCAAGGACAGAAAGCATTGGGGCAGAGGAGGGAGAAGGGCATTCTAGGGAGGGGCCAGAATGAGAAAACAGTGGGGGCGCCCACCTCTGACAATGTCATATAGAAGAGATTAGACTATCCTGTAGGCTTGAGAAGGAAGGAAGAAAACAAGCCTGATGTTTGACTAAACTAACCGTGTGCCAAGCACTGTCTTATAAGTGCTGTAAAAATAGCATCTCAAAAGAGATACTCATAACAACCCTGTGAAGTAGGTGCTGTCCCCCATTTTATAGATGAAAAAAGCGAGACAGACAGAAACTATGTGTCCTGCCCCGGGTCACTCAGCCTCCGCTCTCCTTGGCTCCAAGCCCAGCATTCTATCCACTGTAGCACGTAGCTACCTGGGGAAACCCAGTAGCCTGGAGCAGGGTGATGTGAGGAAAGTGGTATTTCAGAAAGATGAAGCTAGTAGGGATGGGGGAAGGCTGAGCCATGGTGGCCAGTATAGGATTCTGGGGGGATAGATAATAAGGAATGGCACTAGGGTGAGAGCATTTGGGAGGCATTTCAAAGGAAGAAATAACGGGACTGGGTCACAGTCTGGATGTAGGGAATGAAAGGCAGAAAGAGAGACACACAGAGAAAGGGAGAGAGAGAAAGAGACTAAGGGGCACACATGAGGCACAGCGAGTAGAGCACCAGCTCTGGAGTCAGGACATGAGTTCAAATCTGACCTCAGACACTTACTGGTGTGTGATCCTGGACAAGTCATTAAACCCTAATTGCCTCCTAAGGGGGAAAAAAATAAAATTTTAAAAATGAGAGACAGGGAAAAGAATGCCTCCCACCTCTCATCTCGCCCCCACCTACCCCAGACTCTTCCCTCCAGCTCCAATCTTGCCTCTCTCTCCCCAGGACAATCCTTAATGGTTCAGCCCTTCTTTCACCTCTCACCCCTGGTGGGGTCCATTTCCCAGCATCTTTACCCAGCCTTCTCCATCCCTCCTTCTTCCCACTTCTGCCATCCAGGAAGCTGCACCCAGAGCTCCCTTCTCTTTGTCCAGGGGGTGACTCTAGTGGCCCACTGGTCTACCAGAAGGCTGGCACCTGGACCCTGGTGGGTATTATCTCCTGGGGCAGTAGCACCTGCTCCACCTCCAGCCCTGGCATGTATGCCTGGGTGATTGAACTCATGCCTTGGGTGCAGAAGACCCTGGCTGCCAACTGAGTTTCCTACAGGGCACAGTCCTGTATTTCCCATGTGATTATAGGAGATCCCAATAAACTTCCTGGACAGAAGAAGAGTTGTTTCTGATTCCTGTCTGTGCCTGGGAGGCAAACCTGACCTGTGGTTGGCCTCCTCTGGGGATTTCTCCCCCATCTTTCTCCTCCTTCCTTCTCTCCAGAGGTCAGTCCTGGGCTGAGAATGCAGGGCAAGAGCTTGGTACTACGCCCCCCCAGGGATCCCTTAGCCCTGTGTCTCCTGACCACCTCACATCTCATAGTTTCCTCTTCCCAGGGTCCTCTCCCTCCCCCAAAGGCTCCCCCAAGCCCTGCTCTGGGACAGGGAAGGCTTTTTCTCAGCTATCAGCTGTGGGATTGGGAAGGAACAGAGTGAGCTGCACCCACAGTACATAAAGACGAAGGAGACAGAGGGAGGGTCGGTCATTTCCCAGTAGCCTCAGGGCCAGTCTGGCTGGGAAGGGAAACTTGGAGGAGAAAAGTAGTTTCCTTTTTAAAATAGAGTTTTGTCGATACCTTTGGGTTTTCCATAACCTAGATTTCTCCTTGTATCCCATCTCCTGCCCCTTCCAGAGAAACCCCTGAAACAGAATTTTTTAAAAACAGAGGAAGAAGGCTTGGTGGGGAGGGGGGTGGTGTATGAATGATTTTTTTTTGTATGAATTTAGAATGAACCAATCAACACAGAAAAAATCATCAGAATATGTAATGTTCTGCAAAGGAGGGGTGGGAGAGCTACATGCTCGTACTTCTTTGTGATCAAGCTTGTGACAGAAGTAGTTTGTATTCCCTCATTTATGGGCTTAGGTGCTAGCCTCTGGGTGAAGTGACGGAGATACAAGGAAAACGGAGAAACAGGCCCTGCTCACCGAGAGCTTACATGCACCTAGAGTGAAATAACGTAGACAGACAAACGGACAGGAGCATATATTCATACATACACAGATGACGGATGATGACTGGATGGCTGGATGGATAAATGGATGGACAGGTAGATCAATGGATGATGGACAGACAGACCACTTATCTACCATGTACCAGGTCTTGTACTGTGTTCTGGGGGGTACAAATTGCTGTTCATCCTATGTTTTTGAAAAGGAGCAGTGATATCACAAGTGATGTCTTGACTTGCGCAAGGATTAGGTTTAAGGGAGGCAAAGCTGTCCAAAGTCCTCGACCCCACTTTCTCTTCCTGGGTCATCAAAGTCCAATGGCAGGACAAAAGTTAGGACCATGAGAGTGGATGACCTTCTGTCTTGGTGTCTACAATGTCTGATTAAGCTCTACGTGCTCCCCGGGTCCTGCTTCAGTCGCCTTCATGGTCACTGGAACAAGTGTTCTCATCCATTCATTCTACTGGGGGAAGTCTTCACATGCTTGGGGTAGACATCCTCGTCACTCACAAGTGTAAGGCATGTACCTGAGGGACAAACACAGGCAAGCAAGATAATCCTGGCCCTCAGGGAGCTCACATGCTAGGGGTTCTGAAAAGGAGAGTGCCCGCAGCAGGGGTGGGGCAGAAGGAGGAGAAGGGTGGCACAGAGGTTTGGGAAAAAGTTCACCTGTCAGAACTGGTATGTGTCCAACAGTGTAATGAGGTACAAGGTCATCTTGGGACAAGGAGCGGGGGCTCAGGAAAGGCTTCTGCAGCAGATGGCACCTGAACTACTAGACTTCAGGGGGCATTCCATTGGCTCCCTCTCAGAGTCCCCCATACACACACTTACATTCACACACACACACCCACAAACTTACACACACTCACACATACACCTACAAACTTATACACACTCATACATACACATACACACTCTCACATACACACACACACTCATGCACTCATATATACTCTCACACATACATTCTCACATAAACTCATATACACTCATATACACTCAGCCCACATATTCACACTCACACCCACACACTCACACCCATCTCCACCAAAGGCTCTGAGCAGAGCTGGGGGTTTTGACAGAAGGACTTATAAATGCCCTTCAGAATTAAGGAAGGTAGCTGTGTACTGGACGTGAGTGGGAAAGAAGACATGGGAAAATACCCATTGCTTTCATTGTTCTTGGCTCAGTGACCAAAGAAATCTCCAGAAGGGTGGCCTCCTGATGGCTTGGGCTCCAGGTGAAATGAAGACCAGCTGTGGCTTTCTCAGGCACAGGCAGGGAGCAGGGGCACAGGGCCCCACCTGAAGAACCCTCAGAGAGGAGCCCTATATGCCAAGTCCCAAGGTCTCATGATAACAAGGGGCTGATTCAATGAGGCTGAAGCATATAAGGAGGTGCTCAAAGATCAGCCCCTGCTTCCCTACCACCAGCCTGCCTCTGGCTCCTCTTCCACTTAGCCATCACTGGCTCTGCTTCTGGTAAGTGTGGGATTCCTGCACAGTTCAGAGGCAGGCTCCTGGGATTTATTACCGTTGTTTTTAGCTACAACGTACTTTTAGGTCTACCAAGTATTTTCCTTTTATTATCTCACTGGATTCTCACAACAACCCTGGAGGTAGGTGCTACTATTATCCCTATTTCATAGATGAGGGAACTGAGGCTGCAAGCCAGGATTTGCCCAAGGCCTATGTCATGTTTCCTCATCTCAGAGTTGGCCTAGCCTAGCCCATTCTCCTGATTTTACAGAGAAGGAAACTGAGGCTTAGGGAGATGTAACATTTCCTTGGTCAGTTCTCCCGGCAGGAGCAAGGACATGCTCTCTGCTTTGCTCTGGGTGGACAGCACCATTGGCTGGGCAGAGTGGTCTCGGGGCTCTGGGTCACAGAGCCTGAGGCCTCTGCCCAGAAAGGAGATCGTGGAGCAGCCACTGGGCCACAGGCTTCCCCTGAGAGAATTTAAGGGGTTGGTGCTCCTGAATTATCTCCCCAATGTTGCCTGGAACTCCTCAGATTAAGATTCATTTGGAGCAACTCATGTCCTCTTTTAAAACTCAAATGTCCCTGAAGATTTTCTTTCCTGCTTAAGGGTGGATGCTTTCTTCTGACAGTGAGCTAACATCTCCATCACCACAGCTAACATTAATAGAGTTTGAAGGTTTGTAAAGCATTTTGTGTCTGTGAGCATCCTTTGATTGTGTGATGTAGGAGACGCTGTTTTTATACCCATTTTACAGGCTGAAAAAGGTTAAATTCACAACTAGGAAAGGACCCAGGCAGAATCTGAAACATCGCCAGGAAGCTGTTTCAGAGAGAACAGGTCTGAAGGAGACAAGTGAGGGCCTTGAGGGTGGGGGCAGGATCAACTTTCCTATCTTGGTAGATGTGAGAGGTAGGTGGGTTGGGAAGCTTTGGCTGTTTTCCCTAGGATTTTAGATTTAGATCTGGGAACCAGGAAAGTGAGCAGATGGCCCTGGCCCTAGGAGGGAGCCCCAGCCCATGACATGGCCATGGCTCTTGGGGATAAGGGGTCCCCATGTGGGCAATTCTACCCAGGGGTCTTTGGGGACTGAGAGGCTTCCTGGCTAGGCCTTTGGCAGGGGTGGGGTGTGGGAAGGGCTCTCTCTCTCTCTAGCATTTCCATAATTGTCCCCTTTTCATTCTCCTTTGGATTCACCACCTTGTGTCCCTCTCTGCGGTCTCCTCACATTCCAAGTCTTCTCATACCTGAGGTCCCTTCACATTCTAGGGTCTTTCTGTACTCTCTGGGGTCTCCCCTCATCTCCCTAGGATTCCTTCAACATTCTGGGGTCTCCCTCACAATCCCTGCCTTATGATTTCTTCTCACTCTTGGCATAGGAGGTTCTCCCCTCATCCCCTAGAGATAGACTGCCCAAGGGGCTTCATTAGGGTCTCAGGGACAAGTCCAAAGGCTGGGCCTTTGCCTGTGACAGTTTTGCCCTAGGAGACTCTGGGCCTCAGCTGAGACAGGTGCTGTGCCCCTCCTCCCCAGGATGGTCCAAACTCTGGCCCCTTAGTTCTCTCCCACCCCTCCCTCTGTCCCTGTGTTTTGGGGCTGGGAACCGACACTCCCCAAGGGTCACCTTGCCCCTAGTCTTCTAGAAGTTGGGTCTAAATTCCAAATCCAGTGTCTCCAGAAGCAAAGACCATTAAAAGAGTGAGGTGGGGATGGGGGCAGGGATCCTATCAGGTGGTGTGGGGACTCAATCACTCCTTGTATATGTTGAGAGGGGGCTAAGTCCCAACCTTGGCTTCCAGTTTATAATTCTAACACCAGGCTGCAGAGTCCCAGCTATTGAGCCAGTCCTGACTGGTCTGGTGAAGATGCCCTCCCTGGTTCCTGGCAGGTGAGGTTGTAGGCCCAGGATGGATGGAAAATGCCCCTCTCCCCTCCCCAGTAAAGGGGTAGAAGGCCCTGGAGGGGTTGGCACAGGAAGGGAAGGCACACGAAGGCCTCCTGACTCCCAGGACCTGCTGGGGAGTGACGAAGGCAGAGAGGGACAGACTTTTGCAGAAGGCATGACAGGTATAGAATCAGGTATGGAGTTCAGAGGCTCCAGCATTCAACAGGATTAGGCTCAGACCCAGCTAGGATCTCAGGGCCTATGGCTGGAAGCCATAGGCTTGTCTACGCCAACCCAACCTGTCAGTCAATAAACATTTAATAATCACCTACTGTGTGCCAGATGCTGTGCTAAGTATTGGAGACACAAAGCAAGGAAAAAATATCTTTCCTGCCTTGAAGAAGATTACATTCTAATGGGAGAAACAACATGCAAATAACTACAAATGTGCCCATTTTACAGAGGAAGAAGCCAAAACAGGTTAGGTGACTTATCCAAAGTCACACCATTAAAAGCAGCACAGCCAGAATCTGAATTCAGGTTCTCCTACTCCTACTGTTCCTATGTTTCCAGCCCACAAAAGGCTGAGAAGGGGCTGGGGCTGGGGTCTTATGTGAAAACAGAAAGACCAAGTCAGGGTAGTTCCCTTCCAGACACTCACTCCTCCTCCTCCTCTTCCTCTCCTTGGGTGGCCCTGTGAGGGGAGGGATGTCCCCTCCATTCTTTCTCTCCTTCAGCTTACCGATGGCTACCATTTTTGTGGAGGGTCCCTCATCAGCCAAGATTGGGTATCACTGCTGCCCACTGCCTAGTCAAGTAAGGGGAGCTCATCCAAGGTTATTTGTGTGTTTCATTGACCCACTGGGCAATCTGGTGAAATCCATGGACCCCTTTTTAAAAGAATTTTTTTAAATGCATAACAAAATACAGAGGATTATGAAAGAAATCAATTATGTGGAAATGTAATTTTAAAAATATAGAAAGTTCCAAGGTCATGGCCCCCTGGTTAAGAACCAAAGAAGACAGAAGTTTCCAACTCTAAGGGGGAGGGGAAGGGGAAGTTGGGTTTGGGTGGGGGTTGGTGGAACCTCAATAGCTGCCCGTTTGGCTCTCCTCGTGGGCTGCTCCTTGCCCTCCTCTCCCCCTCCCCCAGGAGTCGCAGGGGGGTAATCAGTGAATTTGACCAGGGCTCTGACAATAAGGACATCGACCAGCTGTAGCCCAGGCTTGGTGGGGTGGAGGGGGAAACTCAACTATTAAACTGAGGCCAAGGGTGGCCAAGGGTGCAGCTATCCCCACAAGTGACCCTTGACTTCCAAACCAGGATTTAGAATCTTGTGAACATTTCAGAAGTGGGTTAGGCCAACTCCGATCTGATCACAAATCCCCTGCTGGATGTTTCAGAGGTGAGGGGGTCTCCCAATCTCATGAGAGTCCATTCCATTTGGGGGTCACTCAACGTTCAGAACTCCTTCCTGATGGCTGCTTCTGCAAGTCATTTTGTTCTGAGAACAGAAGGGTCCAGTCACTCAGTGTGAGATGCCATCTGCCCTGGACTGAGGAGGTTAAGGGGAGTGTACATGGGAATGACCAGATCTGGTGGTCAGACTCCTAGTCCCATCCAGGCTCATGAGGTTCAGGCATTCCTGAGTGGGACATGGGGCTGTCCCTCTGGGAGACTCAGTGAGGGCAAGCATGAGCCCCCAAGCAGAAGCTCCTGCCCTGGTTCCTGGCCCTACCCTTGACCCCTTAGGTTTTGATTCACCCCAAATTCATCAAGGCCCCCTACAGTAAGAACATTGCCTTAGTGAAACTAAGGATCTCAGATTCCATACCACGTCCCTATCTGCATGCCCAGTGCCAGGGACTACTTCCCTGAAGACTCCATTTGTGTCACTAGCAGCTGGGGCAGGACCATTACAAAGGGGAGTGAAGGACAGAGGGAGGCTGGGCTAGCTCTGTGACCTTGGGCAACGACTCTGAGCCTCAGGTGCACTCGATGAGCCCAGGACCCTTTCCAACCTGAGATAGTGATCCCCTGGCAGTCTTGTCCTTGACAGGTTACTGTCCCTTCATGCAGGCTTCTCTCTCTTTCTCTCCAGACTACAAAGGCCCAAGAAGCTTCAGCAGGCAATGTTGCCCCTCCGGTCCAACACTCAGTGCAAGAAGCTGTGGGGCAGCTGCATCAGCCCAGAGGTGGTGCGCACCAGAGCCGAAAGGGCCTCCTCCTGTAGGGTCTCCCAGGGCCCTTTTCCCTGAACCTTGTCATCCCTCATCAACATTGCTCCCATCTGTAAAATGGAGGGGGAAGGAAGGAAACAAATTAGTTATTCTATGGGTGCTAAGAACCCCATATTTGGATTCTTGCAACCCTGGGAGGTAGATGTGATTATTTTCCCCATTTCACAGTTAAGGAAACTGAGGCAGAGGGTAAGTGACTTATGCAGGGTCATATGGCCTGTAAGTATCTGAAGCTAGATTTGAACTAAGCTCCAGGCTCTATCCATTGTGTCACGCAGCTGCCTCAACATGACAATACTCCCAAGCACAGCTTGTTTCACAAGGCTGACTGTAAGAAGGCACTCTGAAAACCTCAAGTCTCCCTTCCTTCCTGGGCCCATCACCTAGGGAGTCTGTCTCTGCTCTAATCCCAGTATCCCCCATGGCCCTTACGGACTGGAGGATCAGAGCTTCAGCAAGAGGAAAGCCTTATGGTTCAACCCTCAGATTTTACCAAGCAGGAAACAGACAGAGGCTGAGGGCAATTAGGCGACTCACCCAAGTCAGCCAGAGGCAGAACTGGAAAGCCATGTCCTCTGCCTCCAAATTCAGGCCTCTTTCCATGAAGTCTCCTCTCCTAAAGGGACTAAATCTCTTTCCTTCGGTCTGTTTATTTTCAACCGCCCCACCACAGATTCCCACTTCTCAGCCTCAGTTTTCACATCGGTAAAATCAGGATTAAAAATAGCATCTACTTCACAGGACAATGTTACGTATATTTTATCTCCCCCTTGGAAGGTAAATTCCTTGAGTGTAGGGGTTAAATTCATTAAGGATTATTTATTTTATTAAGCACCTTTTAGGTACTTAATAAAAGCTACCCAAAAAATGAAATGATCCTTACTCTCAAGTTGACTTGGAAGCTTGGATAGTGCTGGACTTGGAGTCAGGAAGACCTGAGTTGTTCACTTGTGTGATCCTGGCCAGTCACTTCACCCCACTGTACCTCAGTTTCCTCACGTGTAAACAAGATAATACAGTTATCCCTTCCACAGAGTGACTTTTCCCACTGTGGTTTTGCTACATCACGGGTTGGCATAAGAAATTAAATGAGAATCTTTTGGGAGTTTGGCAAAAGTCGCAGACAACACACTAATACCTGCAGATGATGCAGAAAAAGTTTAGAAACTTAGAAATGCACAAAACATATGTATAATATTATATAATATCAATATATTTTATCTTTTAATACCATAATAATTCAGACTGCTTCTCTGGTAAGAAAGAAAGGCCAAAAATGTTACATGGATTTTCCAAGTTATGGGGACACAGTGCCCCTAATGCCCACGAGGTGGAAGGGCCAACTGTAAAACCCTGCAGTGCTACATGTAAAGTGCTTTGCAAAGCTGAACACATAATATAAACGTAATAACTATTACATTTATGTAGCTATTAAAAGTAGTGATTACAAGCTATCATTACATAAAAGTATATGCAAAGTAAATACATAACGGAGATTTAGTGACCCCAGTATGTATCATACAGCAGGTGCTTAATAAAAGTGCATTGATTGATTCTCACCTCTCTCTCTTGCCAGGGTGACTGGTGGGCCCCCAGTCTGCCAAAAGGTGGACACCCGGGCCTTGATGGGCATAGTCTCCTGGGGTAGCAACGCCTGTGTCCATTCTAAGCCTGTGGTGTACATTCATGTAACTTGAGTTCCTGACTTGTGTTCAGGAAATTGTAGAGGTCAACTGAGCTCCCAAGGGTCGGGGTAGCCCTGAAATCTCAGTAAAGCCCACTCACTGTATGGCAGCAAGCCGGCCAACCTCCTTCCCGTTCTGTTTGGACTCAGCTGAGGGGGGTGGGAGTGGGGATGAGGGACAGTGTTGGGCACTGGTGGCAAGACCTTGCCTGACCCCAATGAATCCTCTGGACCAGGCGTTCTTAACCCTTTTTGTATGCTTGGACCCCTTTGGCTACCTGGTGACGTCCATGGATCTCCTCTTAGAATGATATTTTTAAATAAAACGCACAGGATTGCAATAAAAACCAATTCCACTGAATAATTTTCAAAATAATCAAAATTCCCAGTTCACAGACTTCCTGAAATCTATGTGTGGATCTCAGGTTAAGAATATTTGCTTGAGGGCTCTTCTCTGGATCTTTCCACCTTATGGGGTGGAGGTTCACCAGCTTCAAAAACTGACCCTGAGCTCCCCTCCTCCTCCCCAAGGACTTGGGCAGGGCCACATATCTTGAGCACACACATATACACCTATCACAGACCCAGGTACAGGCAGACAGGGAGCCCTGGGTGGTTTGGGATGGGAGTGTCTCTGCCCTTCTCCCCCCCAACACTGTATAGGCTGAGACTTCCCCAGAGGCCGATGGATGATCTTCCTGGAAGGCTGTGCCTTGAGATTTCCTCTCATGGACCCCAGCTCTCCTTACCCTTCCCCATATTCAGGTCTCCTCGTTTCCTCCCTTCCTAATGTTACTTCTTGTCTAAATGGTGAAAATGTTTGAGCCCAGGTTCATGGAACAAAATTTAATGCACTTTCAGCAATACTATAGTGAGAGAGGACCTTGAAAGAATTGACAATATGGCCCAGAGAAGACTTTGGGGGAACATGGTAATCATCTTGAAATATCTGGAGAGCCATCAGGTAGAAGGGGGATTTCACACACACACACACACACACACACACGGTGCTGAATATAAATAATAAAAGTATGTATGCATGGGGTAAAAATATACATGCTATAAAAGCATATACACACACTGTAGACAGACACACACGTGTACATGTCTCTAAATACACATTCTGCATTCACTGGAAGAACAAACATCCCCATCTCCCTTGGCTCCTCTGCATTTAGGAATTGACATAGCATGCCCTTAACCAGACTCTGAGGCCATTATTTAAGGGGGAATTAGCACAGAGATGGGCAGCTGCCGACAGGGTGTCTCTGTGGAGGGCACAGGTGCCCACTGTGTTCTCTACCCACGTCCCTGTCCGCGTAGCTGGAGCCATTAACACCAGAGATAACAGGTGCTATGGCCAGCTGCTGGAGGAGGCGATAGGGTTGGTTATTTGCAGTGCCAGGTCATATGGCTCCCAGGACTGTGTTTCTGGTGGTCAGGGGTGGGCAGAGAATCGAATAGGCCTTGGAGACTAGTGCTGGAATGAGGGACGGTTCCATCCACCATTCCTCTCTGGAGCTTTTGTGGGGAAGTGCTCCTCCATTACAACTGATGACAGCCACCAGCCCTGGGGGCCCCTCCAACACAAGGAAGCTAACCGCTTTGCCTTCATCCCTTTAATTTGCCCCAGAGGCCCCAGCTCACCCAAGGCAGCAAGGGCTGGCCAACAGAGGTGAAAAGACTGAGCCAAGGTCATACAGAGTTGAATGGCAAAGATGGGCCCAGAGCCTAGGTCTTTGGGGGTGGGGTTTCTGGACACAACTCCTGTTCTGGGGCAGCAGGCCTGATAACCCCCAGTTCATTGGTGGCTCAGTCATCACCATTTTTCTACTCTGAGACTTTCCTGATTCTTTCAGTTGCTACTGTCTTCCCCTTACCTCCCCCCTCCCCCCAAAATTCCCTTCGCAAATCTCTCTATATTGTGAGCTCCTTGAAGGCAGATACCACCCCTTTTATCTTGGGATGCCCAGGGCCCAAGAGCACTTGGTATACAGTTATTCAAGTTTATGGATTGGGGGAAGGGAATAAGGATTTATAGAGCACCTACTATGTGCCAGAAATGATGCTAAACACTTTAGAGATTATCTTATTTGACTCACACACCAACCCTGAAGGAAGATGCTGTTATCATCCTCATTTTAGTTGAGGAAATAGAGGCAAACAAGTTAGGTGACTTGGCCAGAATCCCACAGCTAGGGAGTTTCTGAGACTGGATTCCAACTCAGGTCTTCCTGACTCTAGGCCTGTGACAATTAAGCTTTCAGGTCTAATTCAGAGGCCCTTGGCAGCCCTTCCTGTGTCCTGCAACCCAAGCATCAAAGGAAGTGGGCACATGCAGCCCAAAGTTAGCATCACTGTGCGAGGATAGCGTGGGAGTGTTTGGCACATTCACAGCCGGTCTCTGACCCAGGTTCTCCAACAGTCTCATTTGACATCCTAGCCCTGCCCTCCCCTGAACCTCCTGGTCCTCCGCCCCTCCCCGTGCTGTCCCCACTCATCAGGCCCCTCTGCTCTCCCACTCCAAGGTCAGGTGTGTACCTTGCCACAATTTAAGTCCCATGACTCCAAGACAACTGCCGAATGTGTGTGTGTGTGTGTGTGTGTGTGAGCACCCAGACACAAGGCTTCTCACCTTCAGCTCATTAGCCATTCAGGGACATACACACACCACCCTGAAAACATTCTGCGTGCCCCCAAGGGTTGCCTGGCTTCAGCTCTGAGGCACAGGATGCTCTGACCTCTCTTTGACTGATGTGGTTCCTGCCCACCTGGGGCTTTCCTAGGACAGCCCAGATGAACACAAAGCCCACTGGAGTTCAAGGTCTACCTTCATCTAGCTCCCTGCCTCCCAAGCTGTACCCAGGGCCCTTAGCCACTCACCCACTGCAGGGCCTCAATTCTGACTTGTATTCTGGCCATGTACCTATGCTGGGGGAAAAGCTGGCTGGAGACTGGGGTGGTGGCGACAGAAACTTTCACCAACTTTATTGAATTTATTTTTTTAAAGAAATAACAGTGTGGCAATGGTGGTGCTGTTCCAGTCATTCCCTTTGGGAGTTTTTGCTCCCTTTGTTTCCCCCAGGTGCTAGCCAGGTAGGAAGAGGTATCAGGGGCTGGACCCAAATCCCTACTTGCTCGTGTCTACCAGGTGACCTTGGATGCCTCACTCTGGGGGTATTAAAACGGAAGCAGCAGGCACTACAGCCCTACCTCCAGGATCCTGGCCTCAGATGGGGCCTCCCATCTCCCCCAGCTCAGCTTCATCTCACACACTTCACTCACACATGAGGTTAGGGTCCTTTCAGTTTGTTGGTTTTTTATTTAAATGTAGATCATTAGTCAAATGACTGAAAACCAATAACGAAAAATAGTCCTTTAGTGTCTTCTGTCTGCTGCTCCCAGCCGCCCCAATACAGGCCCTGGGTGAGGCTGGGCCTGCGGTGCTGCTCCTCTGGAGGCCAGCAGGAGAGCTGGGGCTGGCCAGGCAGGAGTGGGGGGGCAGTAGAGTCAGTCTCTTGTCAGGCCTCCCCGTCGGGAGTTAGGATTCTTGATTCCTGTGGTTTGTTTCTTCTTAAATATGTACACATTCATTTACAGTCTGTGGCCACAGGGAATCAATTTCCCCCAAACCCTGTGGACTGAGTCACTAACCAACTGCTGCTCCCACCCCACCCCACCGCCCCGAGGCCCCTGAAACAGGCCCCAGGCCTCCTCAAGCTGCGGCCAGCTGGCCCAGGACCCGCCTGAACTGCTGAGTGCTCTGGCCCAGCTCCTTCACACGGTCCACCATGTCCTGGGCGGCCGTGGGGGAAGGGTACTGCAGGGCTGCTGTCTTGGTGGTCACCACGATCTCCTTTAGCATGTCACACAAGAGGTTGCTATAATGGGTCACTTGGCTCCGGACATCTGGGGCCTTGGCTTGGCGGGACAAGGTGTCACCGATGAACACCAGCTTGTGGGCACTGAGGATGACAAACTTGCTGTGGGCTACAAAGATCTTAGGGGGTTGGTTGGTGGCAACGGCAGTGAAGAAGGCATCCACAGCATTGGTTAAGGTGGTCAGATTGGCCTCACACTGCTCCAGGTAGAAAAGCAGCAGCTGTCGGTCTGAGGGACCCAGGCCCCCCGGCCTCCCTGGGGCCAGGGGCTGAGAGGGTGTCCAGTTGGACAGGTCGTGATCAATGGGCCGGGACACCTCCTGCTCCAGCCGCTCAAACTGCTTTATCTGGCAGGAAGAAAATGAAATGACAAACTGGTTGAAAGGGTCTCTGGGGCCAGACCTACCACCAATTTAACCCCTACTACTGGCAGATGACCTTTCACAACCATCCCCTCAACCTGACCAAAGCTCTGGCACAAAGGCAGGGTAGGTATCATGCCCCCACTGCACAAATGGAGAAAGAAACTCTAATGTGCCCAAGGTCACAGAGCAGGTCACTGGTGCAAGCTGGGGCAGGAGCACCTCCTTCAAAATTGTGTAAATGAGGACAGTAGTTTGGAAGAGTGGGAAGGGCCCCAGGCTGGGTTCGTGGGGCCCGAGTCTGCCACTCATCTCCACAAAGGTCAGCTCCCTTAACTATAAAATGTGGAGAGGACTCCCACTGTCCTCTCGAAGATGCTGGCAGAAAGGGTTGCATCCATTTTAACCAGACATCTACAGAAGGTGTGACTGTGGTCCCTGCAGCTGAGAGCCAGCAGGGCTGGGCAGGGGGGACGTTGGGGTAGGCAGGCACAGCCACTCACCTGCTGTTGCTCCAGCTGTCCTTTCCCCTGCCGAATGATGTTCCCTTTCTCTAATAACTCCTTCTGGGTTTTCTCAAACTCTTCCTTTCCCTAGGAAGGAGGAGGCAGAGGAGACAATGAGGATGTGGCTGCCCCTTGTCTGGGCCCCTGGCCTCTGAGCACACCAAGGTCGGAGAGAAGGAGCATTCTCTGGGCCTGGAAGATGAAGCCGGCTGTGTGCCCACCAGGGGGCGATGGCAGCCCATGATGGAGTCCACACTTGGGGAAAACCCAATAAGCTTTCTCAGCCTTTTCCCATCTAGGGATTCCCCAGTCTCAGTGACCTCAAAGGAGGCTCCTTCAAGCTCCCCTGCTGGGAGTGAAAGGCCCTATGTGGGGCTTCTACCCTGCTGTTCTCTGGAGCAAGCGGCCAGCCTAGAGCTGGGGAGGGGTCCAGGAGAGTGGGAAGTGGCGGGCATGCTCAGTTCGGCTCCTGGTTCTCAAAGGCTTACCCCACAGGACCCAACAGAAGCTGATCTGAAGAGGGAACACCTGAGGAGGAAGCAGGAGGAGAAACCTGGGAGACGGCCCCCCAGAAGTCAGTAAGAGTCCTTGGGGGCCAGGGCCAGTATTCTTGAACCAAGGAGGCTGAGTGGACGCTGAGGAGCCCAGAATCCTGGCTTCTGACCCTGCCAACTCCCAGCCTAGACACATCTGGGTCTGAGTCCCTGAGCTGCCCACACTAACCCAGTGCCCTCTCCCTGCCATCCTCTCGAGGGCTCAGCCCTTTCTCAGGCTGTCTGGGGACCCAGCAGGCCTCCTGGATAACAGAACAGGCCCTGGGGGAGATGATGCCATGTCAGCCAGCACCCTGCAGGCCTGGCTCTAGGGAAAGGCGACTTGTTTAGAGTGAGGGAGGGAAGAGGGATAAGGAGGGACAGACAAGGGGAGAGATGGATTGAGGCAGGGGGAACAAGATGCGGGGGAGGGGAGGAGCAAGCACTGAGCGAGAGGAGGTGCCAGCCTGGGCAGCTCCAAATCCTGCAAGCTTGTCATATCTTGTCCCACTCCACCATCCCATTCTGACCCTGGCTGTCCAAGGCTCTGCCTGTGCAGCCCCCCAAGCCATGTCCCTGGGCCCCAGAGTAAGCCCCTTGACCTCCAGGCCTTGCCAAGCTCTCTGCCTGCTGCCCTTGGCCAGGCCCTCGCACGCCCTCTCACCTGCAGATGGACGTAGTCGTAGTCCTCCATCCAGCCTTCCTCACTGCTCTCATACTGCCCGCCAGGGGCATCTTGGGAAGTGAACTTGGGAGGGGAGGGCAGAGGCCTTGACTGGATGCTGCTGGCCTTGTCCAAGGGGGGCCCGGTGTGGGGGGGTTGGGGAGGCGCTGGCTGGTTCCCTGCCTCAGGGCCAGCCCCATTGGGCGGTTTTGTCCTTTTGAAGAGGAGCGAAGCATTGCCATGCAAGAAAGAGGCCAGCTGCTTGGCATCATCGGGGATGCCTCGGGAGCACGTGACAAAGCGGTCCAGGTTGTCGGGTGCTCCTGGGGGCTGTCCCCCCCCTACCAGGGAGTTCAGCGCCCATTGGCAGCTGTCCAAGGCCTGGCTATGTGCCAACAATGTCTGATATACATCTTCCATTTTTTGGAGCTGTTTGCTGAGTTTGGCATGCAGGGCCCGGTCCGTGGAGTGGGCAGCATTGCCCACGGCCCCTCGGGCAAACTCCAACAGTTCCCGCACGGAGCCTTTCACCTCAACCACAGCAACCTGCAGACTGGGAATCTGGGGCTCCAGCAGATCAGGGTCCCGCCAGCCACTGCCACTGACGAAGGACATGAGGTGGGCCACGGACACACTCACACCATGCTGCAGTTTGGCCAGCATCTCCATGGCGGCATCCAGGTCTATGGGCAGCAGCTCCCTGCCCGCCACCGGCTCCTTTACGGGGACAACGTCCAGGGAAGAGGAGGACAGGTTGCTGCGGGTGCTGCCGGTACTAGAGGCTGACAGACGTTTGCCGTCGGCCCGGGGCTCACGGTCAGCCTGCGGTGGTATGTCATACACGCTCTCCCCATCAGCCTCCAGAGAAGCAGCCCGGCTGCCGGCCAGTGCCAGGTCCCGAGGAACATCGTACACGGAACCTGGGGGGCCAGAGCCTAACTTGCGCAGGCCAGGAGGCACATCGTAGATCTCCTGGGGTGGGGCTGTGGCAGGAGTGCTCTTGCCAGCAGGTGGGGGGACATCGTAGACATCATCCGCTGGATATGAATCTGTGGTGGGGATGGGCGAGGATGCCAGGATCAGCGGATGCCGGGTGGGGTCAAAGGGCTTGGGTTTCAAGAAGGCAGGGGGCACATCATAGGTCTCTTCCCGCAAAGGTCCATCAGGCACATCCTTGCTCACAGACGGGGGAATATCATATACCTGGAAGGTAAGGGACAGAGTGTCAGGGTCTTGCCCTTCTGGGAAATCCAAGGCCTCACGGCATGTTACAGACAGCTGGGATCACTGAGGGTACCACCATGCCAAGTGGCCCTGGTCTGTGAGAAGGGAACTTTGTGGACCCAGGGTATGGATGCATGTGTGTGCAGATGGACACCTTGTGGTGTGCCTGGAGAGGATGCATGTGCATGGCACATGTATGTGCATGGCAGGAAGGACTGAGGCCAGGCTGCTCAACCCCTCAGACTCATTACCCTTGTCATCCTGAGTAATCACTTCATTGATCTTGGCCTCAGTTTCCCTCTATGCAAGATCCCCTGTCCAACAGCTCTAAATCTTTACAAGTCTACATACAGATACCTCCACCAACATGTGTAAGGCCAGGCCTGCTAGGAGGGGGACCACACAAAGAACCACTGGCTCACTCACCATATGGTGGTTTGGTGGCTGTAGGGTCTTCTCCACACTGGGGGGCACATCGTAGATGTCCAGGGAGGGGTCACGGCTGTTGGGGCCTTTGACAGCCATGGGGGGCGTGTCATACACCTGCCAAGAGAAAACCCATGGTTAAGGTGGTGCTGTTTTCCTGCCACCCCACCCCCCACAGCCCTGGTCCCTGCTGACTGGGCTCAAGGGCAGGTGTGTCCCTAGGGGAGTAAAGAATTGGGGATGCCAGGTTGTGGAAGCTGCAGTGCCCTGGGATTGGAGGGGACCCCCAGGGGAAGGAGCCCTCCTCCCTCTGTATCCTTACCTCTTGGCTGTACTGGTTGGGGAGCAAGCCCCTGACAGGGGGGACATCATAAATTTCCTGGGTCCCTGACAAGAGGTGCCTTGGAATGTCATATTCGTCCTGCTCGGGTTTGGGAGATTCATAGACGTAGGCCTGCCCGACCCGTGTGGGCACCACCACCTGAGCAAGTGGGAAACCGAGATAATCAACTGATGGAGGAAGACTGATAGAGACTGCTGTGCGCCAGCACAGTGAATGCGCTGAGGTGAATCTCAGAATCTCACTGGCAGAAGGGAAGTCCAGGTGTCCAAGGAGCCAGATGAAAATGGAATTGGGAAACATTTAACAAAATAAAAATACAACAAAGATAATGCTAATTAACACACCACCTGCAGAGAGCAGCCCTCATTTTTGGGTCTGACATCACCAATCTAGGGCCCCCAAGACCCTCCCCTGGCAACTTGTCCCAAGTAGTCAGACTCAGCTGGAAGAGGCCCAGCTGAGGATGCTGCTCCAGGGCCACCTAGGGCAGGCCCCTTCTGGAAAGAGAGTCTTGAACAGTGCCTGGAACGTGGAGCTGAGCAAATGCTCTGAAACAGCTTGGCTCAAGGGCCCCAGAACCAGAAATGGGGAGGGGCAGGGGCAGGATTCACATCTGGAACTCTTGCAGTTGTGTCCCAATGCAGAGTCTGGGGGTGGTGAGGGAGGTATTTGGGCCCTCCGTATCACAGGAAGCGGGTGAAACTTCACACTCAAGAGACACAAGAGCGGCAAAGAGGGTTTGGGGGCAGCCAGCCTGGGAAGGGCCTTGGATGCGACAGACAGAAGAGGCCTCTCCCTTGCCCCCCACAGAAGATCAACCTCTTGGACAAACCTACTTTCCCAAAGGGCAGCTGACCAGGCTGCTCCCAGCTGGGGCAGGAAGGGAGGCTACGGTTCTGGCCTCTCAGCTCCCACCTTCCCAGGGACCTTGGAGCTCCTTGGCCACTCAGGCAAAGCCGGGAAGGAAACGGAGCCTGCACAACAGGACTTGGGCACTTCCTTCCAGCTCAGGGACCCCCAGGCTGGCCCAGGGCGGGGCACAGATGCTGCCCCCTCCTCGGCAGGGCTCCAGCCACTTTGTAGAGTGAACTTCCTGCTCATTTGAGTCCCGGTGCTCTCAGACCCAGTAAAGAGGGAGTTTGGATGAACATCCATCGGTGTATACAAATGAGCTATGTATAAAGCCCAGCTGGGAATGGGAGGACGGGATGGAGGTGGAGATTGCAAATCCCATGGAAAGCTGCACTGCTGCTTCTTACTTAAGTCAGGGACTCTCTCTCAGTTTCCTCATCTGTAAAAGGAAGGTGCCAGATGACCCATAGAGTTCCTTTCTGGCTCAGGCCTGAACTCATAAACAACCTCAGGACAGGTCACCCAAGTCTCCTTGTACTGCCTGCTCTGACAAACAGAAAACATCCACTTGATCAGAGCCTTGAAGATCTCTGGTTTTCGATCTGTAATTGGCATAATCATTGTTCAGCTGTCTGTGACCGAGGACTTAGTGCTCCTGACCTGCCAGAGATCCGAAAAATTGGCTCTTTAAATGCGTTAAACATTAACAACCTCGTTCACCACATCAAAGAACCAAGGACTTTTTTTTGAGCAAAGGTAAACTTTCATTTATATAATAACTGTTTATTAAGTTCCTACTGGGTGCAGTATTTGTTAAATATCTACTGCACGTAAGATCAAACACCCAAAACTAATGCACAACACGAAATAGGACACCGAGAGCTGGAAGGAATCTAGTCCAGTACTCTAATTTTACAGATGAGGAAATGGAGACTGAGATAGGTGGTAGAAGGGGCCAGATCTGAATTCAAGGCCTGCCACCAAGCAGAGTGCCTTCCTAAGGGAGAGAGATTCCAGCCTCTGGCCTGTCACCAATTCTTCATTGGCAAAGGAAAATGAAACGAGGTTTGCCTGCTCTCAGGTCCTCCAGAAACCCCAACCATCCTGACCTGTGCTGAGAGAGAGGATTCTGCCCCCGCAACCCCACATCCCTGATCCAGGGAAAGGAACCCTCCCACTGTGACTGCAGACATGGAGCTCCCCAGCCGGTGATCTGTCAGACCATAGCTGAGCCCAAGCACATAAGAAACAGGGGATTTAAGGGGGGGGCCCAAACTGCTCTATCCAATAAAAAAGAACAGGCCAGAGAGTTCTGGGGCAAAGAGAGGATAATGTGGGCCAGGCAATTAGGAAGCACCACTGAAGCAGCTTTTGGGGATGGACAGACAACAACAGGAGAGCCAAGTGCTGCTAGACCAGGCACCACTTGAGGGCAGGGTCCTGAGCACCAGAGCAGCCGATTCCAGGCCTGATTCTCCTCCTAATGGCTCCCTCCCTACGGACCTCAGTTTCCTTATGTGGCAAATGATGCAGATGGAGAGATTCAGCTGTGAGTTCTCTTCCAACTGTGGAATTCTATTTTGCCTGATCAAAGCTGCCATAAGCTGCCTGGGGACAGAGTGGCACAATGACACATTTGCTTCAGGGGAGAGATCACAACTGGCATAGAGTCACCCTGCATCACTGGTGGCAGAAAACCTGGCTGCTCCTCCAAAGGGGGCCAGATGGAAGGATGGGTCTTTTGCTGGCAGACGGAGCCCTGAGCTCCATGCTGCATCAGCCAGTTGAGCCCACCAGAACCAGGAGCTGGCAGGGTCCCTCTTATTTATCTGTGAGTGCACAGGAGGGAGGCTGTCACCAACCCCTGGATCCCCTCCCAGGGAGCACAGAGATCTCACAAGTGTGCCTGACGCAGCACTCCTGGAAAGGGGTAAACAAAGGAATACAGGGCCCTGGACACACAAGAGGGCACATGGCACAGCTGGCCAGGCTGTAGCTGAGAAGGGGGTGTCTAATGTGATTTTCCAAGAACTGATCCAGCTCAGTTTCCCAGTCAATAGGGCTGAGTCCCACTCAAGGAAAGGAGTTTTGTTTCTTAATTAAAGAGGGCAGCTTGGTTGTGGGACCAGCAACATGCCTGGACTGGAACGGTTGAGGAAAGGGCAGCCCCTGCAGACCTGAGCTCAAGTCCCTTCACACACATTTCCAGTAAGCAGAGGGGCCTGGCTCACACCATGGACCTGGGTGATCCCAAAGTGCCAAGGTCTGGAGGTTTTGAAAGCTGCTGCAAGACAATGGCCCTTGGCCCCTACCCAAGCCCTGTGCCACCCTTCCCTCCCTGCTTCCTATGATCTCTTCAGACACAGTACCCCAAAAACCCTGCAGAAATGAATGTTCATTTGCATCTGGGGGTGGTGCCAAGGTCAGAAAAGGGCTTTTGGGCACAAGAATAAATCTGAATGTAGTCAGTGCACATATGTACGTGTACATGTATCCCATGAACCTGGAGGCACATCAACTCAACCCTGGTCCAGCTCCCACAAGAACACAGAGCCAGCCCCTGGAAATATGGCGACTCTGTCCCACTGCCCGCCCTTAGCACAGACTCACTCCAGTGACTGGCAGCTTCCCCAGCCAGGCCCACGTCATCATCCATTAAGCAGATCTGGTGTTTGGCAGTGCAGCGCCTGATGACGCACTTATCCTCCCTGCTCCCCTCCTCCTGCTTTCCTGCCAAGTGCCTCCTTTCACTGGGCTTGGGGCCCCCAAACCAGCCAGTCAGCCATCAGTAAGGAGAGTTGAGAAGGCTGTATCAGCCCAGCTGGAGGGAGCTTCCTTGTTCTCACCTCCCAAGGTCCCTCTGAGGCTAGAAAAGGGGCAAGGAATGAGGGGAAGAGTTCCACATGCTGCCTTCACCCAAGGAAGAATCACAACATGGAAGGAAAGTGGCTCACCAAGGTCACATATCTCTTCACTGAGGGAGTCAGAGGGCTGGGAAAGGCAGCCAGGCTTCCTCATTCTCAATGAATGTCTGTGTCGGGCTCTCAACTGGCCGCTAGGTGAGCCCTCATAGAGAGCAGAATTAGGAGACCCACCCCCTAAGCTGGGAGACTGGGGCCTCTGCAGATATACAAGGCTGGGATCTCATAGTCTCAGGGCTACAAGGAACATCTTTGGAGAGGCAGGCTAGGCCAGTTTATACTGGAGCAGACCTGTGTGCAAACAGGCTGATGGGCAGGCAGGAAGAAAGGCAGAAGGGTTTATTTTTATTAAGGATTCACTATGGGGTAGGTGCTGTGCCAAATATTAGAGACACAAATACAGGGAAAAAGACAGTCCCTGCCCTCAGGGAACTTATGTTCTAAGGAAAAACAGCCCCTAAAAGAGAGTTGTGGGGGGGAGGTCATTGAAGAACAGCAACGACCCGGCACGCTTGGGGCCCTCTGAGGATGAGGTGTCTCACTCCGCTTTTGGGCAGCTGATCATCAGGATGGGGGGTAGGTCGAGCCAGGCAAGGCATGTGTCTAGCTTCACTGGACAATAAGAGACAGCCCCCTCCAAAGGAGCCCACACCCTTGAAGCTTCTGCAGTGGGTGCCCAGTCTGGGCGAACACATCTCCATTTGCTCCATTTCCCTGGATGGTCCCCCTGGCAACCTCCCCACAGCCTCCCCCCACCCCCACTGTCTCTTAGACCAGAGCAGAGTAGTCTAGGTTACTGCCACCGCGGCCCCTTGCAGACAAATCTCTTCCAACTCTAGAGATTTGATTCTCTTCCAGAGCTATTTTTAGACCCACCTCCTCCCCAGCCAAAACCTGTGGAGGCCCCTGCACCAGGGAGTGGGGGCTTACTGACTCAGGCTGTCAGAGCGGCTGTGGCTGAAGCTGGCTTTGGTTGCCTGGGTGGGAAGGGGAGGAGGGAGCCGCATGCGTGGCAGTGGGGGAGAGGGAGAGCCCAGGGCTAGGACAGAGGTGGAGGGATGGCCGAATGGCCTCCTAGCGACCAGCTGCTGGCAGTCTCCAAGCCCCAAGCTACCTCTCAGCAACCCAGGGAGGGAGGAGTTGGGAGAACCTTCCCCAGGGAATCCCCCCAGGCTCCCCTTCAATCAAGCCAGGAAGGTGGGAGCTAAGACTACGGGGTGGGGAGGAATGGGGGGCTAGCCCAAGGGAGATCATTGTTCCCCAGAGCCAGATGTGCTCAGGGATTTTCCTGGGAGCCCCCACAGCATGTGAGGTAACATGTAGGACACAAGGCTTCTGTTAGAGAAACTGATGATCTTTCAAAAACAAGGTCACTTTCTTTTCTAGATTTTCTAGGGTGAAAGACCTTGTTTAAGTGAAGGCTTATTGGATTAGACAAGGCGGTGGGTATCAAGCGGTGGATGCTAAGTTCCACAGCACTAGGCTCACCTTCACCCCCATCCCCACCACACACAATTTACCTAATGGATGTAGACTTACTGGAATAGACAGGTTTCAAGGAATACTGTGGATTCAAGTGAATTCAAATTCAAGTGAAAAGATGAGGAAGCGAAAGCATTTATATAGGGCTTTAAAGTTCACAAAGCACTTTACAAATATCCTCACGACAGCCCTTTGAGGTAAGCATTACAACTAAGGAAACTGAGGCAAACAGCAGTCAAGAATCTTGCCAGGGTGACTCCGCTAGCCCTGAGATCCCTCTGGGTCCAGGCCCAGCTCCACTTCATATCGGACTGTGCACGGTGCATGTGATCATGGCATAACAGCCAAAGCATGGTCTTTTGGTCGGGAGATGTGGTTTCAAAACCTAACACTGACACTAACCATTTGCATTACTGTAAGCAAATGAGTCTACTCCTCAGCTCCCTAATATGGCAAACAGGCAGAAGAACATTCACACCATTTTCCTCCTGTAATTTACAGCACACGGGAAGCAGCTGTCATTTTCCTTTGCTTCCCCAGAATCCCGGCACTTTGTACGCTGCACATCACTAAGCCAAATTTGTAAAATGAAATTATTTTTAGCTATTGATAGGTGCACTCCCACCTGCTCTCTCACTTAGGGCTTGAAACATCCCTTTCAAGAGGGTATTAGCCCCATTTTACAGATGGACAAACCATGGCACCAAGAAGTTAAAATGACTTTAATATGGCCAGCTGACCAAGCCCAGAGCTGGCAGCAAAGCTCGTGTGTCTGGTTGCTCAGTCCAAGCATATGTGATCAGGCGATGGGAGGAGGTGCTGCCTGTCCCTCCTTTTCAGAGGATCAATGACATCATGGAGTGATGTCTTGGCTTAAGTGAGGCAGAGAGGTACAAAGTCCTCAGCCTCACCCTCTCTTTCAGCGTCATCGACATCCAGCAACAGGGCAGGATGAAAGTCAGATCAACCAGTGATGGCTCAGGATGTGGTGGATGACCTTGGCATCTCTGATGTCAAACCAAGCCCTAAGTGTAGCACAGAGCCTACTTTAGCTGCCTTCATGGTTACTGGAGCAAAGTTTTCATCTGGCCTTTCTGTCGGGGAAAGTCTTCATGTTTGGAGACGACATCCCCCACTAACTGATGGCTCTGAGGCCTGTCAGTTACCCTCAACCTGGGTTAGCTTCTCCCAAGCTGGTTTACTGGAATCTGGCCGCTGCACATGCTACAGCTTCTTGGAGCTCTAGGTGAGAGTTGGGTGACAGGTGGACACCAAAGGTGGATGAGCAGCCCTCACTGCAGAGGTGCCAGGCCTTCCTGAGTATCTCATACACCCACACCCTCCCCATGGGAGGTGGTATGTCCATTGTAGATGCCTACAAAGTCCCCCAAAGGCTGATCAGTGAGCCTGGAACACCAAAGCTATGGTCAGCAGGGCCATGTGGGCTTGTCAGGGATGCTGTGGAGGGGACCTGAGGCATGAGTTGGAGTCAGTCCTAGGACTGGCTACTATTACCAAAGCCAGGAGACAGACAGTTGTGACAGATTCAGGCTACAGGGGCAGGCACTGCATTTTAGAAATCATGAACTATTAAGAGCAGACATTAAGCTACAAAGGCTAATGAACTAGGGATGTTGAACATGAAGGGCCACAGGTATTTCCACGTTTGTAAAGGGTTAGCATGTGGATGGCAGTTAGACCACAGAACCAGGAGGGATTCACTGAAGGTGAATTCACCAAGGCTCCTCTCAGAGCTCTCTGAAGGAGGAATGGGCCAGTGAGGCTCCTCCCCGGAGACCTTCCCACAGGGGATGGAGAGCCACCGGGGCAGTCACTGAGGCAGTCATCGGGGCAGCCACCAGGGCAGGACAGGCTCCTTCCACTCAAGGAGCAATTAGACAAGCAATGCAGTTCTGAAGGAATTAAAAGAGCACTGGGCTCAGGGGGAAGACCTGAGTTCAAGCCCTGGTTTTGACACTTTTTACAGTCTAGAGCCTAATGGAGAGAGTGAGAACCATAAAACAGATCTCACAGCATCATTGTTAAGAACATGCTCCTAAAATCTTACAGCACAGGCATGTGAGTTACAGTTGTGGCCACCGACGCAGGTCTTTCTTTTCCTTTCTGAAAATCTTTTTTTGTTATGAAAACATCAATAAGCACTTCAACAAAGAATACAAGAGGACTGCAGAGGAAGCGGGTCCTCTGAAGCTGGGAGATGCCACAGTAGGAGCTGCCCACAATCTCACTCCAGGAAGAGGGCTGGGAAAGGAGGGAAACTGAGGCAGAAAGTGATTCCCTTTGGGAATTACCAGGGGGCAGAAAAGAGAGCCTCCAAAGCCCATGTCCTCGCTATCCCCTGAGACCTGCTCTGGTGAGCCCTAAGCATCACCTCTCTTCTCTCCCCTAACTTCTGTCCCATCCCCAGTCAGGCTGGCTGCTTCACCATTCCCTTCCCTTCCTCTCCCCTTCCATGGGTCCAGGCCCACCCTAATGGAGAATCTTGGGGAGCCATAAGCCTGAGAGCAGGCAAGTAATGGGGATAAAAAGGAAGGGGGGAATCCTAACTTGTTACCATGGGCTGCTACCTAGAAAAAAAAAAAAGAAAAAAAATTAAAAAGGAAGAAATAAGTGAATGGCAAATGAAAGTCAGCTTCCTCAGAGCCATGCTTCTCTGCAGAAAGAGACTGTTCAGCTAATGGCAGGTCAGGCCAAAGCTCCACGTCTGATGTTCTTAATTGACTGATACTCTCATCGTCAGAGAGAGGGGGGGAGAGAGAGCAGGATTCTGCTGAGGAGCCAGTCAACCACCACCAAGACAGATGTGGAGAAAGTAGAGAAAAGAAAGGGTTGTCCATCCTTTCCCCCTCTTCCCTGAGGGAGCCAGAACAGGCTGGCACAGGCAGGCCCTTCTCTGTCCCAGAGCTCAAGACCCTCTGAAGCAAGGCCCCACAGAGACAGCAGGAGAAGTCACAAGGAACCCTGATATAGCTGAGGGCCAGGCCCCCCTCCCAGAGCAGCCTCAGTTTTGCAGAGCCAGGAGCTCTCCCCTCACACTGATGTAGGGCAGTATGCTGGGGGTCCGCCCTACATCCCACACCCCCTGCCTCAAAATACAAAATACAGGAGAGGATGCATAAAGGGAAGGCAGAATCAAATGTGTCAGGGCTAAGAGCCAGCAGGGCCCAGGGTCTGGGGGACATGTTGAGTAATATTAAGCTAAAGGACTCGGACAGATGGTGGATTCCAATCAGAATTTCAACCACCACTGCAATGGCTGGAGGGAGGTTCAAATATAATCTAGGAATGGTCTGGTTTCAAGGGCGGCTGCAGCCCAGCAGAGGCATGACGGAGGGTGCCAAGGCCAGTAGCATCACAGTGCAGAGCCTGTCCCTGGGACATCAGAGTTCAGGCTGGGACAACAGCACAGACAATCTCTAAGTTCTCCTCCACCATCTCCATTCTAACCCTCTGGCACAACCAGGCCCCAGGCCCCTCTATCCTATTAGCACTCAGGACACTTACTGAAACAGTAGCAGGCTCAATCTCACCTGATCCTCCATTTGAGAAGCAGTGCAGCTATGGAAAGTGCCAGGAGAGGTCTGGGTTAGAGTCCTGCCTCAGTCTACTTGCTATAAGCTGGGGCTGATCCTTGTACTACCTATCCCACTGTACTTGTGAAGAAAGGGCTTTAGTGAATTAAATCTGGTTTCCTGTGGCAGGAGACCCTGTATCTTAGTCTACATGCCCATGGTGTCTGGCACAGAGACTGGTCACTGAAATGACCTAAAACAACCCTCCTAAACTATCCCAGGAAATTCAGCCACCTCTCAGTTAAAGTAACTTTGTCTAAATATCATGAATTGTACACTTGGCTGGAGAGATCTTGGAGCTAGAGGCAGGCGGGCCCCACCCCCACCTGGCTGCCCTACCAGGACAGCTCGGCAGCCAAGACCACAGCTGCTCCAGCTGTCCCTGCGGGGCACAGCTGACATCCTGGATGAGAGAGGACCCTCTTTGACTGCCTACAGGATAACTAACACCTCCACTCCTCTCTCAGCCCCAGCGTGGCCTCTCTGCACTCGTGACAATCTAACTCTCAACCTACTTTTCTACCTTTTTCTCTGCCCAGTCCTCTATTTTGAAGCCATATAGTTCAGCTCTATGGATATGCTTCCCCCTCAAAGTGCCAGGGTCAAGTCAAGCAAAATCACCAAGCATTTATAAGAACCCAATCTGTACCAGGCCAGGCACAGAGCCAAGGCAAGGGATACAAAGAAATGCGAAAACCAGGCCCTATTCTCAGAGACCAAAGTCAAAGGGACATATAGACAGCCAAGTACCAACCAGATAGAGAAAGGTCAAGTGGGAGATCATGTCAGAGGGAAGGCACCAGAGCAGACTTCTTGGAGAAGGCAGATCTTTAGCTGAGACTAAGGGAGAAGAGAGCTAGAGGCCTGGGGGCCTATCTACCTGCCTCAGCCGGTCTGTTCTGCCAGCACTTCCAGGCCTGGGGGGGAAGTCTCAATCCCTGGAACAGCCAGTGCCTTTCCTGTCTCTGGCCTGTTTCTCCCCAATGTCTTGCCTTTCTGCTTTCC
This sequence comes from Bettongia penicillata ogilbyi, assembly GCA_023548195.1. Classification (NCBI taxonomy): domain Eukaryota; kingdom Metazoa; phylum Chordata; class Mammalia; order Diprotodontia; family Potoroidae; genus Bettongia; species Bettongia penicillata. The sequence continues at coordinate 6,594,254 of JAJHZJ010000527.1, forward strand.
CACTGTCAGGTTCAGGGATCCCCCAATCCCCCACAAGGAGCTTGCTCATTGACCAAAGTCTCCTAGGCCGTGTTTGCCCAGGAAGGGGCCCTAATGTATAAAGTTCTCATTTTGCAGATAAGTAAACTCAGGCCTCGTGAAGCAGAGGATTTGCCCAAGGCCTAACAAGGTTTAAAATGACATCTTGAAAATGACCAAGCATGCGGTAAAACCCAATTCCCGTCAGTTAGGAGCCTGGGGACAGTTCTTAGGGCACATTAAAGTTGGTTTCTAGGGGTGCTTTGGGCTCCTCTGTTCCTAAGGAACTGGAGGAAATTCAAGACCAAGAATGAGGTAAGACCTCAGGGCTAATCCTAAAGGTTCCTGGAACCCAAAGCTTCCTCTAACAAATTTCTCCAAGAAAAGACTCTGCCTCCTAGAGGGTGTGGGAGCCCTCAATCTGGTCACTCCAGAACATGCTGGGTTATGCTCAGTCTAGGTGATCCAGATTAAAACTTCCAGCAGGGAAAGGGCCAAAGTTTGTGTACTTTGTGCATACAGCAGGTGTTTAAACACTGATGAATGTGGTAATTCCAAGGAAAAAGAAACCTGTGCCAGCTGAAGCAGCTCCTGGGGGAGAGAGCTATGACAGGGTTTCTCAGGCAGCTCTACTGTACTTCAGGCCAGGGTGGGGACCCATATTCTGTGCCCAAAGGCAGGTCACAGAAGCCAGGTGTGGTCACCCTGGAAACCATCCAGCAGTGACTGCTGCCCCTCATTAACAGAGCCTGCTCATAATGGGCTTTCACATCCTTTCCCTCATGTTATCCTCATGCAAATCCTGTGAAAAGACAAAGTCAGGCAAAGTATTTGTGATATTCTGAACTTTGAATAAGCTACGCTGTTGGCACAAGAGCATGGAACCAGGAAGAGGCCAACAGACTTTTGGCCCAGGTGCCAACATGATGGAAGAGGATACAGTACCCTTCTCGGGAAGCATGCTTCCTTCCCCAGTGTCACAGCCCCACCCCCAAGGCTTTCCTATTTTTTGACCCAAGAGAGACCATCTAGAGTTAAAGAAAAAATTGAACAGCTTTCTTACAGCTAACATGACTTCCTTCTTGCTCATCTTAAGATATAATGACTTTCTCACTGGTTGTAACTTCTATTTCTTGGTGCCCAGACCTGAAATAAGAGTACATTGTGTTGCACCAAACCCAATGCAACCAAAATTCAGAGGGATGTAGTATATTGGGAAAGGATTTTTACAGCTAATCTCGGGGATAAAGGCCTCATTTCTAGAATATATAGAGAACTGAGTCAAATATACAACATTACAAGTAATTCCCCAATTGATAAATGGTCAAAGGATATAAACAGGCAGCTTTCAGAGGAAGAAATTAAAGCTATCTATAGTCATATGAAAAAATGCTCTAAATCACTTTTGATTAGAGAGACGCAAATCAAAACAACTCTGAGGTACCACATCACATCAATCAGGTCAGCAAACATAACAGAACTGGAAAATGATAAATGTTGGAGAGGATGCGGGAGAGTTGGAACACTAATTCATTGTTGGTGGACCTGTGACCTGATCCAATCATTCCAGGGAGCAATTTGGAACTATACCCAAAGGACAAAAATGTGTATACCCTTTGACCCAGCAATACTGCTTCTAGGACTGTATCTCCAAGAGATCACAAAAATGGGAAAGGGTCCCACATGTACAAAATTATTTATAGCAGCCCTCTTTGTGGTGGCCAAAAACTGGCAATCAAGGGGATGCCCATCAATTGGGGGAATGGCTGAATAAATTGTGGTATATGAATGCAATGGAATACTATTGAGTCATAAGAAATGATGAACAGGAAGACTTCAGAAAAGCCTGGAAAGACTTAAATGATCTGATGCGGAGCAAAAGGAGCAGAACCAGGAGAACTTTGTGCACAGCAATGACCACAGTGTGCCAGAGTTTTTTCTGTTAGGCTTGCAACTTTATTGCAATGCAAGGACTTAAAAAAAAATTCCCAATGGTCTTCTAAGGCAAAATGCCTTCCACATCCAGAGAAAGAACTATGGAAGTCAATCGCAGAATGTAGCAGATAATTTTTTGTGTGTGTATTACATTTTGGTTTCTTATATGATTTCTCCCAGTCATTTTAGTTCTTCTACACAGCATGACTATAGTGAAAATGTATTTCATAGGAATGTATGTGTAGATCCTATACAGAATTGTATGCCATCTTGGGAAGAAGGGGGCAGGTGTGGTGTAGGTAGGGGGAAAAAAAAATCTAAGTTATATGGTAGTGATTGTAGAACACTAAAAATATAAAATTAATATTAAAAAAAAGAGTACACTGTGTACAACTTGTGTAACAAAGGTGACCTGGATTGTCATAAACAGAGGCCTGATTTGTGTTTACAGAGTAAACATTCCTATCCTAAGAATGACCTGACTTGTACAGTAGAGTTCTCTCTGGCATCTGCCAGGTCCTTGACCCTTGGGAAGAGATTCTGTGCCTATCCTATGAGTAAAGATGTAGACATACTCAGGGCAAAGCCTCAACCTGCAGACAGATCACTGTTCTGCAGCCCACTGCTCTGGAGGGCCCTGGCATAAACTGAGATCATTCCCAAGATCCCTTCTAGCCCCCAACCACAGCATCTTTCCAGCTGTGGCTGAGAGATAAACACACACACATCATAAAGAGATAGAAAAAAACCTTCCCTACCCCTCTCTCAACCTATATAGGTTAAATTAAAAAAAGCAGCATGATGTCTTCAACACAGAGGCTGAGGTACAGAGTGTGCAAAGAAAACAGTGCCCGCCTCTCACCACCCCAGGCCAGCACCTGCTGCCCCAGCAGGAAGAACTGCAGAACTGCTCAGTGCCCATTTGCTCACACACCCCCTCTCCCTACTCCTACTGCAGATTTCCTGTCACTGGAAGGAGCTCTGGGAGACCAGACCAGGAGCCAACTCCTCCAGAACACCTGGGCTCCTTTGTCAGCCTCCCCTCTGTTTGCTCCCCACCCCCTGCCCCCAAATAGGGTGCTGCCAGGCCCTGGACACAAGCCTGTTGCCATCATTTGCTTCCTGGGGACTAGTAGATAGACTCATCCCTCACAACACAGTGCAGTTGATACCACTGTATCCATTTTACAATCAAGTGCACTGGGGGCTATTAATAAATAACCTTTGTGTATCTGCTGCCCTAGGCCAGAAACATGCAGCTCAATCTCTGGATTCCAAAGAGCAGGGGGTTTCCTGCCTTATGGGATGAGTCACTTGGTTCAAGTCCAGCTTTCCCCAACAAGGTACTTCTGATGGCAGGACAAAGGACTTCCCTAACATTGGGGCCCAGAGCCCACGGAGTTCAGACTGTGACTGCAGAATCTGAGTGACAGAAGCTCCCAAGATTCCTAAGGCTGATCCCAAGTCTAGGACAACACAGAGGAGTGAAGACACGTGGGCAGACACCAGCTGAGGAAAACCACTTTGAAAGGCTTGAGAGCACTCCAATCACTCCAGTGACCAAGAGTGACTCCAAAGGCCAATGGAGTCCAGCTCCTCCTCCTGTCCAGAAGATGATTACGAGGCTACCACCATTTGTTTTGCTTGGCTTGTTACAGGGAAGCATTTCTATAGGAAGGGATGGTGGGGGGAAGTCAGTGGGAAGTGAAGGGAGAAGAAAAGATAAAATTTCCAGCTTGAACAGTTCTTAAAACAATGAAAAATGCACTCCCCCTTCCTTTCTTTGTAGAGGTGAGAGGCTATGGGTAGAACACTATAAACACTGCATCTCCCTTTTATTCTGTTACAAGAGATGGTTAGACATGGTGAAGGAGGGGGTATATATTCATAAACGTAAGTTAATGCCAAATAAAAGAGGCAACCCTGGGCAAGTCACTTCACCTTGTTTGCCTCAGTTTTCTCATCTGTCAAATGACCTGGAGAAGGAAACATTAAACCACTCCGGTTTCTGCCAAGAAAACCCCAAACTGGATCATGAGTCAGACAAAGTGGGCCTGGAATCAGAAGCTAGACTCCATTCATAATTTTAACATTTATTACATGTGTGGCCTGAGTCCTCTGGTCCTCAGTATCCTTTTCTGTAAAATTAGGATACTCACACTACCTCCTTACAACCACAATCCATGAAGACCCAGGGTTAACACCACTGGGTCAGGCGCTGGAGACAACATGAAAAGGAGGTGGTAGCTTCCCTCAAAGAGCTTATATTCTATTGGAGAAAACAGTAGGTAAGAGTGATCGGTAACTAAAACCTGGAAAGGCAGGCTAGAGCCAGGTTATGAAGGCAGTAAAGGACCAACAGGAAAGTATTTTATCCTAGAGACAATAAACAGAGTTCATCTGGGGTTGCCTAGACAGGGCCAGGAGATGGTCAGGTCTGTCCTTGGGGAGCACTGATCACTCTGGTAGTCACGGAGGATACGGACTGAAGAGAGACTTGAGGGAGGGAGATAAATCAGGGAGCTGTTTCGACAGCCTAGGCAAGACATCATGAAGCCTTGAAGCATTGTGGGATGGGGTTAAGAAGCATAATCAATGAGACTTGGCTCATCAAAGGACTGGTTCTGGGGATGAGGAGCCAGGAAAGACCAAATACAGCTGAGGTTGTAAATCAGAATGTCTGGAAACAAGATGGCGCCCAAACACAAAGAGGGGTGTTAGGAAGGTGGATGGTTTGGGGAAAAGAAAATGCCTCTGTCTGGGGCACATTGTGGGGCACGGATGATTATCCAGCAACTGATCAGAAAGGGAGGAGATTCAGTGACCAAGACCCAGAGAGGAGAGGACCAAGGAAGAGTGGAGAGTCAAGAGGTCAGGTGCAGCAGCAGTCTGGAAGGATGTGGACCGAGAAAAGGAAGAAAGGTTTGCAGAGAAAATGCTTGGTCAATTTTAAAGTTCAGTTGTGAGTGGAGAGAAATCTTTGGGTTTGGTGGAACAGTACACTAGGGAAGGACAACAAGGCTCGGCACCATGCCGACAAGCTGGGTACATCTCCAGCCGATGAGCTATGCCAGGGCTTTCTTACAAAACACTCAGAGGCGGCATTGGTCAGAATGGGGTGTGGCCCTGTACCCTGCAGGGCCAGAGCACTGGTCTGACAAGTTAACAAAGTTAACAAGGTCAGACTTCACTTTCATGGCCCTTCAGGGGCAGAAAAGAAAGACAGATGAGCTCCTCTGGCTTCCAACCCATTTTAAAAGCACCAGTCTGTAGTTAAAGCTTAAACTCTCAACTCTGATGCGCAAGGCTCTTTAACATCTGGCTCCTGGTCAGTCTTGATTCTTGTCCCCCACCCCACCCCCATGTAGTCTACATTCACACATGTTGAAAATCTCACAGCTACATTGCAATATAACTTTCAGGCCCTGGTGCCCCAGGCTTGGAAAGGACCATCACTTGCCTAAGTGTTAGAAATCCCTCTTCCTTCCCCAAATCCTCAATCAAAAGCTAATTCTTCCATAAAATCTGCCCCCTCATATGCCTCAGAACATTGAGCCTGGCTCTTCTTTGCCCTCATCCCATTCGGTTTAGTAACATCCATGATGTATATGTGGTATCTCCTCCCCTCCCCATTATCTGTAAGCTCCTGAGAAGCAAGAACTGTCCATTTTCATCTTTATTTTGCCCATTAAAAGCCTTTAACATGAACTGAGTTTAATCAGGGAAGGCAGGTGGCACTCATGGGGGTCCCTGGTCTGACAGAGAGGAACAAACAGCATAAGTCAGAGGCTGATGGTTGGTGTGTGGAAAATCAATCTACTCCCAGGGTTTGTCACCAGGAACACCTAGATCTGGAAAGCCCTTTTTCCTCTCCCTGGCTTAGGATCCTGAATCCTGCCCTTTCTCCAAGGTCAAACATGAGTCCAATGGCTTCTGTGTACTATAAGCTACAGCAAGCTTCTCTGGAATTTCTGCAACTCTTACTTCCTGTAACTCACCTGGACAGAATCTTTAGAAGCTGTCAAGCCTAATGCCCCCATCTCACCCCTCCAGTCACATGGGGAGTGACGACAATAATCACTGATATTTCTACAGTGCTTTCTGGGTGCCAGGCACTGCGCTGGGGGTTTACAGTAATCATGTCTGACCCTCACAGCAACCCTAAGTAAGCAGTGTGTGCTGTTACCGCCCCGATCTTACAGGTGAGGAAAGCGAGGCAAGGCAATTAAGTGACCTACCCTGAGTCACACAGCCAGAAAGTGTCTGAGGCCAGATCTGAACCCAGGTCTTCCTGAGGCTTCTGGGCCCACCGCAGACAGTTAGGGGAGTTTCTAATCCAGTTAAATGTTCCATCACCACAACCCCCTGGATGCCTCCCTGTCTGCCTGCTAAAAGGCCTGAGCCCCTCCTCTGGCCCTGGAAACTGCCTATTCCTCTCACACTCTTGATCCCCTAGCCCCACAGGCTGCTCCCCAAAGATTCCCGAGCTTTCTCCTCTTTGCTCAAACTAGTTCCTCCCCATTTCCATCCATGGAAATGCCCAACTCACTCCCCAAAGCCCAAACCACATGGCATGTACTCTTATCAATCACCAAGCACTGATTAAGTGACTCCTGTGTACCCAGCAAAGAAACCATTCCTGTCCGAAGAGGCTTACATTTGGGCAGAGAAAATATGTAAATTACAAGGCGATCTTTTATGGGGATAATGGGGGAGGGGATCCAGAAGGGAGCTGCTGGAGCTGGATCTTTAAAGGAAACAGGATTAGAAGAATGCGGTGAGAAGATGAGCCAGGTCAGGGGGCAGCCAGTGAATGAACATGGAGAGGGCCAACTTGACTGAGTCTGTGAAGGAAAGTGATGATGTCACTGCAGCCAGTGATACAGGACCGCTCCCTCCTCGGGCCCTTCCTCTACATCTTGGCACCAGCCAGTCAGTGACAACACCAGTCTGGGAGTGCTGAGATCTCACCCCAGGCGGAAGAGAAACCCCTCCCCTAGAGCATTTCTGACAGATGGTCGTCCAGCCTCCAAAGATGGGAGGCTCATCACTTCTAGAGGTGGTCCAATCCATTTCTGGACAGCTCTAATCTTCAGGCAGCCTCAATCTACCTCTCTGTAACCTTCACCCACAGTTTCTAGTTCTGCCCTCCAGAGCTAAGGGAAACAAGTCTTTCCGACAGGCCCCCTATGACATCTCCTTCCCAGGTCCTTCAACCCATTTCCATGAGGTTTGGATCTACTGAGCCCAGGACCAGCACCTTCTAGTCTGGCACACTGTCCTTCCACATCTGGGCCAGGATCCCAGTTGAATCCAGACAGGGAATCTTTAACCTAGTTTGAGACCAAGGAAAGTGCTGCCTTCAGCACTTCCAGGCAGATCCCTTCACTTAGCATGTGAGATACAAATAACAATAACAAAAGCATTAGTCAGGGCATCTCATCCTCAGACTAGATGTGAGCAGAGCCCAGTTTCAGCTCCAAGGGCATCCTCTCTGCACCCTCTCCAACCTTCCTTCCTTCTCTCCCTTCTTCCCCTGTAGCTTCCATCTGAGGATCCCTTTACTCCCAATGAAGGACAGAGAGAAATTGCTTCCTCTGTCTCAAGCCCTGACCACCTGCCCTCCCCAGACCCAGCTGGTGGCTCAGTTCCCCAACTCATCTGCAGTGACCCAAGCAATGGGCTTAGCCAAAGAGAGGGGCAGAGCAGCCTGTTCTCTCAGAGTGCCCCACCTAAAAAGGGGAGAAACAGCTTTGGCAGCTCTGAACATTCTGGCAAGCTTGTTCACGACTGATTACTGGGCAGGACTGCCTTTAGCAAAATTGTGAAATGGGACAAATGTTATGTTCAGAGACTGGCTCCAGTCGCAGTGGTCCTATCTCCATCCTAGGTCCCTGGCACGGCCCTGATGCCTCCAAATGCTTATGGTCCTTTCCAGAGCCCCTTTCCCATCAAAATGTAACTAGAGACTAATCTGTACAAAGGTGCCAAAGTATGATAATGACTTCAGATGTCACCCCTTCCAAGGCACATATCTGAATTTTAACTTGGGCCTATAACATCCCAGTTAAATTCAAAGAGATAATTCCTAATGATAACAGTTACAACCAGTAGGGAAGAGATTTAAAGCATTGGAGACAGTTTCTGAGGCCCCAAATCACAAAGAACCATCAGATTCTGAAGTGTTTATGGAATCATTTTGTCCAATTTCCTCATATTAAGAGGTGGTTACCTATTTCACCTAAGGTGATGGACCCGCCAACCAGCTTCACAGAAAGAGCTCCTCTGGCCCAGGCCAACACCAAATGGGAAAACCACCCCCACCCCCAGGCAGGCCAGACCTGAACGAGCAAACACTAGCTTTCTAGTATGGGTCTGTCATGCCTGCCCCCTAAATGGATTCTAGGTTCTTTATGGGCAGGAGCCAAGCTGTCTTTCCTAAAGCATCACCTATCCTAGAGCTACTACATACACAGGAGGGGTCTAAAGGGCGCTCAGACTGGACTTGGTTTGTTTGTAGGTTAGGAACCTGGGTAACACCAGGCACAAGTCTATCAGAGATGACATGAGGCGCCATCAGGAACTCGTATGTGCACACAAGTGTCACAGGGGTAGATATCCAGAACCTGTTTCTAGTCCAAGGCTGTATCAGGCAAGCCGGGCCCCTGCCTATCTCAGTGAAATCCTAGTGCTGAGCCAGGGAAAGGGCAAGCTTGGCCTGGCTGACATATTAAGAGGCCACCCTGGCTCAGGGAGTGGTCCTGTAAGTGCGGGCTCCTACAGGGCACAGATACTGGTGGCAGAACCCACATTCTGCCACACAGGCACACTCAACTCACACTGTGTGTCTGTCACACACACACACACAAAATCTCTCACATTCTCAAACACACAGCTTCCACACCTTTTTCTGGCCCAGACCTGGAATTTCATCGTATGTCTTGGGGAAGAGATTCTTTCCCCCAAGGCAGAATGACCCTTACCCTGTAACATACAGTTCTTAGAGAAGTATCTGGAGCATCGAGCTCATAAGGTCCCTGCCCATGCATGTCAGAAGGGGGCTTCCTGACCCTGAGGCCGAACTTGCTTGGTCTCCCACACCACAATGTCTCTCTTTAAGTGACAGCATCCAGGATTCTCACGGCATCTCTCTCTCTCATCTAAGCACTAACCAGGCCTGAGCCCACTTAGTTTCCAAGATCAGATAAGAGCTAGGGTGCTCAAGGCAGTCAGTGGCCCAGTGGATAGAGCAATGAGCCTAGAACCAACAAGAGCTGAGCTAAAATCTGGCCTTAGACACTTCCCAGGTCAAGTGACTTGACTGCTATCTGCCTCATTGTCTTCAACTGTAAAATAGGGATAATAATTGTACCCACCTCCCACGGGGACTAAAGATCGAATGGTGCACTCAGGATAAGACATTTCATCAATGCTCCTCCCTTCCTTTCTCCTTCCCCTTCAAGGTGAGATGACCGTGGCCAGTCTCCACATTCCTGAAGGCTCAATCCTGCTCCACCCTCACCCCATCACATTCTTACCCTAAGAGTTGTCCAGACCTCAGGGTGGTCAATAAAATGCCAGGGAAACCACAGAACCGTAAGACTTGGAACAAGAAGGGTTGAGAATGGGCAGGTTAACACCTGAGAGCAACTATACCTTTGTAGGTGGTTTTGTCCCTTCCCAACTGCGCACATCCATGGATGGGGGCACCTGGTAAATGTCTTGTCCCATCCCAGCTGACGGGGGCACTTGGTAGATATCCTGAGGAGGGCTCACAGGACCAGGCGGCACCTGGTATACGTCCAGTGTGGGATTTAGCGATGGGGGAACTTGGTAGATTTCCTGGGCTGGACTCTGGAACTGGTGATGGGGTGTCTGCTTCTGGTACATCAGGGGCTGCTTCGCCGGAGGAGTCTGGAATTGCCCACCTGAAGGAGGGACCTGGTAGACACCCTGCTGAGCCTTGTTGGGACCTGGGATCAGGTAGACACTATCTCCTTGGGTCTGGTAGGCAGGGTGCATAGGGGCATACTGGGAGGCTGGAGAAAGCACATTGTAGAGGCCCTGGGGATGGCAGGGCAGGGCTGGCTGGGGCTGAGGCTGTCCCTGGCCTGGCCCACTCTGTTTCTTATCATACATGCCCACCAGGATCTTGAGCCGGTTGCCTGGTACGATGCCCTGACGCCCATGCAGGGAGCAAAGCCACCAGCCATCTAGCCCTTGAGTGTTACGCTCCAAAACAGTCATGATGTCACCCTTGCGGAAGGACAGCTCATCAGGGGATTCAGCCACATTGTCATAGAGCGCTTTGGCCAACACATTCTGGGGAGAGAGAAGAGACGGTGGTTAAAGGTTGATCCCTTTACTTCCAAACCTCCCCCTAGTCTGGGCTCCACCACAGACAGAGACCCTGAATTAGGCACAGCTCCCCTCCCCAACACAGGCATCAGGAGGCCACAGATGGGCTCCAAACATCCCTCAATACCTTTTTATGAATAATTTTGTACCTAGTCAGGATCCATCATCCCTGAATTTCTCTAAACCCTTTGAAGCTATTTTTACTACTGGCCTGGACCACCTGCTGAGCATAATGAGCTCCATTAAATTGACCTCTTTGCTGGGTTGAGTAAAATTTCCTTTTCATTTCCCTAAAACTCCCTCCTTTGCATTTCAAGGGAACCCTCTAGGACTGGTTTGTCCTCTCAGCTCCCAGTCTGTGGCCCTCCTTCTGCAGGCTCCTCCACCCCCACCCTGGGGGGGAGGGGTTCTTCCTCTACTAGTGAATTCACTGCTGAAGTTGATCAGGGCCAGAGGAGGGGCACAGGCAGCTGCTGGGGAAACATGAGCTATACCATCTCTGAGCAGTCAAGGAAAGGGAGACGGGGGGCTGGACACCATGAGGAGAGATGGGGGGAGATGCCCCTCTCCGGGGGAGGATCGAAGCACTTGGGGGGGATGTGCTCCCTTCCCTTTCACTTTCTCCAGGGGCTTTACCAACCCTCCTGTGACTGGAGAAAGACCCAGCCAGCTTGGAGGTATGTGACGGTCTAAGCCCAGGACAAGAACGACAGGAGCCCCAGGTTGATCTCTGGCCCCAGCTCCGGCTCTCACCAGGCTAGCCAGCTCCTTTTCTGCCTCCTCATTCTCAGCTCCCAAGATGTGGGTAGAGCAGGAATCAGACAAACTGAAATGGAGTGGGAGGGAGTAGGGGAAAGGGACAGGAACAGGGCAAGAATGTGTGTGCCAGGGATCACAATCACAGTGGGGAGTTCAAGACTGCAGCTCAAGGAAACATCAGGTGAGCTAACAAGAGCTACGCCAGGGGAGAGAAACGAGAGCACTCCTAAAGCACCTGAGGCCCCCCTTATCAACTAAATCAGATTGACTCTTGATGCCCTGAGGCTGCTTCCTACAAGAAGGGCTAGCTTCACTAGGGCCTAGAGTCAGGGAGAGGCCACTGTGGACAGGAAGGTGGAGAGAATAAGGGAAAGAGAGAAGAGACTAGGGAGAACAGCAAAGCATGGCAGAGGGAGATGGAGGCTGGCTGACACCCTCATAGCTGAACAGGAGAGACCCCCCCCTCCCCCAACAAATCCCTCATGGCTCTCAAATCCTGCCCCAGGTGCCCCTCGGGGAGATCCCATTCCTTATGGGTGAGATGGGGGTTGGCCTGTATGACCCCAAGGTTATTTCCAGTCACTCCTCTGACCTGAACTGGCAGCAGCCCATGGGACCTGATAAAGGAAGGCCTGCTCTCGGCTGCTTGGACTGCAGTCATCTGTGCGCCAATGCTGACTGGCTACGTGGCCTTAGATGTCACCTCACCTCAGTTTCCCCAGAGAGGTCCCTGGTAAGTGTTAATAATGACTCCCCCCAGAGTCACCTGTGAAGCTGTAATTACGTAAAGTACGGTCACTGGTTCTAGCTCCATGGAAATAAACCATGTGAGTCCGAAACATGTGACCCCTTTGGGAGATCCACAAAGGCACTAACTGGGACAAGGGGGAAGGGCTCACACTTACAGGATAGTCTACAAGACCCAGGAGGTGGAGAGATAACTTGTGTATTTGCCTCATCTGACAGATTTCAGAAGTGACAGCTCAGATCACTTAAGCCAACAAGTGACAGTGTCAGAACCTGAACTCTGATCTTCTGACTGTGGGTTCCATGTTCTCTCCACTATACCCTGCTGCCTCATGGCTGTGACTAAGCAGTCCTGGGTTTCCTGACACATTTACTCCATTTAGTGTCAGACTCACAGAGGAGGAGATTATGGAGCCATGCTGCAGAAAGGGCCTGTCACAGCCAGAACAGGCTCAGTGGGGATGGGCTGACTCACTTCTGAAGCCAGGCTGGGCCCCAAATCCAGGCTGACCTGGTCTTACTGTCCCCTCCCCACCCCACACCCAGGAGGCATCAGGGGCTCCAGAGCTGAGTTACCTCACTTCTAACAGGCTGCTGGACCCTTCATCTATCCAATGGGAATAAGACCTCCTGCCCTGTCCCAGCTCTACATGATTCTAATAAACACAGCACTCCCCAATTCTATCCAAGCCCCTGGGAAGGATGCAGCAGCCAGGCTCTGGGAGGGGGTGGGGCTGAATGAGCCCAGGCTGGGAGGTAGGACCCCTCTGGGTCTCTACAAGAGGCCCAAGGCCACCTTTTCCCCTTCACTCCCATCCCCCCTAAGGGAGGCTGCAGGCAACCCAAGGATGCCTGGCAGGTCCGTCCTCAACCTCACCCCCACACCAGCTGCCACCCTGCCCACCCCGGCCAGTGAAGGGGACCTCCTCCTCCGCCTTGGGTTTCTCTGAACACTTGTCTCCCCTTGGTGCTGCCCTTAAGTCTCCTTTCCCTCCCCCATCAAAATGCACTGAACTCGGGAGAAGAGGGCTGGTGTCTCAGCTTCTTTGTCTACTTGATGCCTAGAACAGTCATTGCACATGGGCACTGTGGAACAAACCCTTATTTGTTGATGGAATCCCCAAGCAGCTGAATTGGGACATCGAGCAAGCTGGGCCTAAGCTACAGCTACAACCCTGTGGGGGAGCAGTGGACGCAGCTGGGCCTGGAGTCAGAGAGCCCCGAGTGCAAAGCCAGCCTGAGACACTTGGTGCAGCCCTGGCCTTGACCTCAGTCAAGGCTAACAGGACCTGCCTCGCAGGGCTTTTGTGAGGATCTAATGAAATAATATTTGTAAAAAAAGAAAAAAAAGGACTCGGCCCATTTTGTGGCCAGAAGGAGCTGCGAAAGTGATTCTTCCTTTCCCGCCCGCTCCAGCTAGAGCCAAAAGCAAACCATTTGGGGAGCACGGCAGGAGACCCCATGGAGGAAACGAGGAAAACCAGCCTTCCCTGACAAGCCATGATATATACACAAATTAAAAAACTCAGAATGGACTACACAGGGACTGAAGGAAGTACTGAGCTCCTCATCACAGAAGGTATTTAAGCAGAGCAAACAAACTATTTCCAGATGCTCTGAGGCAGAAAAGTCTCCCTTTGCTGACCCTGGCAGCCTCCAGCAAATTCTCCTTTCTACCTTATGAGGTCTACACTCACACCCGACGTTATCTATCATCCAACCTTCTCACTTTGCAGATGAGAAAACTGAGGCCCAGAGAAGTTCAATGATTCGCCCAAAGGCTCCAGGATGTGAAAGGAGGTCCCGGACCCCAAACCCAGCATGGCTTAGGCTTTGCCTCTCCCCAAAATGACTGGGACAGAAGGGGGAAGGTGGGGGCAGGGCTGGGGGCTCAGAGGCAGCTGCTGCTCTCCAGAATGGGGCAGCCAGACTGGCTCCCTGCTGGCGGTTCCCAGGAAAACTGCTGCAAGGCCAGACCAGCTGTTCTGGGCCCCAGGGAGAGCCAGACCTGGAGTGGTTGGAAGCCAAGAGGAAACAGAGAATTACTGGGAATGTAAACAGAAAAACAGGATGGCCCTTCCATGGGGAATCAGGGTGAGCTGGAGAGAAAGCAGAGAGAAGGATGGGGGGGGCGAGGCTGGGCCAGGGAGGGTCCACACGTTCCTACAGCTCCAGCTGACTAGATGCCTGAGCACAACCGCAGAGGCAGCCGGCAGAAGGGGAAGCTCCTTCTGATCTGTGGCTACCGTATGACCTTGGACAAGGCATTTCACCTCGCTGCTCTCAAAGTCCTTCAACATAAAACTAAGGGGTCTGGGTTCTCAGATTCCTTCCATTTCTAAATCTGACAAGGGGGTTTGGCTCAGAGGAAGCCCCAGCTAACAAAATCAGCAGAGCCCCTCAGGAGCCCAGCCAGATAACCATCTAAGGGGGGTGGGGTGGGGAAAAGGCAGAAGCAGAGACTTAACCCTTCCATCTCCTCAATCAGCTCCTCTCCCCTACCCCAGTCACCAGTGACACAGAAATAGAAGGCTATGAATGAGACCCAGCCAGGCTGGGGAGCAGAGCCGAGATGCCCCAGGAGTAGACTTCCCAAATATGGTCTGAGCCTGCCTCCCCTCTGGAATTACATCCTGTCCAAAAGCTGGCTGCTAATGGGGGAGAAGGGACCGCCTACAGCTGTGACCCTAGAACACAGGAGCTCACTGCTCCCCTCCTCTCTCCATCACACCCACCCACCCCAGGCTTCATTTCCATTTCGGGTGGCTAGCTCCCACCCCTCCCCCTACACCTTCCCCATGGACAGGAAGTGCCTGGAAAGTGAGTCAGAGGAAGAATTTCCCCTCTAGCCCAGTCAGAGGCTGTCAGTGCCTAGGACTAGGGGGTGGGGGTCGGGAGGACAGCAAAATCCAGCCCACCCTGGAGACAAAAGGGAATTCCCCTTTGTGGAAGGCCTCCTGGTCCAGGGAATGGAGGGCCCAGATGGAAGTCTCCTTTTCCCAGCATCACTCATCTTCCCTGCCTCTGGAGGAGTTGGACTGCTCAGCCCTCAATGGACCCATTTATTTACCACAGCACCAGCTCCTCTGCTCCTTGGCCCCCAAAAGGGCCAAGAAGCCCTCGGGGCACCCCCCACCTGTATCAGGTGAGAAGCACGGAGGTCCAAGGGGTTAATTTCTCAGGGCTGCCAGATCCTTGGTTTGGCCTGCTGGCCCCTTTCCGGGCTGGCTGCATAGGGCTCCCCCACCCCCACCCATGAGCTCATTGGAATGTCTGTGCAGGTCTTGGCTACAGACTGCTGCTAATTGTATAGTCTATTCTGAGGCCTCAGACCTTGAAAAGGCTGAAGCTACCTTGGGGGGAGGGAAGGTATCTTCATCCCTAGGAGAGGAACTCTTCAGGGTCACACACTGCCTTCCTCTAGAGAGAAGTGGGGACCACGGGCACAGAGTGCTGGGGAATTTTGCTGTTAAATTCGCTAGTTTTCCTTTCTTATAAAAGAGGGTAAATATACTGAGAGATGAAAGAAAAGTTTATGATAAGCCAAATAAAACAGAGCTTGGACTCTGAATCTATGGAATGAAACCTTGCCAGCTCCACTATCAAACACCTTCATTTGGGGGCCCCTGGGATTCTGAGGAGGGATTTGCCCAAGGTGATACAGAACTATTCAATGTCTGAGGCTAGATTTGAACTCTGGTCATCTACTCCATCCACTGGACCACCAGCTGTCTCTAGGGCACTGGAAAGTTCCATCTACTCCCCACTCCTGAGAAGCAGCAGCTTTTCACCTGAAGCAGTGTGGTGTAATGGATTTTGTATTTGTTTAGAATATATATTACTGTACTTGGAGTCAAGAAGACCTAGCTTTGATTCCAGTCACCCTGCCTCCTAGACTTACTAGCCCTGTGACCTTAGGCAAGTCACTTAACTTTAGTCTCAGTTTCCTGTTTTGCAAAATGGGAATGGGGGTACCTACTCCATAGGGCTGCTATGGGGATCAAATGAAATAGCGCATCATAAAGTATTTGGCAAACGTTCAAGGGCCGTATGGAGGGGCTTTAGTATTGTTGCTGATGGTTGTCAGGTGCTGGATCTCTTTCTTGGGCCGCTACTTAACTGACCAACAATGGCATTCTGATGGACTGGGACTGCTTGGGATATGTGACCTGTCCCTCTTCTAGCACAGAAAAGGGGAATGGGGGGGGGAAGGGAGCAATCCTACAGATCTTCATCATGCCTTCTCATTAGACCAAGAGTCAGCAGTCACAGGTTCTAACACAGGCTCTCCTAGAAACATTTCCGTTTGACCCTGAGCAAGTCACCTCATCACTCTGGGGGTCTCGAAGGCACCTTCTTTCCTAAAACTGATGATTTTAATTCTCCCTGGGGCCACACTCCAAGCAATGGCTGTGGGATCTCTTGGGTGCAAACATGAAGTCATGGCCTCATGATCCTGGCTGGGCCATGATCTGAGCTGGGCCTGAATGGGCCTGTATTGTCACAATCTCCTCCAGGTACCCTGGGGAAATATTGGAGACTAGCATTAAAAGGACCTTGAGGTGTACCCACTTGCTTGACTCTCCTGAGATTCATCTTCTGAGTGTGAGGATACATCTCTGGAGAGAAAGTAAACAGTGTGGGTCCCCCTACATCTAGGACTTCTACAAAGTCTATGTCAGGTCTTATCTATACCCCAACAGGTCATATGCCTTCAGTCTTCAGATGTCCATCACCTGACCTGAATTCCCCTTCCCCTCAAGCCTTTCCACTTGTTTATTTCTACTTCCCCTGCAGGTCTAGCTTGAGATGGAGCTCAGTTGCCTGATGGCCTGGCCTTAGAGGCAAACCCCCAAAAGGGCCAGGAAAGCTTTTTTGGGCTGCTTGGTGACAGACACATGGCACATACTGTCTTGTACCACTAACTTTCTATATATGTCTATGTCCCATGTTTCCAATTAGACAGTATCTCAGAGGGCAGATACTCAACAAATACTAGCAGGTTTGAACCCAGATGTGGGGCTGAACAACAGCTTGGAGCTCAGCATCCCTGGCACAGTCCTGGGTACACAGGAAAACACCCAAAAGTATCTGCTGCTGGGGATGTCAGGTGTAGAGGGAGAAGACTCCTTCCATCAGAGCTACCATTCCCACCCCATCTCACCCTCCAGGTGCAAGGCAATCATTCTTCAAAACCCAACTGCAGGTGGAGGGAGGCCTTTAAGACCAAAGGCAGTACTTTCAGAGAACATATGGAAAACTCCCAGATCCTTGGCCTGGGAAAGAAGGAAAGGCTAAGTCTAGTGACACTGATTATCAGCCCACTCTGGTCAGAGAACAGGGAAAATACTGGACAAACTTAGGCATAGCCTCACCTAAGCTTTGAGATGATGCCAGCTTGGGTCAGCTCACTGACATGGCCAGGCATCCTGCTGCAATCAGGTGTATGCTGTTACCTGCGGAGTTCACATAATAAGAGTCCCTCACCTCTGGCCAGCCTGGAGGCTGGAGTATTCCTGCTTCGAGCCCCAGAGTTGGCCCTTTGGGAATCAAGCAATAAATCCTTATTAAACATCTAGGATCTCAGTGCTATGCACTGGGAGGCCAAATGAAAGCCGCCTCATCTTTCTGCTTACAAGAAAACCTGTTGGACAATGCACAGAGATCCTATTTTCAAAAGAGCCTAAGAGAACTTAAGAGAGAAGGGTGCAATCACCAAGTCCACCTCTGGGTCCTGGTCCCTTGCCCAGACTTTCTCCCCTTCAAACAGCCAAGCAAGACACATACACTTCAGAGATGCTCTGGGTGCAAACCTGCAGCATCTCCCCTCCCCATCTTGGGATAGGACAGAGCAAGGGGTATCTCCAGTGGGCACCAATGTCAAGTCACCACAGTCAGAAACCCTTCAGCAGCCTGCTTCACGTGCAACAACAAATCAGTTGTTCACAAACGGGTGTTCAAGGGGCAGGGTGCTGAGGGCTCTCCACTTCAAATACTGTGGCTCATTGTGTCCTCCAAGTACATCTCAGGGAGTCCTCAGGCAGCACAGACTACACAGGCCACCCCCCTCACCCCCGCCACACACGCACATGCGCACGCCAGGGAAAACTGGACCTTTGCCACCAGGGAGAATGAGTATGATGAGTGTGACTGCTGGGTGTCTGCTCACTGGCTGGACTGCTTGCACCAGCTTCAACTGGAGCTTTAGGCTGCATTCTGAGGCTCTAAGTGACACAGGAAAGTGAACCTGGGATTGACCGAAAACCAAAAAGCATGGACACAGGCACCTGACAAGCCCTAGTGAGGACAGGGGAAGGAGGGAGTGAATTCAGGAGTGGGGGCAGGAGAGCAGCTCTGCCTGGTGGGAAGTGGCCTGAAGCAGGAAGTTAACCAGCTCCTAGTCCTTGAACAAGCAGCTTCATCTCAGGGGCCTCAGTTTCTCATTTGTAAAATAAAGACATATATACACCCAGCATTCCTTTCAGGGCTGGCTAATGTGAGAATCAGATGAGATTGGGCACAGAGCAGTGCTATGGACACTCTCACTGGGAGAAAACTGTTAGACTCCCAGTGAACCATCCTGCCCCTTCCCTTACCACATAGAGCTGTGCCATGAGCACAGGAGGTTCTGCACAAATCATGAATGACTTAAAATTGAAAAGCCTCAGGAGCAGACCAATATAATCTTCTGGTTTTTCATGGTTCAGATGATTTCTGACCTGCTACTGGACACACAGGAGAGGCAGGAACTCAAGGACAGAGACAAGAATCCATCCCCTTCCTCCATCCCTGTACCACCAAGAGGTTTCATCTTCTGGGACTCTTCCTGGGGGTTCAGAGGTTCCTTGGCCTATGGGTCCAGTAGGGACATGTATGGAATATGGCCAAAGAACACTGTTCAGCCCGGTTTCCCAAACTATTTTGCCCCAAAGGACACAGGCTGCCTTACTGTGGGCCTTAGATAGGACTCTGGGAGGCAGCTTTGCCACTTGTTCATGAAGGCACTCTTGGATGGAAATGATAAATAAATTATGAGAACTAGAAAAATGAAAATATTCACCTAAGTAGTTTCCAAGTTATCAATGGAAAAGAAGGCAAGTGAGGCTAAGAGATGGGAAACCCCAAAGCCAGGGCACCAGGCCAGGGAGACTAGGGCTGAGAAGTGATATGACCTGCAAAAAAACCGAGTATTCAACTAAAAGGGCACAAGCCTAGGGTGTTACCTACCCATGGGTTTCATCTCCCTCATGATCTACTAGGGAAACAAAGGGAAGTGAATCCATCATGCCTTACATAAACTAAGCTACAATCTGTTCTTAAGGACTTCAGGGAGACATATTTGTGCCTACAGGGCCTTGCACATAGTAGGTGTTAAATAAATGTTCCCAGGGTGCACTAATGAATGAGAGCAAATGGGGACTGTGCCTTCCCAGAAGCTAAATGCTATCTATGAGAGGGAAAATTCTACTCTAGTCTTCAAGGAAAACCAATCAGATGAGCTGGAAAAAGGACCAAAAAGCAGCTGCATTCAGGGACTGGTGAAATCCAGACTCTCCAAGCCTGATCCAGGAAGATATCACCAACTAAGGGGCCTCCAAAGCAGGAAAATTCTGGCAAGAAAACCTGTTTGTCATCAGAAAACTCTGATCTCAGCGCCTGGAGCATAAGAAGGAAGGGGGCTTGGGTCAGCAGTTCTGGAGATGGCAGATTTACCGGTCACATCTCTGCCTCCTACTGCCTCCCTTTCAGTCAGTGCAATATCTCACTGCCCAGAGGAAGGAATGCCAGTACAGAGTAAGCCTGGAGGTCAGAGGCTGGGACTAGCCCTCTGATTTCTGAGCAGGGAAAGGACAATGAATCAACTTCTATCCCTTGTGGTCTCCTGCACCATGCAGTTCATGAGCCCCTACTCACTTTTTCCCTACACCCAGGAGGGCCAGAGATCCCCCTTCAAGTGACTGCTAAACTCACTCTTGCCTACTCCCACTCTGCTGGGCAAGGGATGGGACAGACTGTCTTGCAGGAGGCCATTTCTCTGGCTGCAGGGTGGAACCCTTTTCTAAAGGGACCTGGCAGCACTCGGCTCCTGTTCTTGGCTGAGATCAACAAGGGGACTATGTGTCTAGGAGAAGCTCAGGCCGTTACTGCCTGCCACACACAGGAGCCCTTTGTCTGAGGGAGAGCAGAGACGCCTCCGCCTAGATCAGTACTCTCTGACCTCAGCTGGGGTGAGCCTGGAAGGGCCTTGGGTGAGGGGGTTCCCATCTCCAGGGCTTGGCCTCCTGGAGAACAGGGACACAATAGGGCACATTGCCTTTGTCCTTGCCAACCCTTACCACCAGAATCACATAGAATGCCTGAGCTGAAAGAGGACCAGTCACCTGACTCGTATCAATGAGAGTGACTTCTCCAAGGTCACAAGCTGGGCAAGGCCAGGGTTCAAACTAGGGCCTTCTGACCCCACATCCGGTGCTTTCTCTTACAGCACACTTCCTCCTATGTGCCAGGAGGCCACCACCAGTTTCAAAGGATCAATGAACATCTCAGACAGACTCCTGTGAGGATAGTCCAGAAAGACCTTCAGTTCTCAGTTTCTGAGAAGTCTTCTCCAATAGGGACTAATAATCTGTGGGGTAGGGAGGCTGTATGAAACCTGGAGTGAATGGCAGGCAAGCAGGAGCCATGAGTCTACACTCTGTCCAGGCCCCAGCACTGCTCCCAGAGGATCATGGGAGAAGGAGCAAGATAAGCTCTTACCGACCTCAGTACACCAGAGAGGCCCCAGTCAGGCAGACAATAGCTGAGCTCCCTAGTGCTGATCTGAAGCTGCCATAGGGAAACTGCTCCTTCTCCTCAATTTTCCTCAGTCACAGCTTGTGCTAACAGGTCCAGGGTATTTGTGGAGATAGAAATGAATACCTGAGCCGACCACAGCAGGTATCTGAGGCAAACATACAGGGCTAAGCAGCCCCTCTCCCCCTTCCAATAAGTATATACAGGGGGCTGGCAGACCGGGCAGCTCAGAAAAGGGAGGGGGCTCCTCAACTTTACCTTCCTCCCTAAGGATGCCAAGGGGCAGCTAGGTGGCACAGTGGACAGTTGAAATCAGGAGGACCTGAGTTTCAATCTAGCCTCAGACACTCACTAGTGGTGTGACCCTGGGCAAGTGACTTAACCCTGTTTTGTCTCAGCTTCCTCAACTATAAAATGCGCTGGAGAAGGAAATGGCAAACCACTGTAGAATCTCTGCCAAGAAAACCCCAAACAGGGTCATGAAAGTCAGGTATGACTGAACAAAAAAAGGTGCCTGGCCTTAGAACCCAGAGATTTTCAGGCTGATGGCAAATTAGGTGCTCCCTCTCCTTGGCTTTAAGTCTCTTCAGCTAGTTTAAAAAAAAAAAAAAGATCCCCAACACTCCTCTCCTGCCTTTTCCTACCAGGGTATTCTGGTTTTGTTAATTTGAAAGAGACATTATCTTTAGAGACCAAAGAAGCACCTAGAGAAAAGGGGGTAGGTACCCTGGATGCCGCCAATATTAATGCCAATGAGGTTGATTCCCATGACCTGTAGGTTGGAGGAGGGCAGAGAGGCCGACAGAAGAGACAACAATGAGATCATCTGGTTCTGTAGTTCTCAAACTTTTTGGCTTCAGAACTTTACAATCCTGACAATTATTGAGGCTCTGCCCCAAAGGAGTTTTTGCTCGTGTGGGTCATATCGCTTCATATTTGCTACATGAGAAATTAAAACATCTTAGTTTTATTATGAAAACAAAGTTATTGTTAGTGGTATCCCCCTGAAATTATACACACATATATACATACACATATATGTATTCTGTATTTATTTACCTGTGTTCATGTTGCTCTCCCCACCCCACTCCCCAAAACTGTAAAGCTGAGGGGATGAGGATGATTTGTTTTTTCATAGTGTCAGAGATCTAAGGCTGAAAGGTACCTGAGAAGCCCTTAGTCCAAGTGGGGCTAAGAGGAGGGAGACAGACACAGCAGCGGTTATGGTTAAGTGTCTTGGAAAGATCACAGAGACAGTCTAAGCCTCAACAGCAGCATTCGAACTGCAGCCTTCTGTGTGACTCTAGTGACAGCATCTCTCTCACTCTGCCTCTTTTTCTGATTTCCCCTTCTGTCAAGTACAGTGCTAAACACCCAGCAGAAGCTAACTACCCTGGCAATAGAATTAATCTTGGCTCACCAGGTACTTCAAGGGTCAACCTAGCTAAAGAGCTGGCTCTGTAGTCAGAGCACATTTGCCACCAACTATGAGTGACCTGTGACTGAGTTTCCTCACCTGTAAGATTAGGGGAGTTGCTAGACTAGGTGGTTTCTAAAGTCCCCTCCAGCTCTATTTTTTCCAGTCTCCTGAACCCTAACTACGTCCCTCCCATCACCCCCAAAGCATTCTCAGGGGTCCAGAGTATAAAGGGCCCTGGTGATGCCAGGGAAACTCCGAAAGCTCATTTGAGACAAGAGCAACACCTTCTCGGAGTTTCCACCCTTATTTAACCTGTTCCATGGCCTGGCTGTGCCCTCTGCAGGGCCAGAAGCCAGCTAGTGAGAGGAGCTTGTGTTGGCTCACCAGGCCCTGGCAAGCAAACAGTCAGCCCACAGCTCTCTCCAGCCCAGACTTGCCTCCTGCTCCAACACCTGTACTGACTTTCTGGTTCTTTAACAGCAAAGGCTGCACCCTTGGGGCATGGAAAGGAAAACTACCCCAGCATAGGCAACCACCTCCCCAGCTCCTTGGCATCCCTCAAGGCAGGGGGTGCTGAAGAGAAGCAGGCAGACTCAGATCCATCTTCCACACCCTATTCCTGGAAGCTGGCCCAGACTGTCTCCACTCCACCTGCTTCTCCAGCTCCAGCTTCCATCGCCCTGCCAAAGCACCTTGATAAGAGTCCCTGGCACACCTGCTCTTCCCAGCTGAGCATGGCACTGCCCACACTCCAGCCTATCTCATGGGTTCTAACCAGATTTGGGGGGAGAAGGGAAAAGGAAATGGGAACCCTTACAGTAATATTGGAAGAAAGATGGGGGGGGGGGTTGGGAAGACAATTAGTCTTGTATCATAACCCGGCATCAAAGCTGGCAACCTGCCCGGCCTACACAGGCTCCCCCACCTCAGATTTCTGGAATCATCCTGGACCTAGATCCGAGACCGAAATGGACACGCAGGGGGCGGAAAACCAAGCCCCGGGGAGGCGATGCAGCGGCATGTGGGTCCAAGGTCCGGCAGCGACGGGGCGCTCCCTCACAAGGTCCGGCCCACACCTGGGGTTTAGCCAGGGCAGCTCGGAGGAGCTCGGACCGGTCCGATGCCCGCCCTCCGGCCGCGCTCCCGGGGTGAATCATTAACAGACTCCGGAGTCCGTGACGCGCGGGCGTGATGTCAATCACCCACCCCGGCGCCCCCACCCACCTGGGCAGCGGGAGGGCACGGCCACCGCGGCCAGGGCCCCCCCGCTGCGTCCGCCCCACCCCCCACCCACAACTTTTCCACCTTTCTCAGCAAACGAGGCAGGGGCAGCAAGGGGGGGCCCGCGGCGACGAACCCCACTCCTGGCCTGGGCCAGGGGGAACTCCTGAACCCCCGGACCGAGAGCCCGGCGCGCGGCCACCTGAGCCAGCGCCCACCCGAGCCAGCGCCCACCTGGGCTCCGGCTTTCCCCGGAGGTTCCCGGCAGGAAATGCCGCTCGCTTAACCCCTTCGCGCCCGAATCCCGACTTCAGGCAAACGGGGGGGACGCCCCTCCTCAAGCACGGCGGGACCGGCTGGGGGGTGCCCGAGGAGGGGATCGGGGGGAGGGCTGAGGGAGGTCAAGGCAGGGAGGGAAATGCGGACCCGCGGGGTGGATCCCCGAGGACGCGGCGCGCCCCCTTCACGGGAACTGGGGGTGCCCTCGGCAGACGGGGTGCGCACTAGGAGGGCGGGCGTCCTCCGAAAGACCCCGTTCTCCGCAGGCCCGGCTGGCCCCGACCCCGTCCGCCCGCGCCCCGCCCTCACTCACCAGATAATTCATTTTTTCGGTCCCGGCCTCGCCGCCCGGGCCCCGCGGGGGAGCAGGGGGAGGGTGGTTCGGTCAGGGCGACCCCGGCTCCAGGGGCCGGCTCCTAGCGCATCGCCGCCGCCGCAGGCTCCCGGCTCCCGACGCGCAGCTCGGCGCTCGCACACTGGCCGGGGCCGCCCAGGGGCCGGCAAACCTTCTGCCTTCGCTGCCCAGCCCGGCTCCCGGCATGCCCGGCCCGCCTCCCCATTGGCTCTTCCGGCTCCTCATGCAAATGAGCCACCGCCGCGGCGTATGCTGTCCGAGCGCCCGCCAGCCTCCCAGGAGCACGCTCCCCAGCTTCGGACTGGAAGCGGCGCGTGCGCGCTGGGAGCTGTTTGAAGGGCGGGCCTGGGAGCACGTGCCGGCCTCGGAGGCCTCGAGGGAGCCGGCCAGGGCCGAGCGTCTGGCGCTCTGCCGCCCCGCCCCCTTCTCACCTTCTACCGTACACTTTTCCTTAACTGAAACAGGGCTCCCGACCCACTATCCTAAAGTTTATCTACCAAGAGCCCGCCCATCTCCCACCTCCCTGCCTTTGCCCCCCCCGCCACCAGACTCCCCTTGTAGACCCAGCTGAAGTCTAATTTCCCTGTCTTTCTCCTACATTCAGCTCAAGGGTCACCTGCTGCAAAGGGTCTCTGACCTCGCATCTACTCTCATCTAACCTCAGTTCCCAGCTATCTACATATCTCTCTTCCATTACAGTACAATACACATTTATTAAGCGCCTACTGTGTGCCAGGCTAAGCACTGGAATGAATGTGAACTCTCTGAGGGCAGGGGCTGGTTTTGTCTGTGTCTGTAAACCCAGGGTCTTGCCCAGCGACTGGCCAGTAATAAAGGGCAGCCGGTGGCACCATATTGAACCTGGAGTCAGGAAGTTCAGTCAAGACTTTTCAGTTGACTCTTTGTGACCCCACTGGGGGTTTTCTTGGCAAAGATAACAGAATGTTTGCCATTTCCTTCTCATTTTACAGATAGGAAAACTGAGACAAACAGGGTGAAGTGACTTGCCCAGGGTCACACAGCTAGTAAGTGTCTGAGGTCAGATTTCAACTCAGGTCCTCCTGCCACCCAGGGATGTACCCAGCTGCCCCTGGCACACAGTAGGAGCTTAATAATGTTTATAGGTAATGATGATGGTAGTGATGTTATGGAATATAAACTCCTTGAGGGCAGGGATTATTTCATTTTTAGATCAAAAACCAAATGAACTTCTTTTTCATTTTCTAAACAACTTTTCCTCTTCCCCTCCAACATTGATTTAAAATTCCCTGAAGGTCTCTTACCCCTCAAACCAATGATTTCATTCTTGAACCCTGTCCTAGACTCCACAGGCCAATTACACAATTTTCATCCCAAACCAACTGCACAGTATCCCGGGATCACAGATTTAGAGAAGAGCCCTTGGGGGCCATTGAGTCTAAATACCACTAACCCCATCCCCCATTTTGCAAATGAGGGAACTGAGGCTCAGAGAGGTTAAATACCTGTCTAGGGCAAGATAACTAGTGTCTCTGGTGAGATTTTTAACCCAGGTCCTACTGACTCCATGTCCACTACTACCATGATTTGTGCCAAAGAACTAGCCTGGCAGAAGGAACTTCATGAACCATCTTCACTCTGAGAGTACAGACCCAGTTATCGGAAAGGACAAAGCCTCACTCTCTCATCCCTTCCAGTCCCAGGCTTCTGCAGAGAATCAACATCACAGGATGTTGACTTCATTAGCTGTGCAAATGTCATACATGACGTCTTTGGTTGCCTGGAGAGTAATAAGAACAGGTCTAGGACTCTGTCCCGCTGGAGAACAAACAGAAATCAAAGATTTATAAAACAAAAAAACAAACCCCCAACCCAATACCTGTCCCTGCCAATCTGCTGCTCTTAGTGTCAGCAGCAGGTCAGTTCAATGATGGCTCTGGACACTTCTTACCTGTATGACTTTGAGGGCTAGCTGCTACCTGAAAGGTCTGGGAGATGCCCTAAGAGCAGATGCTTCAGAAGAGGCATCAGTTGGCATCAGGAGGGAAATTTCTCTAATTGTCTCATTCTCTGACTCTAATGAGTGCAGGGGTTCCTCACTCATTCCGCACCACCATGGTGCCAGGCACTGTGCCCACAAAGACAAAAAGAACAGTCCCTCCCCTCAAAGGGATATTTACTACAGGAAGGAAACAGCATGCACACAGATAAAATAAAAACAGAGGTGGGAAACATTAGTAATTTTCATCAGGAAGGACATCAGGAAGGGGGAAGGGGCTTGGCCTGATGTAGGAAGTGGCCCAGGAGCTGAGTCTTGAAGGAAGATGGGGGAGGTTTTAAGTGTCAAGTGTGTAAAGTAGAATACAGGTCAAAAAACCCAGAAAGGGAGGCTTGGTGGCAGACAGAGATCCTCCAGATACCAAAGGATTTTGTGTTTTAGTCAAAAAGCACAAGGGAGTGCCTGGGCTGATCTGTGCTTCAGGGGACATCCTTGTAATAGTCAAGAAGTGATGAGGGCTTGGAGGAGGGTCTGGGGAGAGATGGGAGAAGGGACAAGAGAAAAAGAGGTACCTGGTGACACATAGCAGGTTGAGAGGGAGAAGAAAAAACCAGGAGCCTGAGGTTGTGAACGGTGCCCTTGATGGAAATAGACAAGTTTAGGAAGAGGGGAATGATGGGTGAGTTCTATATTGGACCTGTTGAGCACGTTCAGCAGAAAATGTCCAGCGGGATGATGGAAATGGAGCCCAGAGAGGGCTGGATATCTGGGGGTCACCTGTATGGAGACAGAAGAATCCACTGGGGCTGAAGAGGAAGAGTGTTGAGAGAGGAAAGGGGACAACCTATAAAGTAATAAACTCTTACTCCTGTGGCCTTTCCTTCATCATCAGCTTTCTTGTCCTCCTCTCTAGAAAGATAAAGACTAGGAAAAGGCCTTGGGAGCAGGTGCCCATTGGTTACCCTAGAGGGGGACTCTCAGTTGGGCAATGAGGTCAAAAGCCAGATTGCACAGGGACTGAGACTGGAGTAACAACAGCAAATGGGGTAAATGAGTCAAGATGGCTTTTTCCAGGAGCTTGGCTGCGAAATGGAGGAGAGACATGGGACGTTAGCTTGAGAAGAGGGAAGATTTTGGTTTTTTTTTAAGGCTGGGGGAGAGACAGGCAGCTTTATAGGTGGGTAGCAAGTCAGAAGGCTCTTCAGGGGACAGATTGAAAATAAGAGACTAGGGACCAGATGTAGGGAGGGGACAAGAGCAAGGCGAGCTCTTGGAACCTGGGACCCTGAGGACCTGCTTGGTCTCCTTTGGGGAACCTGCCCCACTGTGCGCATCTAGGAATCCCTATCACCCTTCCCACTGACTGTCAAGATCACCACTACCATCCCAATGTCACGGCCTTGGCTTCTCACCCTACATATCCAGTCTGTCATCAGTTCTTGGCATTTCTACATTCCCAACATCTCCCTTGGGGCACCTTCTCTTCTGTGACGAAGCCACCCCTCCTCACCTCACACCTGGGCTATTGCAAGAGCTGCTGATTAATCCCCCGCCTCCAGTCTGTCTCCACTGCAGCACAGCCTCCACTCAGCTGCCAAAGGCAGATCTCCTATTCAGTAAACTCCAGTGACTCCTGACTGCCTCTAGTATTAAACAGAAAATCTTCTGTTTAGCATTTAAAGCCCTTCACAATCCTGTCTTTCTAGTCTTTTATTCTCTCCTTACATTCCACATTCCCGCTATATTGGCCTACCTCTGACTCTTCATGACCCTATTTAGGGTTTTCTTAGCAGAGATACTGGAGTGATTTGCCATTTCCTTCTCCAGTTCATTTTACAGATGAGGAAACTGAGGCAAAGAGGGCAAAGTAACTTGCCCAGGGTCACACAGCTAGAAAGTATCTGAGACCAGATTTGAACTCAGATCCTCCTGATTGCAGGCCCTATACTTTCTCCACGACACCACCTAGCTGCCCCTCCTGCAGTCAGGAAGACCTGAGCTCAAATCCAGACTGAGACACTTATGAACTATGAGACGTTAAACTGGTCATTTTAACCTCTGCCTGCCTCAGTTTTCTCATCTGTAAAATAGGATAATGATATGACAAGATAACCATTTATTAAGTACCTACTATGTGCTGGGCACTATGCTAAGCTCTAGGGATACAAATAAGAAAAATAAAATAAGAAGAAACAAGAATAATTTTCTAAATTTCTCTAATTCCCAACTCCAAGGAGAGCAGGAGTTCCCAGCGCTCATGAAATAACAGGACTCAACACCACCCCAATGGCACCAGGTGCTGTGTTTGGTGTTGAGAACACATAGACAAAAAGGAAACTGCCCTGCCTTTGAGAAGCTTACAACTGTAGGGGGGCAGAGTCGTTTACTATGAGGATAAGGGGAGATGATATTTATAAAGCTCTTTGCAAACCTTCAAGTGCAATGTAAATTCTAGCTATTTTTAAAGAATAATATTTTCCCCCAATTTCATGTAAAAACAATTTTTAACATTATTTTTTTAAAATTGAGTTCCAAATTCTCTCTATCCCTCCCCTCTTCCTAAGACGGTAAGCAATTTGATATATTAAATACTAGCTATTATTATAGGACCATAGCCAAGACATTTGCTCCCCACCAAACCTCAGTTTACTCATCTGTAAAAGCTTCCCCACAGGGTTGTTGTAAGGAAACAAGAGAAATGTGAGGCATCACTCTTATTAAAACTAGTCCCCTCTCTGCAGAGTCCTGGGCACTAAGCTGCCACAGGCTTTCTCTAAAGCAGCCCCATCAGTTTCTCCAAAAGCATCTCCAAGCTGCCAGGGAAGGAAACTTTGGAGAGTCCTGGATCTCAAACCCATGGCAGACATCTGATCTGACGTCACTGTCACCACCTAGGAGTTCAGTCCCTGGAGTGAAATACCCAGACTCCTCGGCACCACAGGTTTGAAGCCGGGCAGAACTGACTCAGCCTTTCCTGTTTCCAAGATAAATATTGGGGGACGGGGGAAGCAGTGTGCCATGTGGGGACCAGGCTGCTTTCTCTGCTCAGTCCTGCCTCTGGCTTCTTCCCAGGAACACAGGTCCTCCACCAGGACAGGCAAAGTGCCAGGGGGCTGCACTCTGCCGGACATGCTCCAAACATAGTGCCAGTTTTAAGTCAAAGTTCAGTCTCTGTGAATCAACGTGTTCTTACCTGATGTGGTACCATCCTCCAAGCCTAGCTGTCCCTGGGGTTCTAAACAGTCCAATTTGTCTGAGTTCTGGTCGGATACTAGCTAGGACCTTAGCATTTAGCGCAATGTCTGGTACATAGTAGGCACTTAATATTTCCTTCCTTTACTTCTTTCCTTCTTTCCCTCCCAGATTTTAAAAACTATTAAAACTGACTAGAGCCACTGGCCACAGTACTGAAAGTGTTGACCCACTCACTGTGCCCTCACATGATGCTCCACCTTCCATCTCCATCTATGATAGCCTTTACAGAGACTCTTTCCCACATCTGGTCTGTGTACTCCCCCCTCCTCACCAATGGCTCTTAGAACCCCTTGCTTCCTTCAGGGATCAGCACAGGCTTCTCCTTTCTCCCAGAAGCCTTTCTTGGTGCTTCAATGGGGTAATTCATCCTTCCACCCACACCATTCCTTTGTACATCCTTGGATTTACTTATCCATAAATGTTATTCCCCCCCCCAAAAAAATGTAAGAGCCATGAAGGAAGGGGCTGGTCACTTTTTATCTTTGCATTCCTGGCAAAACAGATGCTTAACGAATGTTTATCGAATGAAATGGACAAATAGCACATGCCCTTGGGGAAACGGGAATAGAAAGAGTTGTGTGAAGACCCTGGTGTCCTGACTCCAGGGGACACAACAACACCTCCTTATGTAGGATGACAGATCTAGAGGAGAAAGGGCTTCCTGGGATCATCCGTGCAAACCCCTCATTTTTACTGATGAGGACAGTAAGGATCAGGGAAGTGAAACAATTAGCCCGGAATCACACAACTATATACGTGGAGGACAGGAGAGGTGAACCGGGGCCTCTGACTGCAAGTCCTTTACAAAGCACAATCGCAGGTGTTTTCAGTTGATTCTACCCCATAAAGCAGACAGGAGGGAGGAAAGTTATCACCTTTTTACCTGTGAGGAAACTGAGGCCCTGAAAGGTTAAGGATGGTGAGAGACAGGAATGGCATATTAAAAGGGATACCAGATAGGGCATCAGGATGTTTGGATTCTGATCCCCAAGCTATAACTCACTGTACAACCATAAGCAAAAGTCTATCTCTCAGACTCCATGTCCTATATCACCCAAGTCAATTACACAGGGAATTCTGGAATCCAAGCCCCAGTTCCTCCCAACCCAAACTGCTTTCCCCATGCCCCTCGCCTCTCCTCCTCACCAGCAGCTCTTACCTCCCCTCCTTTTTTTTTTTTTTTTTTAGTATAAAGGGGATATACTAGGGGGCTGGTAGGGAGGCTGTGGGGCAGGGGTGGTGCACAAAGGGGAAAATCCCTGGGAAGTACGTACAAACTCTGCCCATGGGCAGTCTTGATAAAGGTGTGTTCAGAGAAACATCACCTCCAGACCTTCAGCAGTCCAAATGTAATTGGGGCAAGGGATTCACTTGATTCAATTGAGGACTCTCAGAAGGGAAATGAAGAATTAGGCTGCGGAGGGATGGGTTTGGGTTGTTTTTTTTTTCTTTTATGGAACAAATATCCTGTCCTGGGACATAACCTCATTTAGAAGAAATCAGATTTCAAAATAATTGACATTGCCCCAGTTCTTTGCCCTGTCATTTCCTCTCACCAGCCCCTAGAGCACAAAAAGGACATCATGTGGCAAGGAGGAAAGGGAGGGTTGGGATGGCATAGGATGAGGCAGAATCCCTTTCTGGAAGCTTCTCTCAGTCTGAGAGAGAATGGGGGTATTTAGGCTACACTCCTTTATTTTTGGTGCTCTACATTAATTTCGTAGCAATTTGCTGTCTGTGGAGGAAATTTGGAGAGCCTGGAAATTTCTGACCTACCCCGCCATCTTCCTAGAAGACAGTGCCCCTACCTATCTCCTTTTCTGATGCTACTGCCTGACCTAAGGAGATGACCGGCCCAATCTTGAGACAGACAGAAGAGAGGGAGGGAAAAATTCTATTCAACCATATCCACAGCCCCATCCTTCAAACAGCTTATATTTTAGCAGAGGGAATAATAACCACCTAAGGCACTTAAATCTGGCATCTGTGAATTTGTTTTCAAAACAATATTTTGATAACTTTTTCAATATAATTGGTTTCCTTTATAATTCTATATACTTTATTTAGTTCATTTAAAAACATACTGAGAGGGGGTCCCTATAGACCAATGGGATACAGGACACCAAAAAAGAATAAGAGCTAAGATCTCTCATTCTTTTCCTGGTTCTGTCAGAGATAAGCGTACCTCCAGAGTGGTTTTACCCTTTTCAACTAAGAGACTTGCCCCTTTAAAGCAAAATTATGTCTCATATGCCACCCCCACTCCACAGAGTCACAACTATACTATGAATACTCATTCATTCAGATACACATGATAAATTATTAAATTCATGATAAAAATGAAAGTGAAAAATACACTATGATTTAAAACTACACAAATTAAATACACTATAAATTTGGTAACACTTGCAAAATAATGATTCATATGTAACTAAAACTGGAATTTATCTAGTACTTGACTGTCTGCTAAGTCCTTTACAGACACGATTTCACTGGATCCATGAGGTAGGGGCTGTGACAGCGGGCGTTCTTAACCTGGTTCCACACATTCCCCAGGTCAATTTCAAGGGGCTATGAATTTGCATGGGGAAAAAAAGTTGATTTTTATTTCAATAGAACTGGTTTCATTTATCATCTCTTTTTATGCATTTTTAAATATTATTCCAAGCAGCACTCTAGTCTTCCCTACACTGCCTACAACAGCCCAAAATGTTAAAAATTCCTGTGTTACAGGTAACCCTGTTTCAGAGATAACAAAACTGGGCCTTGGAGAGCTTAAGTCAGAATTAGGGCTCAAGGACCCGAAGCTGTTAAGGAGAGATAGGAAGCCTAGGTTTCCTGACTCCAAGCCCAACCTTGGAGCAGAGGAGTATTCAAGCCTGCTTCTCTATGTGGGAGATGTAGGTTTGTTTTGCCAAGTCATGCAGCAGATTTTGCTAGATGCAAAGTGCCCATGTGGAATTGAGGACCCCTTGGGATGTCTCAATGGCAGCCCCAAGTCGGGAATCTCTGCTGTAACATAGAACAGGGCTAAGAGAATTGTTTCCAATCCTGGTTTGGAGGAGTTCTGCTACTTTAGAGGTGACCCACTCTTGGGTTTGGAGCAAGAGGGAAGGGCTATTTGGGGAGGAATTCCTCATCATTAGGGAATATCAGACCCCTGCCCTCTGCCCTCACTTTCCTGACCTTGTCATCAGGTCAGGGTGTTCTCAAGGGAGCTGAACTCACCCCTTCCTTTTCTCATCCCCTCTCACAAGACCCAAACCCAGGGGATCCCTGATCCCAAGGTATCTGAGACCCAGCAAACGAAGAAGCCAGGAGCCCAGGACATGGGGAGGGGAAAGATTTCTAAGGATTTCTGTGGTGTTAAGTGTAGTTTCAGAATCAGTAACTGCTCAATGAGAAGTTCCTGATCTGTTTCTAGGACATCCTGAGGAGGTAACAGAAATTCTGGACTCCCTCAGAGTCCCTTCTGCAGCCCAAACAAGGTGGCTGGGTATGTGTAGGCTGAGGCTACTACTACACTTGTTTGTTACAAATCCCGCAGAAAAGGAGAGGACATTTCCCATCCCTTTGATGATAGCTAATATAGCCCACTGTGTCCCTAGAAAGAGAGGTAACTGTTTGGAGGCATCAGTGCACTGATGTGTATCTCTACATTTTGTCTATCTGTCTGTGCATCTCTGCTTCTCCCTACAAGCCTCTGTGTATGTCTCTTTCTTTGTGTGTGAGAAATTGGGGAAACACTTACAAAGGCATTCCAAGAATTTGTTCCTTTTCCACTTAACCATTCCCCTCATCTCGGCCTCCCCCCCCCCTTCCCACCCTATTTGCTTCCCAGAATGGCATTTCCTCTTCGGAAATACTGCCCTTCAGGGGTTACCTTTGCAATGTGCCACTGAGCTGGAGAGAGCTATGCAGCCTGCATCAGCGAAAATTGTTACCACATGGGCTGCTCTACCCAATGTCCCATGCATCCCCCCACCGCCAAGGGCTCCAATATTCTGGGAGAGAAGGAAACCCTCCAGGCCCACACAGGTCGGTGGATGCATGGGGGTCGGGAAATGGAAGATATGGGGAATGAATGGGATGAGGCACCCAGGACCGAAAGCGAAAGAGACACTACAGAGTTTCTTCTGGGTGGGGAGGGATTTTCCCTATTCCAGTTTATGCTTAACACGACTCTGAAACACTTTAGAAGTGATCAAAGCAGTGACTGGGGATGAACTATACCTCTTATCTCTTGACCAAAAGGTGATGGATTAGACATAGAAAGCCAGATGTGCACTTGCAGACATGGCCAATGCATGCATTTCTTTTGTTTGACCATTATATATCCCTTACAAGAGAAAGCTTTCAAGGGAGAATTGGGCAAAGTGAGTAAAAAATATTAAAAATGCAAAAAAAAGAGCATCAATTAAACTTTTTTAAGAATATACATAAGTTCACAAGGAGATATGAATAATAGCAATTTTGATACCATCTTGTTAAACTTGATAAATACTTTAAAAACTATATGTGACAGAAGTTCAGTTTCTTATACAATTCTTTCTTGTTCTTTGTATATTGTTGACGAATATTAGTTCAAAATGAGTTTTTTAAAAAATTCTGATGTGAATCAAAGGACACAGATTCAAATGCCGGCTTTGACATTTAGTAGCTATAAGACTTTAGGTAGAATTATTTCCTTTTCTGAATCTCAATTTCCTTATCTATAAAAGAAAAGACTTTGGAAGATGATCCCCCAAGGGTATTTCTAGCTGCAAATTCTCTTTCCCCAGTCACCCTCAAGCTGCCAGTTCCCCTTCCCATCACTGTTAGTTTCTCTCCTTACTTTTGTAGACTTTCCACAGATTTCTTTGCTGATTTCAAGGCAAGCTGTGCCTTGGCTCCCCGCTTATCACCTCTCTCCATTTTTCTGGGAGACTAGGGCAGTGCAGCAGAGTAATGAGCCTCCCTCACCTTCTGGGAGATGGATTGTGCTGCTATCACAGCACAAAATTCCATAAATCTGGGCAGTCTTGGTGGAATGGGCAAAAGTTGTTACCACACTGTCATCATCTTTCTGGACATAGTTATTCAATAAGGTGAGAAGGGGATGGGAATAAGCATGTATAAAGCACCTAGCATGTGCCAGACTCTTTTTACAAATATTATCTCATCCATCCTCACAATCCTGCAAGGTAGATTCGGTTATCATCCCCATTCCACAGTTGAGGAAACTGAGGCAAACAAAGGTTAGGTGACTTGTCCAAGGTCACACAGCTAGTAAGGCCAGATCTGGACTCTGGTGGGTATACTGTAGTGCTCCACCCCCAAACCCGATGCCTTTACAGGAACCATTGTACTCATGTTCCCATTCCCTAACAGACACATTGACCTTCAGAGATAAAGATAATAAAATGCCTCACCTGGAGCAGGAAGAAGGATGACATAAGGGAAAAGAAGTCAGCTAGCTAAGAGATTATACTTTTACACTTCCGGGATTATGTGCCAAAGAGGATACTGACAGCAAGAAAAGATTCACGTGTGCCAGGACAGCTATAACAACATTGTTTGTACTGTTATCATTGCTCTTTTACAGATGAGAAAACTGAGACAGGCAGAGGTTAAAGGACTTGCCCAAGATTACACAGCTTGTAGCGTCCTAGACTGAATCTGAACTCGGGTCTTCCTGCTTCCAAGCCTTTGCTGCTGTGACACCTAGCTGCCTCTTCTAAGGGACTAGGCTTTCTGTTCATTAATAAACTGTTTTCCACGCAATACATTGGAGACTATAACATTAACATTCAAATATAGTGGATCTCTGGTTACTAATGGAGAAAAGCTTATGTGATAGAAATCTTTCCACATCTTCATTTTTTAACTGACCTTCCAATTTCATTCTTAAAAGCAAGCTCTCTTTCCTTCCCTTCCCTTCTTCCCTCCCCTCCTCTCTCCTTGATAAAGAAATCAATCAAGTATTTGTTGGGTAAAGTGATTTCTAGGCCCTTTACATTTCCAGATAGTCTACGTTAATGTCTATTCCTTTATCTATTTCCTATTTTTCAGCATCAGCAGTTTGTTTAAAAATAGGTCGGCCAACTCTGATCAATATAATGATTTATGACAATTCCAAAGGATTCATGATGAAAAATGCTGTCCACCTCCCATGAAAGAACTGATGAACTCTGCAAATTGAAGCATATTTTCTCATTTTTTAAAGTTTTCCTTGGGGATTTTTTGTGGCTAATATTTTACATGACTTCACATGTATAACTGATATCTATTACTTGCCTTCTCAGTGGGTGAGGGAAGGGTTGGGAGGAGGGAGAGAATTTGGAACTCAATTTCTTTTAATGTTAAAAATAAATAAATAATAAATTTTAAAAATAGGTCAGCTAGGGCTGACTCAGTTGGGTGTGATCTTTTAGTCAGCTTTTCCCCCTAGTATTCATTTTAATCTTTGTTCTAACAAGTTATAGGTCTACTCACAACAGTCTATTGATTTGAAAATAACTCCCATATCAGTAACTAATCATTTCCCTTCTACTAAAATCTAATTTAATTTACTGTGATGCAATTTCATACCATGTCCAGCACCTCCTGCCTCACTTCTTGAAGTGTTCATGATATGTAGGATTTTTTTCCTCCTCCTGCATTCAACTCTATACTGAATTCACTGAGTGTTAAAGTACATCTTGGTTTACTTTGGATGTTCTTATCAAGTTCCTTGTGGAATTTCTCTCTTTCTGCAAAGATGTTGGTGTATAGGTTGCAGTTTCTTTTCATGATGGACTTTTCTGCAAATGCTTATCATGAGCAGGCATCCTAAGCAATGAAGTTATTCCTGGAAGAGGTCAAGGGACTTGAAAAATGCCTTTCTCCACACTCCAGGTTGTTAAGGAAGAAAAAAGATTCCTAGCCCTTATAGACATAAGCCTTCAATGGGAATGTCAGTCTTTTTTGAGCTTTCATTTTCAGTGCAAAGAACATTTTTTTCCTGAGACAGTGGACGGGAAGAAAGGAATTGAACAAAGATGGTTTCTCTGTTGTTGTCAATTAGCCAGTATCCTATCCATCCCCAGCCAAGATCCTTCTTTGCTCCTTTTTTTCCCCAAGGTCACATAGGTGAGTTTTTTAAAACCTACCCTTTCATGTTGTCCTTCCCTAAATTCATTCTAAGCTAAAATTCCTAGCATTTTTAAAGGACCATGACACACATATATTCATCCTCTCTTATCTAGCTTTGATTCCATTTTCTTTTCTAAACCTAAGTTGGTCAGTGAGCTCCTAGGTATCTACATGGGTCTCTTCAGACCAATCCCATTTTCCTCCTCATTAGAATTGTTTCTCTTGTATCTTCAGAACTTCATCTTGAGCATCTCTGTCTTTCTCCACTTTCTCTGAAGCATTTTAGTCCATTGGATTCTGTCCATCTTTCCTCTGAATTCTTTGAAATCTACTTTCCTTAAACTGAGGAGACTTGTTAGATAAACTATACCCATACTTCTTGTCCTTTTCTGTCACAAATTCTGAAGTGGAATGATCACTTCCCCCCAAGGTTGGGAAAGCATGTGTATCTTTGAATGACCCCAAGCTTCTTCCTAAAGCAAAGGACCAAATAGATATTTTTTAAACAATATTCTTCAGTTCTTGCTGTGTGGCTGTGATTCTCAGAGGATGACAGAGAAATGGATGGTGGGTGTTAATAGGGGCACAGCAAAGAAGGGGCACAAAAGATGGCATCAGAGTGATGGATGATTAGAAAAAGAAATGGGCTGGTAATGAAGTGAGTGACATTGTGGGAGAATCGATGGGTAGACAGCTCTTGTATCCACTGGAGTTTACATAATGTGAACAGAGATGGATATGTATGACAAGACTTAGACCTGAAAGGGAATCTTAGAGCCATCAATTCTAACCTCCCCATTTTATAGATGAGGAAACAGAGGCCAAAGAAGTTAAGGCTATTGACCAAGCTAGTAAGTATGTGGTGCAGGATTTGAACTCAGGTCCTAACTCCAAATCCAGTTTTCTATCCACTACTCCATGCTGACTCAAGATAAGAGATGTACAAGATGAAAAGGCATGGATAGGTTTTGATCTGCATCACTGGATGAAATATCCACATCCATGAGATATCATAGACCCAGCGAAATATGGAAGAAGCCCTTGGAGCTTGGGCATTTATTGGGAGGTGTCGTGTTTAAACAAAATATATCAATAAACCAAAAAATAAAATAAAAAGAACCAAGATCTGTGTTTGAATTCTGGTTCTGTCATTAACTGGCTATGTGACCTTGAGTAAGTTACTTCACCTTTGGGCCTTAGTGTCCTCATCTTTCATTTTCAGTGTAAAGAACTTTTTTTGCACAGGAATTGGAGAAGGAAGGAGGAATTGAACAGAAATAGCTCCTCTGTTGTTGCCAATTAGTATAAATGAGTGAACTGGATAAGGTAACCTCTAAGATCCCTTCCACTTCTGCCATTCTGCAATGTTCTTCTTCACAGGTGTCAAACACAGGTGCCAAATCTGGCAGGCCAAACCAGATTAAAATTATAACTGGGAAATATTTAACACAATGAATGGGTTAGTGGGTCCCATTTCTACTTGAATTTGACATTATTATACCACGTGAACACCTATTTCTTCAGGCTTCTGGGATTCAAAGAGGTGGGAACTAGTTGGAAAAGGAGTAGGGTGGAAACAGCATGAGCAAAGTGGTCACTAGAATGGGGGAAGGGGATGGTGAGTAAGCCCTGCTGGCTTAGACTGATGGGAAATCAAGTTGGAACAGTGCAACGTCCAAGTCATCACCCCTCCGTCCTAGGAGGTTCTGGCCTTTCCTCTGTTTCTATGACTCCATTTTCTGAGCTCCCCAAACAATTGTAGGAAGTTGTGTCCAGGATGAGAGGAGGGACTGAGCCTGGAGAAGGTCCTGGGGGTGGTCCCCTGGACAGAACGGGCAGGAAGGAGCTGGGGGCCATGGAGCTGGGTGGTACAAGCGTTAGAGACTCTTTAGATAGAATGCAGCTGAACAAGTACTGGGGGTGTTTGTAGCCAGGAGCAGGAAGGAGAGCAGTTTCAGTGGCAACATCCAAATGGGAAAGGGACAAAGGCTTCAAGAAAGAACTAGTTTCTGATATGAGATGCTGGCCTCAGAATTGGAAGACTTTTTTTTTTTTAAATCGTATTTGGAAAAGGACTGTCATCATCTAAATCCCAGCTCTGGTTTTACTAATCCTATGACCCCGGGACTAAGAATCTGAACCCACCAAAGTCCCAGGAAGGGCAGTGCCAGCCTCTGAAGAAGTTCAGAGGTCTAATCTGCATGGTCACTCCTGACACGGGAGAGGAGGAGAAGTAGAAAAGGGGGCTTAGTCAAATTACTTCCCATCTCTTGATCCCAGGTTCCCCCTTTGGCAAATAAAAGGATTTGATTAGATGAACGCCAGGGTCCCTCCCAACCCTGACACTCCAGGATCCTGTTTCTCTTCAAAAATTCTTTGGAATGTCAGGCAGGAAAAGGAAACCCTCCAAAGTCACTGGAATGTGGATTCAAAATCTTCCTCTGATACTTATCAC
The DNA here is from genome assembly GCA_023548195.1 of Bettongia penicillata ogilbyi. NCBI lineage: Eukaryota > Metazoa > Chordata > Mammalia > Diprotodontia > Potoroidae > Bettongia > Bettongia penicillata. Next base: position 6,632,940 of record JAJHZJ010000527.1, read on the forward strand.
TGACGGGACCTTAGCTAGACAGGATAGCGGGTAGAATGTTGTTGGACTTGGAATTAGGAAGACCTGGGTTTGAATCCTGCCTCAGACACTTACTAGCTGGATGATCTTGGTTTAACCTCTCCCAATCTGTTTCCTCATCTGTAAAATGGAGATAAAAAAATAACACTCACCTTCCCAGGGTTATTATTTGGATCAAATGAGATAATATTTGTAAAGTGCTTTGCAATCTTTAAAGTGCTATATAAAGCCATCACCATCATCATTTGAATAATAATACTCTAAGATCTGCAAAGGGCTTTACATACAACCATGTGAGGTGGGTGCTACTATCATCCCCGTTTTAAAGATGAGGAAACCAAGGCCAAAAGTTGACTTACCCAGGGTCACACAGTTAATGAGTATCTATGGTTGGATTTTATTTAGGTCTTCCTCATTCTAAATCTAGATCTCTGTTTCCTCATCTGTAAGGAAGCCCCTAGATGATTGGATTAGGTGGCCTTCCGAGTCGCTCCCAGCTTTAACTCTAGAATTCTGTGATGCTGTAACCCTTTGCTTCTACTGCTTACCGAGTGGCTTCAGGCAAATTGGACTAAATAATATTAAAGGTCCTCTCTCCCTCTAATGCCTATGGTTCTATGAGGCTAACTATTGTTCAGTCATTTTCAGTCTTGTTGCCATTTAGGATTTCTTGGCAAAAATACTGGCTTTGCCATTTCCTTCCCCAGCTCATCTGACAAATAAGGAAACTGAGGCAACCAGAGTGAAATGACTTGCCCCGGGTCTTACAGCTAGTGAGTGTCTAAGGCCACATTTGAACTCAGGAAGATTCATCTTCCTGACTCCAGGCCTGGTGCACTATCTACTGCACCACCTAGAATTAATAAGTATAGCAAGGTCCAGGTAAGAACATCCCTGCCCTTCCCAGCAGCAGGGAACATCGAGCTTCTGACTCCCTTTGGATTGTCCTCAGCTCAACAAGGACTTCAAAGATGGGCAAGGGCCAGGGCCCTCAGGTCAGGATCCTTTCACAAATAAATGCATGTTAAAAGAAAAAGAGAGAGGTGAGAGACCCCAGGGAAGCAGGTAAGGTCCACAGTAAGCCCTCAACAACCAAGTAAGCACATGAACCTAACGGGGCAGAGATGGGATTCTAACCCAGGTCTTTTGACCCAAGATCTTGTGCTCTTTCTTTCCATATCCCATGATGCTAAGTACCCAGTGAGGGCGAGAGAGGAGTTCCATGGAGTTAAGATGGAGTCATCCAGCCTTTGTGCACCTGAAGACCTCCATCCATTGATGGGGGGCCCACTGGCCATGACACAGCCCATCTCAATTTTGCATAGCTCTAATTGTTTTTAAATGTTTTATTGCTATCTCCTGTTTTAACTGTTTTTCCTTACATCAAGATGATCTCTCATGCCTCTCCTAGGTCTAGAATCTACCAACTCCTCTGAATAAAAGCCCCTATGAATCAATCAGGGAGGAGGGCATTCCTTTCTGTCTCTGAATTTTCTCACCTCTTACTTGGTGGAGGAAAGTGATCCATCCATGGGGAATATCTTATTCTCTTCAAGTTAAAAACTCACAAATAACATCTCCCACCTGGTCAGCAGGTGGCCCTTAGCTTAGCCAAGGCCAATCATTCTACCTATGCCATTGATCCCACCCAGTCCCTTATTCCCCAGCAAATTACCCTCTCAATCACCCCTCCTCTCCCTATTTGTTGATTCCTTCTCTATTGCTTTCAAACATGCCCAAACATTCCATATCCTTAAGAGAACTCCTCCCCTTGGGTGATTGTACCCTTTCTCCTTTCTCAGCAAAACTCCTAGAAAATGTTGTGTACATTCAATGCCTCCATTTCCTCTCCTCTTGATTCTTCATTTCCCATCTCCCAGTCTTTGCACTAGTACATACGTCTTCCTCTTCTCCTCTGCCTCAGAATCCCTCATCTCCTTCAAAACAAATCTCAAGCATCACCTTTTACACCAAGCCTTTCCTGATCTCCTGCTACGGCCTTCCCTAATTACTTGTCATTGATTCTCGTCATATTTACTTTATATACTAATAGATGTACTTAGATGTTATTTCGCTGAATAGACTGCAAATTCCTCTAGAGTTTGGGATTATTTCATTTTTTGTCTTTGTATTACCAGTTCCTTAGCAGTTAACCAGTTAATCAACAAACATTTATTAAGCACCGACTATACGCCGAGCACCGTACCACTTACTCAGCATCTGGGATTCCCAACAGCTTGCTCTTTTGAACTCAAATTACGTAAAATCTGGGAAGGAAAGTAGCTCTAACCATCTCTTTCTTCCTCTCAGAAGGGAGCTGAAGAAAGGAAAATCATTGGGAACCTTTAGATCTGGAGTTCACCCTCGCCCTGTCCTTTATTAGCCAGTCCACTCTGAGCAAGTCACTTCCAGAGGCAATTGTTCCCTCCTCTATAAAATGAGGGTGTTAGACTAGAACACAAGTTACTAACCCTTTCTATGTCCTGGACCCCTTTGGTGGAATCAGGTCTTTAAATAATTGAAGGAAATGATCCATTGCAGTTGGGGGTTGGTGAAGTTCATGAACCCCTTGAAATCCAAGTTCCCAAACCTCCTAAATTCAATGGATTAGATGAACCAGATGAGCCCCTGGACCAGATGACCTCCAGGGCTCCTGCCATCCCGTGCTCTCCCAAGCTTGTCCTACAGCCTACAGCCCTGCGGCAGTGCCCAAAGCAAAGGACTTGGAGTCAGAGGTGCAGATCTCACTACCTATGAACCTCTGAGTCTCAGTTTCATTTATAAAACTGAGTTATTTCCAGGTCGGACATTCTCCTAAGCTAGGCCAGCAAGTCTCTGCTGCCAGAATGAAAGGATTTCCTGAAGCTGGAAGTTAGCACTGCCAGTCCCAGAGGAGATATGGGAAGGGAAAAGATGAACTTGACCTAGAAACCCATTAAGGAACTGACTCTCTGCAGCCCAGGAGAAGCTGAACATAGGAGCCAGACCTAGGAATGGGGGTGAGGGCCTGCCTAACTCTGAGGCTATCTGTCCTCAACTCTGAAGAGTCTAGCACTGGGGCTGAGATCTTCCCATCCAAGCCTCTGAGACTAATAGTGATAATAGCTGACATTTCTTTGGCAGTTTAGGGTTTACAGAGTGCTTTACATACATGATCTCATATAACCTGGTCTTGGGCCCCATCCAGAGAGCTAGGAGGGAGCTTGCACAGCACACCTTTGTTTGCAGAGAAGACCTGTAGTCCTGCCTTAACAACAGCCTCAGCTTGCCTTGGGCAGTTCCGGCTCTGTGACCAACCTCAGATATCTGGACAAGTTCATGCAGGATCAGAGCATCTGCGACACAGTCCTGCTCCAAGGCCAGATGCTATGACAAAAGGCTGATGAGACTCTGGAGGAACCAAGCTCTTCAGCAGGGGCAAAGGGCCAAGTTCTTCAACCACGGTTAAGCAAACATACATCCCCAAAACTGCGCTAAACTCTATGCCTCAGCTTCTTCATCTGTCAAAAGGATAGATGGTATCTGCCCGACGACTTCACCAAGTTCTAAGATAAGAGTAAAGATGCTTTTGAAAGCATAAATCAAGGTCTGAAGTCCATCCTATTTCTCCCAATTCCTGACATTCAGGAGAGCTCATTCTTAAACCATCCCTGCCAGTGGCATCCCATCCTTTTTGGAAAGGTGGTTCCCTAAAATCAATTTCCACCCAAGGACAGCTTTCTGTGCAGTGGGGTTAAACCAACCAATTCATCAACAGGGTGCCAGGTGTTGTGATAGACTCTGAAAGTGACAAAGACAGCTGTCACTGCCCCCTCCTTCAAGTAATGCTATCGGTGTTCTATCACCGATGCTGACTCTTTCTTAGAGAGGCTGTGTGGTTTAGTGAAAAGAGAGAGGAATCTCGAGTCCTATTTTTGTACAACTCTGGGAAATTCACTTCATCTTTCAGAGCTTCGGTTTTTTTCATCTATAAAACTAGTGTACTATTAGAACATCTATTGCCCACCTTACAGGGTTGGTGTGTGTAAAAACCTGCAAGAGTTGTCTAAATGTAAACTACTATAATAATTATGAGTCCAATGAAGGGCAGAAATGATGAAAAGAAGTTGGGGGGGGAGTGGCAGTTACAATCTTCCAGCAGCTTCACCCTCTGCAGAACAGTTGGAAAGTATTGATTAGCTACATCCCTCTGACAGTGAACAAGGTAGAAAGAGGGTATATTCCAGAAATTTCAGGCCTCCACTAGCCATCAACTTGTTGGATGCTAAATGAGTGGTTGAATGAATGAACTGGGGGGCAAGAAGGGGGACTGAGGAGGTAGTGATTGATTTTCTGGTTCTTGTGCCCACAGGTCCATAGCTGTCTGGATAGATGCCACTGTCTTTCCAAAATGGTACTTTCCTTGAACAAACTGACTACTTTCAGAGAGACTGATGGTCAGGGCGGATGGGGAAAGTAGCTACTACGGTGACAGAAAAGGCATATTCCCTCCTACAGGCTGGGCAGGTAGTCTTGGGGTCCCTGGATCTTCTCTCTAGGCAATGAGGAGCCGAGGCCAGAGGGAGGTAACCTCAGATAAGCATCAATTGTGCATTGATAGGACAATAACAGTTTTAAAGCAGGAAGTTGATCCTTTTACAGATAAGGAAGCTGGAGTCCCAGAGGTAAAATGACTTTCCCCACAGTCTCAGAAGCTACTCCCTGGCAGGTCTTGGAGTCTCAACAAAGTTTTTTCAATTACTCCAGGCTGTTTCTCTCTTCCTAGGGGGGTAGGAGGAGATAGGGATCATCCAAGGGCCTAGGGATGCTGCATCCAATATTCACTGCCCTCTGGCAGCTCCCCAAAACTTTAACCTGCTCCACCTGGTGACTTGTCCCACCCTCAAGGGAGCAGGCAAGATTGGAGGGGAGAAGAAAAATGGGGAGGGGTCATCTCACGACTCCAGCTGTGTTTGTGTGAAAGGCTCAGGAAATGGTGCGGCACTGATTCCTTTGTGTAGAAAAATAATTATAATCAACGCCCGCCACAGCAAATGAGCTTGGCACTCATCACGCCACTGCTGTGATCAGCAGCCAGCAGCCTCTGATTGTCGTTCCCCCTCTCCCCCTCCCCTCTAGTACTCCCCTGAGTCTAAAATGACATCAGCTGTCAACTGAGGGCTGATAATAGGGCAACCCCCCCACAACAACCCAAAGAACCACACAATGGGGGCATCCTTGGTAGCCTGGGGGTGGGGCTGATAACCAGGCCTAAACCCCTGATCTGGCAGGCAGTGACTAGCACTAGCTTCCAGAACAGTAGATTTAGAGCTGGGAGGGATCTTGGTGGCCCTCTGGTCACCTCAGATGAGGAAACTGAGGCCCAGAGACCCCCACAGTGACTCCTAGAGGGAATGGGAGTTCATTGGCATTCACAACCCTGGGAAGCCAGCTGAAGTTCCTGGGAAGCCAGCTGAAGTTCCTAGATATTCCTTAAGATAGACAATGAATGGGACCTGGCTGAAGGTCATGCCCCCTTTAGGGGATGAGGGACAGTCTCCTTTGCAGGTTTTGGACTACTTGGAGCTCAGCTCTCCCTGCCCTGCTCTCCAAGAGGCCCAATGACCCCATTGGCTCCTGAACTCCTGCCACAGCCACCCACACCCTCATCACTCACTTGCTGACTCACTGCCAGCCTGGCCCCCCCCTTTCAAAGAGATCTTCCTTTATTTTCTCTCTCAAGGACCATGAACCATAAAGAGCAGAAGTAAAATTCCCCTAATTGTTTTAATTGCTTTTCTAATTTGAAAATTAAACAGCAAAGAAGGAGCCTGGAGAGAAGAACAATTACCCTGGAACTAGGCTGCTGAGGGCTGGCCATGGCTTCCTAACGTCAAAAGAGGTGGGAGGAAAATCAGATGCCAAGCTTGGCTGCCATGGAATGACCTGCCCTCACTGATGCTGCCCCCTTCTATCTTCCACTTCACCGAGACTCAAAGCAATACTATCGAGAAAGGAGCCTTTGTATGCCAAGCTGAAGCTCTCCTCCCTGACAGAGCTAGCCATACCATCTAGACCCATCCAAAACCCCATGGAACATTTCTCCGTTTCTCATAGCCCTCAGAATTTCCTTCCCAAGAGCCTGGAGGGGACAAGATGGTCCACAATCCCAGCTGAGTTCAGGTCTTCATCGCAAGGCAAGTGATTTGCCCTTGCACTGTGTAATAAGCAAGTCCTCACTGCTCAGGAGAGGAACAGGGTTTAACTGGGAGACAAATGGTTTCTACTCCATCTACCCTAAACTTTCTCTCACTCTTCTAAAAGGTAACTCTTATTCCCTAGGATTGCCCTTCGTTATTCACCTTGTAATTTAGCAACTTTGGCCAAGCATGAGGAAAGAACTTTGTCCTAGGTACTGGGGGGTGATTATGTGTGTGCATGTGTGTGCGTGTGTGTGTGTACGCGCACATGATTAGACAGGATCCATACCCTGAAGAAGCTTAATTAGGTAGGCAGGACAAACACTGATTTATTCCCTTTTTTAAAAAAAAACCTTTTATTTTTATGAAGACCTGCCCTTTTTCTACCTCCCACTTCCCCTCTTCCCCCTAGCTGCTAACCCCATAAAAACAAAACCTTTGTTTCAAACATGTATAGTCAAGCAAAAACATTCTTGCGTTGGCTGTGTCCACAAATCTATACAAGAATACATATATACACATATATACATGTGTATGTATGTACATGTATGTATACACACACACATATGTTTCAATCTGCATGCCGAGTCCTTCAGCTCTCTATCTGGAGGTGGGGAGCGTAAGTCCTCCAGAATTGTGCTTGATCATTGCGTCAATCAGTGTTTCTAAGTTTTTCATATGTGATTGTTTTTATAATATTGTTATTATCATATACATTATTTTCCTGGTTCTGTTTACTTTATTTCTTCAGTTTGTATGAGTCCTCCCACGGTTCTCTGAAACCCTCTCCTTCGTTCCCCTGTTAGAGAAGTCTCCCTGACTCTCTATTGCTTCTAGAAAAAATATAAATCCTCCTATCTGAGGTTTAAAGCCTTCCCAATTTGCCCTCAGTTTATCTTTTCAGTTGACTACAATTTTCCCTCATGCATATCACAGTCCATTGAAACTGGCCTACTTGCTATGCCAGGTACATGAAATTCTAGATTGTATCTCCCAGCTTTTGCATCCAGGCTGTTCCCCACTGGTGGAATGTTCTCCTGCCTCATCCCCACCCCTTAAAACTCTAGTTTACTTCAAGTGAAAAGATCACCTTTCCTCATTTCTCTTAGCACTCCCCTCAACTTCATAAATTCCTTTGGACAGGCTGTTCCTTTCCCAGTGAATGTAAGTTCACTGAAGGTTGATGGAAATGGTTCTAGCTTAATATCTAAAACACACAATGCTCTTAGGAAAGGCTTGATGAAAGGATTTGAAATGGGTTGAATTCACAGAAACATCACAGTCAGAAACACAAACGTGTGGACATCTAATACAAGTGGCAAAAGTATGAGAACACATGGTCAGCAATTGCTGCTCTGAGACATCCACCCAAGTCCTAAGCAACTGGGACAGGTTGGATGGATGGAAGATGGGGCTGGTTATGGTGTGTTTGGGATAAAGGAAGAGAACATGGTGGGAGAGATGAGTTCCCACCATATGGACACCACAACAGTACCAACCAGATTGACCTTTCTTCTTTACTAGGTCATCAGGGGCAGCTAGGTGGTGCAGTGGATAAAGCACCAGTGCAGAAGTCAGGAGGACCTGAGTTCAAATCTCACCTCACACACACTAGCTGTGTGACCTTGGGCAAGTCACTTAACTCCAACTGCCTCATCCTGGGTCATCTCCAGTCATCCTGATGAATATCTGGTCACTGGATTCAGATGACTCTGGAGGAGAAGTGAGGCTGGTGACCTGCACAGCCCTCCCTCACTCAAAGCAAAGTCAAGTGTAAGTCATGTCATTATTTCTCTGATGACATGGTCTTCTTCAACAACAAAGGATGAACACACTGGGTCATCATCCATGTCACACCACTAACTATGGGCATTGCAGTGGGTTGTGCTGAAGGGTGCTTGTACCCTGCTCAAGGCTCTTTAGAGCCAATCGCTAGATTTGCAAGTTGGAAATTGCCAAATCCTACAAATGAGGACTTGATCTAGACTTAACAAAGTGATGGAGAAAATGTTAATAATTCCGGTTCAACATCAAAGAGCTCAAAGCACACACAGTTCCTGGAATATAGGAGGTGCTATATAAATGCTGATTCCTTCTCTTCCCCATAAAAGTGTGCTGTGTGCACAATTTCCTCCACCTGGACAGCTGTGTGTTAAACATTTACCACTGGTGTTCTCCAAGGCTCTGCTCTGTGACTTTTCTCCTCCCCTTGACATTTTATTTCACTTGATGATCTCATCCGTTCTCATGGGTTCAGTAATCATCTCTGCAGATATTCCCTAATCTATCTATACAGCCAAGCCTAATTTCCCTTCTGAATTACAGCCCCACATTGCCACTGTGGCCCCCAATGCCACAAAGACAATAGCTGGTACTCTCTCATGCCATGTCCAAGGGCCACACTCTACGTGGTCCTCAAAAACATCTGAGTGAGAAAGAGACAGGAAGTTCTTAGAATAAGAATATATATAAAACATTATATTATCATATATATTTCTATATTCTCTTATATATGGGGCATGTATGTGTTATATCATGATGAAGGGCCATAGGACTCAAAACCTCATTTTACAGATGAGGAAACTGAGGTTCAGAGGGGTTAAGGAAGTGTAGAAAAGTAAAAAAGGGCTTGATGAAGAAGTTACAGAGGCAGGAGGGTGAGGGGGGAATCACACACACACACACATAGAGATACACACCTAAAATAGAAAAAAAAAAAATATATATATATACACACCTATATAGATAAATATAAACATACCTAAATATAAAGTAGAGAACACACACACACACTCATACTCATCCACCCAGGACTATGCTGGTAGCTGTGCCCCAGACCTCAATGACTCAGCCAGATCCCAGCATGCCAAAGGAGGGAGAGAAAAGCTCCCTTCCATCCACCTCTGCCAGGGGCCCCCAATGGGGGGAGGCGCAGAAGCTTCCTCTGGAAGCAGGGAAAAGCAGCCAAAGGGCAGGGTCTTTGGGAGAGCCGACATGAGCCTCAAGCACTGACCTGAGCAGGAAAAGCCTGTGGTCCTAAGATTGCTCCCCCCGGCTATCCGGTGACAACTGTGCAGAGGGCTGAGGTTCTTTGGGGTCAATGTGGCTGCCAAGACATCACAGGATTTGAAGTTGGAAGGGACTTTCAGGATGGAGCATGAGCTTCAAACCCTTCATTTGGCAAATGCAAAGTGCTTAGCCCCATTCACAGTGAGTAGTACAGCTGACATTTGGACCCATCTAATTCTTCATTAGATTCTAATTCCCACTCCATCACGAGGCTTCCCTGAAAAGAGAATCTTTCCAGACCCTCATGCCTATGGGCAGGAAGGCCAGTCTGCCAGAGGATAGCATGTTTGACACCTGTGGCTCCCTCTTCCACATAGGGTTTGCATAGCAATGTTTTCCAGCAGACAGAGACATGGAGGCTATGATCTTCTTTCTATTTTATTTCTTGGTCCCAGCCTGTGATTTCATTGGTGGAGGAAATCCCTTCCTCCAAAGTCTATTAATATATACAATCTAAGAGAGTTTCCTGGGGCACTGAGAAATGAGACAAATAGTCCACAGTCACAGAGACAGTAAGTGAGAGAGGTGGAACTAGTCTATAGCTGATTTTCCAGTCATTATACCATACTGCTTCCATTTTACAGATGAAGAAACTGAGTCCCAAACTGTTCAATGACCTGCCTGCCTTCACACAGGGAGCTAGTGACAGAGCTCAGACTAGAATCCAGGTGTCCTAATTCCTGACCCCACACATGTTTATGATGCCCTCCGTCTATGCCTAGCACTACAGTGGATGAGGTGTGCATTCTTCTGGCAAGACAAGACTAAAACACACAAAATAAAAAATTCAGTATTTAACTGCCTGCTCTACACCATATAAGAACAAGAAAAGGATGGGCTGATCCTGACCCTCAAGGAGGATGGGAAGTCCAAGATGCAGAGGGACAGCTGAAATACTCAGAGACCTTCTGTTCACATGGTATTGTATGAAGAACCCTACATTTAGAACCAGGAGCCCTGAGCTTGAATCCTGCCCCCGCTAACTACTACCCGTGTCAACAACAGTGATGATGATGAGGAGGAGGAGGAGGATGACTGGCATTTACAAAGTATTCAAAAGACTATAGCCACCATTCTCACCATTCTGGGAGACAAGGCTCAAGGAGAGGTTGCGGCTTGCTCAAGCTCACCCAGGATTCTCACTCAGGTCTCTGTAACTAAGTCCTTTTTTCATGATTCCACACCGCCTTTTTCCCTCTGAGCATCAGTTTCTTCATCATTAAAATGAGGTTCTAAAATCCTATGATCCCATTACAAAGAAATCTGGCTTACGAATTAGGGTTGTCCCTTCTTACTGTTGTTCAGTAGTTTTCAGTCTGGTCCAATTCTTCTTGGGGTTTTCTTGGCAGAGATACTGGAGTGGTTTGCCATTTCCTTCTCCAGCTCATTTGATAGATGAGGAAACTGAGGCAAACAGGTTGAAGAAGACCCAGGGTCACAGTTAGCGAGTGTCTGAGAACTCTGAACTCAGGAGGATGAGTCTTCCTGACTCCAGGCCCCATGCTCTATGCATTATGGCGACACTTGATCACCCATTGTCTCTTCTACGTACTATAAGTTACTTACCCTCTCTGGGCCTCAGTTTTTCCTGAGATATGGCATGGAGATAACCACTTGCCTTTGTCAATCCAACAGAGTTATAAAGATAATAGTAATAATATTAACCAAGAATAACAGCTAGAACTTGTAGAGGGCTTTAAATTTTGCCAAGAAGTCTACACATGTTGTCTCATTTGATAAATGAGTTTGTCCTAAAGGAGTTTGTGAGTGGATACAAAGAACATAATAAGTACTTTCTCCACCACCCCTGTGGTGACTGATACAGGTAGTACAAATATTATCCCCATTTTGCAAGTGAGGAAACTGAGGGAAAGAGACAACCATACAATTATTAAGTGTCAGAGATGGGAGATGAGCTCAGGGCCTCCTGATCCCAGGTCTGGCACTCTCTTCACTCTGATTTGAGGGGAAATTTTAAGGACTCTCACTATCCTGCTTTTCCTTGAGACTATCACAAGTTTGTGCCGGTGGGAAAAGGTGAGTCAGCGGCTGGGTATATGGGATGGAGAAGAAGACCCAGCCCCAGTCTCCACCTCCTGACCCTTCTGGCTCTGCCCCACATGGTCTCAAGAGAAACCATTGTCTCCCCCAACCCTCCCTGGAGAGGATGCCTGCTCAAATATGAAGCTTCTGGGGCTGGGGTAGGGCTACACTGGGCTCCGAGACATCTGTTCTAACTTGAGAAAAGCACCAAGTCCATGTACACACATCCTAGACAATGCATCCCTGCCAGACCCCTATCTCCACACATGGCTGGGAGGTTCCCTTGGTGCTGGGCCTCTGCCAGCTCCTCCTCAGCCCAATGTTTTGGAAAGACTTCAATGTTTTTTTTCCCCCTAGTCCCCAGGATTGGAGTCTCTACACTGGAGGTGCTGACGGAAGCTGTCACAACACAGATCATGGGCAACCCTCCCTAGGCCCTTCCCTCCCAAACAGACAGGGTGGTGCTGAGAACATGTTCCTTCTGGGTGGGTGACGTCTCTCACCAGGGTGTGGATGGCACATGGTGGGGCTATCACCAGGCTAGTGGGGCAGAGGCTTCTGGACATTGGCATGGCCTCTATCCTGTTTCTCCACCCTCCCCCGCCCATGGCAGGTGTTGGCTGCCAACAGTGCTTATTCCCTTCCTCTTCTTTCCCTCATTTTTCTCAGCCTATCTTTCCAAGCGAAGCTGGATCTGGAGCGCCCAAGGCTTTGCATGTTACCTGGAACATACTAGATGCTTAATAAATGTTGACTGACTTGAATTGAATCACATTACATCTATTTATTTCTCTATCTGTCTCCTCCCTTCTGGGAAAAATCTATCCTGCCCTAATTATTCTCTGCCTCTCAAGGAACAGGTTTATACCAGACTGTAATCCCTTATGATCAGGAAATCTGGAGACCTCTGTTCCAGCTACCTTACTGCATGATCTCTCTGCCTCGAAGGGTTGAAAAAAGGACCAGATGAGATCATGTACGTGAAAGTTCTCTGTAAAACACTCGACAGTTACGAAGACATTACTATTGTTATTACTAAAAACAAAAAATAAATTCTACATCTCAAGGAAAGATACAAGGAGAAATACAATTCTACATCTCAAAAAGAGAGATAGAGTGAAGACAGTGTTATAGATTTGGGGTCAGGAGAGCCTGAGTTCACGTCCCAGCTCTGACACTTACTGACTGTATGGCCTTGGGAAGGTCACTCAAAGCCTTCTCATGAACAAACAGTCGCCCCAGGCTTGTCCTCCAAGTCAATGGTAAGAGATTAGGCATCCAGAGCTTTCTCAACAGGATACTCTCACCTCAGGCCAGCCTTACCCTCCATCCTCTCATTGATAAAATGGGACTGATATTTGCACCATATGTATCCCAGCCAGGTTGGGAAGCAAGCGCTTTATCCATTATAAATATGAGTTATCATCCATTAACAAACTGATCTCTACAACTCTGCTGAGCAGACAAGGGAAGGAGTACATACAAATGAGAGGGATGGAGAGTGAGTGGAAGTGAGCCAGCCACTTCATGGACCCTAAAAGGTTCGAAGAAAGGCAGAGACTACTCCCCATCCACAGGAAAGGAAAGGGCCCCTCCCCTGCCAGCATCTGAGCAGGCAATTAGCTGATTAAATGGATAGAGTTCTAGGTCTGGAGTCAGGAAGGCCTGAGTTCAAATCTAGTCTCAGACACACTATCTATGTGACCCTGAGCGAGTCACTTAACCCCAATTGATGGAAGGAAGGAATGAAGGAAGGAAGGAAGGAAGGAAGGAAGGAAGGAAGGAAGGAAGGAAGGAAGGAAGGAAGGAAGGAAGGAAGGAAGGAAGGAAGGAAGGAAGGAAGGAAAGGAAGGAAAGGAAGGAAAGAGGGAAGGAAAGAAGGGAAGAAAAAGACAGGAAGGGAGGGAGGAAAGGCAGATTGGCATGCCCCAGTAAGCCGAGGTGGGAGGACACTGCAGTGAGGCCGGGACAGGTCTGGCTCCCCACTAGAGTAGGACAAAAACTCCTCGTACTATCTGGGATTACTACCTGCCTTCCCCTGGGACTCCTGCAGCAGCCTCCAAGTCGGTTCCCCTAGGTCAGTGTGATCCAAGGGGTAGATGAATGCCAACAAAAGAGAATGCAATCTTGAGCTACATTAACAAAAGCCAAGTGTCCCGAACAAGGGAGATGGTAACACTGTGCTCTCAGCAGAGGCCACCTGGAGGACTGTTTTCATTATCTGCATCTAACGGCAAACAGCAGAGGCAAGAACATCTAGTAAGCTGTAGAAGGGACATTCCAAGTCCCTGACTGTACTCCTCCTCATCTTAGGAAGCTGAAGATCAGAGATGGGAAAGGAGGCATGATTCCAGGCAGGTTTTCCTGACTCTAGCCACTGAAGCATGGCACCTCTCTCAAGGCAGTGGGCATGGAAGCCGCCTTCTCTGCTTCTCCAGGCACCAGACATGGCTGAAAGTTTTAGAAACTGTTTCTCCAGATGCAGGTTGCCTGGGTAACGGTTGCTAAAGAACACACTCTAGGCTGAACTCCAGGGCTATCCTCCATCCTTGGTCATCCATAGTTCCTCAGTGGGGTTGGGCACAGGCACCCACCTGGGGAAGCTGGGCAGGGGAGCTGTCTCTTACCATTAAGAGAGAATGGGCCTGGGGCTTTTGTTGTTAACGAGAAGGCAGCAAAGGGGAAGGGGGTCAGGGAGGAGGAATTTCTATCTTCCATGGCAAACCTCCATTTTTCTGAAGAGAGTCTGGTCCCAACCTCCATGCAGGCCATATCTTTTCAACGACTGGCCCTCAAGGCATCAGGAGTATGGAGCCATCTCCAAAGAGCATTTGGAGAATGAGGAACTGGAGCATTCTGTTCTCCCCTCCTTCTTCAGGACTAGGAGCTATCATTTCTCTCTCTAATTCCCATTTCCCTAAGCCTTTCAGCAGCCCAGATTCTTCTAGTCTGGTTGATACTGTCCTGGGAGAGCTGGGAGGCAAACGTGGCCTGAGGCAAAGGGGACAGCAGCAGCTTTCCAGGCGGTTGCCTCAGTTCACAGAGGTGTGAATCACCAACAGCTCAGACCTAAAAGCTTCTGGGGGCTCCCTTCCCAAGGGGAGGCTAGGACACAATGGAATTCTGGGGCCTCACTGACCCTAACCCCAGAGGCCATCAGGCCTAGCTCCAAATATCCAGGCCACATTCAAGAGGGTCAGAAAACTAGAATGTGAAATAAGGCTCTCTCTTCCATGAAGCCTTTCTGGATTCCCCTGTCCTGCAAATTCTGGTGTGGGAAATGACCTTCCTCCTCTGAGCTCACACAGAACTTTATTTTCCATTTTTCCAAATCTGTCCTTATATTTTCATGTTATAAATGTATACCACAATTACATGTTTGTGCTTTATCCTTCAAATTATGAGCTTCACAAAGGCATGGGCTGAGTTCGATCTAAAATTTGTTTCTCTCAAATCAATCAACAAGAACTGATTAAGCTCCTACCATACACCAGTCACTGCGCAAGAATAAAATAGCCCATGTCCTCAAAGAGTTTTTATAGTCTAACCGCAATAACAACCGTAATGATAGCAGACATCACATTTATGTAATAGCTAACATTTACTGTTGTAGTTCAGTCACTTCAGCAGTGTCTGACTGTGACCCAGTTGGGGATTTCTCGGCAAAGATACTGGAGAGGATCATCATTTCCTTTTCTAGTTCATTTTACAGATGAGGAAACTGAGGCAAATAGAGTTAAGTGACTTGCCCAGGATCACACGGCTAGTAAGTGTCTGAGGTCACATTAGAACTCGGGAAGATGAGTCTTCCTGACTCCAGGTCTGGAGCTCTATCCACTGAGTCACCTAAAGTTTGTCAAGCATTTCATATTTGCAAAGCATATGATACTCCCAGCAATCCTGTAAATGTAACTATTATTCATTTTGCACATAAGGAAACTGAGGCTAAGAAGTTGTGTGACTTACCTAGGATCACACAAGTTGTAAGAATCTGAGACAGGATTTTGAATTCAAGTCTTTCCTGACTCCAAGGTAGCATACTCTCATATTATACACACACACACACACATATATATACACACACATATATATATTATATATCTATTATATATATATGTATATATATACATGTACACACATATAATATATACTGTATACACAACTATACATATATACACATGTATATATGAATACACAAACATATACTATTTATACACACAGTCATGTATATATGTATGTATATATCCATTTGTGATATGTACATATATAATCTCATTTGATTCTCCCAACAAACCTGTGAAGAAGGTACTATGGGTATTGTCACCATTTTACAGAAGAGGAAGCTAAAGTACAAAGCTATTAAGTGACTTCCTGGTGTCATATGACAAACAGAGGTCAGAAAAAGAACTTGAACTGGGATCTGCCAATTCCAAATACTTTGAAGTATGCCATACTTCTTTCCTCTCAGTGCCTAGCACAGTGAATTCAGTTGGTGTTAGATATATGCTTGTGGTTGCTGTAGGCTCTAGTCTCTACCACCTGCTCCCTACTCTCCAAATCAACAAGTCTATGTGTGGCAGCTACCTCTCTATCTATCCAAATCCTTTAAGGGCAGGGCAAGTAAATTCAGCCCCATTTTAGAGATGAGGAAACTTTCATGGCTTATGAAGTGAACTGGGCTTACTCAAAACAATACAACTAATTAAGAGTCTGAGGTGGGGCTGCTCCCCCTCTTTCATGGGCACCAGCCTTGACTCTCAATATCTAGAGAGCTGGGACTTCTTCTCAGATGGCTTACATATGATGATTTTTACAGCATTTGAAACTTGTAAAGCGCTTTCCAGGAATTCTCTCAAGAGATATCTCAAGCTCCTGCTGATGAACACAGTAAAAACACATCAGTTGCCTGATGTTCTATCATGGACCTGAGATAAAGGTGCCTGGTTTTCTCTGCTTGTTCTGAACCCAAAAGGGTCCCACCCTGTTTGGAAAGATGGACAAGGCAGACAGACAGACCCAGAGATAAAGAAAGACATGAAGAAATAGAGACAGAAACAGCAGAATCTCTGAAGAGATCATGACTCTCCATGCATTGGGTATGTGTACATGCACACTCTGACTTCCCCTGTGCTGGCCCAAACTGGCCTTAGTCATGCCCGGGAATCCTCCTGCCTTGGCCACCTCTTCTGTTACTAGGTTACCAGATCATCCTTTAGACATCCTGCCCCTTCCCCTGCTCCCTCCCCACCCCCAGCAGACATCAGCCCCTGCTCCCTGCTGGACTCCTGAAAGGGTCTTTTCTTCCCCCTTCCCCCATCCCTCCAGAGGCAGGCAGTATGGAGGAATGTGGGATGAGAAGCCAGAGTTCCAGGCTCCCCTCCAGGACTTCCTCTGCCTCTAAGGCGCTGTGTCCCACCCTCTCAGAGGTCCCATCTCTCTGGACACAGAACACATGCAGTAAAGGGGGACCCCACTCGCTCAGGAACAGAGGAGCTGGGAGCTCGTCCCCAAAAACCTGGAACAAACAACATGGAGGAAGAAGAGGCCTCACCATCTGCTTTGCCAATTCCCCTTAAAGACCAAGGGCCTTTTCCATCTGACTTGGTCTGTGCGAGGTCCCTCAGGGCAGGGGCCAGCTCGCTATGGGCATCCCCAGCACTTAGCCCGGGGCTTGTCAACAAGGAGGCACGTCGGCAATTTTTTAATCATTCATTCATTTAGACTGACCTCTGGCCACCCTACTGTTCCAATGTATTCTGACATCTCCCTGGAAAGAACACAGTGTGTGTCTGCCCAAAGGGGGAGGGAGGGAGGGAGGGATGGGGTGGGATGGTGGGAACAAGGGGCCAGGGTCAAGGAAAGGTTAGAGGAACCTAGGATGCAGGGAGAGGAGCTCTCCCAGCAGATAGAGCTTGGACAGCAGAGCCAGCCTGAGCAAAACAGAAAAACCTTTAGGGGAAGGAGGAAAAGTGTGTCCAAGGGCCCAGGACAAACCTCCGCATCTTGTCTCCCTTCAGAGACCAACTTTCAGGCTCCTCTTGGGACCTCATTCCAGCCAGAGATAATCTATCCACCATGCCCCCCCACATACACACACGCATACACACATGATACATATACATATATACACACATACACATACACACACACTTTTCCAGAAGCAATCCAGCCAGGACAGCCTCTAGGACAGAAGGCCTGGTTGGCCCTGTGACATCCTCCATTCATTCATTCCCTGAATAAATATTTACTGATCTCTTGCTAGAGGTTAGGGACATGCCCCAAACATCCCTAGCGTCTCTTAATAACTCATTACAGGTTTGTCATCTGTGAATTTTTCTAAGACCTTCTTGAGGCTGTTTATGTTTTCTGTCTGGGAGGGAATTCAATGGTTTATTCCCCACCATATGTAACTTTAAAAAAAAATTGTCCTAACCTCACCCCTTGAGCTTCAAGGGAATATGGAGACATCTTAAGTCTGCCACAGTGGGTGTTCATGAACAAGTGTATGTAACTCCCCTCTGCATGCTGTGTGGCACAAGTATTTGGTGTCTACTGCGCACCCAGTATTGGAACCAAAAGGCAAAATCGAAGTAATCTTTGGTCTTAATGAGCTTGTATTCTAACCCAGATTAATGACATGGGCAGAGACGTAGAACTGTTGTTCAGTCACTTTTCAGTCGAGTCCAACTCTATGACCTTTATGACCCCATATGGGGTTTTCTTGGCAAAGACTGAAGTGGTTTGCCATTTCCTTCTTCACTTCATTTTACAGATGAGGAAACTGAGGTGAACAGGGTTAAGTGTCTTGCCCAGGGTTACACAGTGAGTGTCTGAAGCTGGATTTGAACTCATCTTCCTGACTCCAGCCAATTAATCAACACATTTATTAAGTACCTACTAGGTGCTGGGGTTACAAAGACTATCTCTATCAGGAGACAACTTAAACATATAGAAAATAGAGAGGGTAAGGACTAGACTCATGATTTCAATGAGAATAGAGAACAATTCCTCCACCAGCTGACTCCAGAGAGCAGTGGTCAAATTCAAATGGAAATAGAGGCCGCTAATCTATACATAAGGTCTCTGTTGGTTGCAAACTGACGTAGTTATGAAGTGTAATGTAATCTATGTTCTATTGTATTTCTATCTGTTTTGTTAAGTATTTCCAAGCACATTTTAATCTGGTTCTCTGGAGTGTTGTGGGCCATCCCTAACCTAGAGCTCTGAGTTCAGGTGAGCTGCCCCGGCTCCCACAGCCCAGCTGCATCCTTAGGACACGTCACGCCACCTCTCCAACACAAAACACATACATGAGAACTGGGGAGGGGAGAGAAAAGAGGTTCTAGTTGTTGAGAGGATCCTGAGAGGCCTCTTAGAGAAGTGCAGCTTGGACTGAGGGAAGGAAATGAGGACTTCCAAGAGGCTGGGCTAGACAGGGAGGGCACTCAAGGCAAGAGAGATCCAAGTAAGGGATAGGAGGCAAGGGCCAGGGGGCCATGTAAGAAGAACTACAAGAGCATAGTTCAGCTGACAGAGGAACGCAGGAAGAAGAATTAATGGAAAGACAACCTGGGGTCCGGGGTCTGGGGTCCGGGGTCTGGTCTCAAAGGTCTTTAAATGTCAAACAGGGGAATTCGTATTTGATCCTAGAGGTTTGGTCCTAACAGGCATCAAAATGAGTCAGGTCCCTGGCAAGAAGGAGCTTTACTAAGAGCAGGAGGGGAAGGACGGTGTTACTCAGTCTACACGGTTGATAGAGTGTGAATGCACAAGAGACAGGGAATGGAAAAGTCCCAGCTCTCAGTGTGTTGGTTGGTTACCTGGCTCCCTCAGCACAGGCTGGAGGGATTGCATTCCACAGCTTCCAAGAATGAGTGGGGGGTACTCTGGGGGCAAGGGAGCTGCCTGAATGTGGATTCCATTGTTCAGTACCTGCCCCCACCCCACCCCAGCTCTGCCCTTGCCCCAAGGCTCCTGTTAGCCCCATATGATTCTGCACCACCTGCAATTTGTCTGTCACATCGAGACCAGGAGGCCCATCTGAGTCCTGTACAATGTCTTGGCTGCTTACTAAGCACTCAATAGGGCTTGGAAAAACACTGTTGAAAAGGAAGAAGGGAAAATACCCTGCCCACAAATATCCCTGGCCTTTCCCTTCCCCATGTAGTATCAAGTTATCTGAGGTCAGTCAACTGATGGATTGATTCAGGGGAGCAATTCTGGCCTAGCCCTCTTGTGAAGGCTCTGGAATGACAGTCTTTTGTTGACTTTGAATGCCCTTTTACAATCCCTTTCCACTTTCCCAGGCCTGTTAGTTTATTCCTTTCTACCTTTTCTACCATCCAACAAGGTTTCTTGACCAAAATGCTCCCAACTCCATGGGTCTACAATGGCTGACCCCACACCCGGAATGCTCCATTCCTCCCCTCCTTCCTTGACTTCTTTCAAGACTTAGCTAAATTCCACCTTCTGCTAGGGGCCTTTGAGGTCTCCTCCTCCCTTCCTTCAAGGTTAGGCTTCATTTACACTTAAATCCAACTCACATGCAAATCAAGACAATGCCTACCAGACAGTCATTGATCATGTTCCAGAACAGAGGACAGACAACACAGCCACCACCTTATTTTGTATGGACATAGTTACTTGTATGTGTGTATGCAGGCAGGTGGTACAGCAGAGTATGCTGGCCTTGTAATTAGGAAGACTTGAGTTCCAATCTGATCTCAGATATCACTTCAACTCACTTTGCCTCAAGTTACCTTGACTGTAAAATGGGGAGAGATAATAAAAGCACTCACCTCACGGAGTTGTAAGAATCAATGAGATAACATATTTGTTTAAAAAAAAGTATTCAGCACAGTGACAAGTACATAGTAGGTGCTATAAAAATTGTATACACACATACACACACACACAAATATCCATGTATGCCTTCTTACTGGAAGCAAAGTCAGGGTTTTTATCAACTGAGAAACAGCACCATAGTATCACTACATCCTAAGGAATGGTGAATGTGAGAAATTCAGAAAAATTTGGGAGGATTTCTATGAACTGACACAAAATAAAGTACAAAGAACCAGGAGAATGATTTACACAATGAGCAAAATAATGTAAAAGAAAATAACTTTAATAATGCAATGATCAATCATGACTTCATTGAGCTGTTGACGTCAAGTTGCTGACTTCACTGAGCCAGCCTGTTGGGGGATTATAAGCACAGAATGAGACACATATTGTTGGACATGGTCCTTGTGTTGATTTATTTTGCTTAGCTGTACTTTGTGAGGGAAAGTTCTCTAGACAGGGTGGGGGAGTCAATAAGAAGTGATAATGAGATTTTTTTAAAAGAGCATCAGAAATATATATATAATATATATACACATATAACTACATATGTGCATGTGCGTGCACGCGCACGCGCACACACACACATAACAGCTAAGGTATCTGAAAGGGGCTAGTCCAGGGAAAGAATAATTTCAGAGCTCAGGAAAGGAGGAGCTGCTGGTAAAGGGAAGAGAGGGGGAGTACCTCACATCAGTTTGAGTCAAATTTGGTTTAATTCAGCAAGCACTCATTAAACATCTACTAGTTGTGCCTCTGTCCCAGAAGCTAGGAATTCAAAGACAAAAATTAGATAGTCCCTACCTTTAAAGAGTTTACATTCTCCCCAGAGGATACAACAAGTACACAGAGAAGTAAATACAAGATACTTACAAAATAAATACAAAATAAGTGGCCCAGTGGATAGAGTCCTAGGCTGGGAGTTTGAAAACCTGGATTCAAATCCAACCTCATACCCTTACTAGTAGTATGGCCCTGGACAAGTTACTTAACCCTATTTACCTCAGTTCCTCATCTGTAAAATGAGCTGGAGAAGGAAATGGCAAACCACTTCAGTATCTTCGCCAAGAAAACCCTAAATGGGATCATGAAGAGTGGGACGTGACTGAAACAAGTGGACAACGATAACCACCAAGTCACAAAGAAACTGAGCTCCTGTGATGGGGGAAGGGAGCCCAGTACTGCCAAAGTTACAGATCCCTGAAATATTGGGTCTCCACAGCAAAACAGCTGAGAGGAGGAGCTGGAAGCAAGGAGGGGTGGAGGTGGAATTTCTAGGCATTTTGACAAAGCAAATAATAAGCAAATAACATGCAAATTAATGCAAAATCACATGCAAATTAGACTTTTAACATGCCAACAACTTTAGGATTCGGCATACTAGGGCTTTTGAACTGCCAGTCAGGGAAGACAAGACAATGCGACACAATCGGCAAAGCCACATCTGACCAACCCACCAAGGGAAAGACCATAGAAGGTGACCCTGAGGAAGGCAGAACAACGGTGATCCTACAGGCATCCAGTGTCTACCCAGAGTCTGGCAAAGCAAAAAAAGAAACAAGCCCTACCCTCAGGAAGCTAGGATTCAAAGGAGGAGACAAGGTACATAAGAAACAAGCTGAAACCACGAAGAGACCACTGAGCTAGAAGGAAAGGGGTGGGGGGGAGGAGAGAGGGTAAGAAATCAGGAAAGGTTTCCATAAGTCTGGATCAGGGACGTGAAGGAAACAAGGGATCTGAAGAGGCAGAGACAAGAAGGGAGTGGTGCTCCAGGCAGGGAGCACAGCCAGCATAAAGGCAAGGAGAAGGGAGAAGGGACACAATGAGTAAGGAAAAAGAAGAGTTTGGCTGGGCTCTATAGCTCAGGAGGGAGAGAAAGGTAGCCCAGTCCTGAAGGGCTATAAACCCAAAAAGGAGTTTACATTTTATCCTAGAGGCCATAAAGAGGGAAATAATGTATACACAGATAAGTAAATGCAAAATATTTACAAAAGTAACACAAAGGGATAGTAATAACCAAAATAACAAAGGGTCTGGGTATTTGAAAAAGCCTTCTAACCTAGGTCCTACCTTCAGTCCTTTCAAAGCTCTTATCCTTCCTCAGTTCTCAGCAATCTGGCTTCTGACCTCATCATTCCAAAATAACTAAAGATCTTTTTTAGAAAATCAACTTTATTGGTATTTTTATCACCTTATCTTTCTATCACTTTGCCTCATTGTTGTACTAAAAAAAAATGGCAGCCATTCATAGAGAGCTCCCTCTTCATCTCAAAGCTCTTACATTTTCCCCATGCCCTCCATCTTCGCCCCTCCTTGTCAAGGCAAAAGTGATCCCTTCTCTCCTGTCTTCTCCAGCAAATTACCTCTCTTTCCCTTATCTTCAGTCCCTACCTGTCCACTGATTACTTCCCCACCACCTACCCACATGCTCAGGACCGTCCCATCATCCAAAAACCTCAGCTGATTCATCCATCCCCACTAGCCTTCATCTCTCTTCCCTTTGGAGGATAAATTCTTTAAAAACGTCATCTAGAAATGAGGTTGTCACTTCCTTTCCTCTCACTCTCCTTAATTTTCTACAATCCAGCTTCCCACCTCATCATTCAACTGAAACTGCTCTCTCCAAAGATACTTAATGACCCCTTAATTGCCTAATCTAATGACTGGTTTGAAGACCTCATCCTTCTTGACTCTCTGCAGCCTTTGACGCTGTCCATCCATCACCCCCTTCTCCATACTCTCTTCTCTCTAAATTTCTGTGACCCCTCTCTCTCCTGGTTCTTCTTATTCCTTTCTTTTTTTTTTCTCCCACTATTTCATTTGTTTTCTTTTATTCAAGTAGTCCTTTTTTTAAATCAATTTATTTGTTTTCAGTTTTCTACAATCATTTACGTAAGCCTTAGATTTCTCCCCTTCCCTCCCCCTGCCTCCCCAAGATGGCGTGTAATCTTATATGGGTTCTACAAATACATTCGTATTAACCACATTTTCACATTAGTCACGTTGAACAGAAGAATCAAAATAAATGGAAGAAACTACAAGAAAAAACAAAACAAACATAACACAAAAGAAAATATTCTACTTCACTCTGTGTTCTGATTCCATAGTTCTTTCTCTGGATGTGGATGATATTTTGCCTCCACTGGGAATGTTTTAGGTCCTTGCATTGCTGTGAAGTGTTAATCTTCACACACTGTGGTTGTTACTGTGTACAAAGTTCTCCTGGTTCTGCTCCTTTCAATCAGCATCAGTTCATATAAGTCCTTCCAGGCCTCTCTGAAGTCTTCCTGTTCATCGTTTCTCATAGCACAATAGTATTCCATTGCATTCACATACCACAACTTGTTCAGCCATTCCCCAATTGATGGGCATCCCCTCGATTTCCAGTTCTTTCCCACCACAAAGAGAGCTACTATAAATATTTTTGAACATATAGGTCCTTTTCTCCTCACTCCTTTCTGAACACTTCTCAGTCTCCTTTACTGGATCTTCATCCAAACCATGCTCACTAATGAGGAGTATGCCCCAAGGATTTGTCCTGGGTCCTCTTCTCCCTCAGTACTATTTCAGATGGGGATCTCATCAGCTCTCATGCATTCAATTCTACACTGACAATTCTCAGATCTACTTACCTAGCCCCAACCTCTCTAACCTGCAGACCTGAATCTCCAACTACCTAGAAGACATGTTGAACTGGATGTCGCATACACTGCTTAAACTCAACACGTCCCAAAACTGAACTCATTATCTTTCCCCTGAAACCTTCCCCCTCTTAAGGTTACAGTAACAATGACTATAGCCTCTGAAGAAGTTGTTATATACATTTAAGGAAGAAAGGAAGATGAGGGGAAAAGGCAGAGTATCCTTATTGCCCCTCCCCCCCCGCTAGGCTATACAGGGACACTGGCTCCTTTGCTATTCCTTACATAAGAGACTTGTCTCTCACCTCTGGGCATAGACACTTGAGGCTGTCCCTCATACCTGCAATTCTCTGTGTGTGGGCTCCCTTCAAATCTCAGCAGAAATCCCACTTTCTACAGGAAGCCTTTCCCTTACAGTACTGTGTTCTCCTTGTGGATCGTTTCCCAAGCATCCTATATATATCTTGTTTGTGTCTAGTTGTCTGTATGCTGTCTTTTGCCTTTCTTTGTACCCCCCAGTGCTTAGCACAGTGCCTGACACAGTAAGACCTTAAAAAATGCTTGTTGACTGACCTACATTTCCCATTATACCTTTCCTCTCCCCATCTCCCACAAAGTCACCCCTTATAATAAAGAATAAAAAAGAGGAAGGAAAAAAATTCAGTAAAGTTAAACAACTTATCAAAAGAAACTGGCTCTTATGCAGCGTTCCCCACCTGTGGTCCCCACCTCTGCAAAGAAAGGAGGAAGGTGGCTTCTCACTCTTCTTTGGGGCCAGGTTTACTCATTATAATTTCAAGGCATTCTGGTTCAATCGTTTTCTTGTTCTTTCTTTTTCTGTGGCTGTAGTCACTGTTTATGTTGTTTTCCCATCCTATGTTTAATATTTTGCCTCAGTTCATCTAAGTCATTTCAGGCTTCTCTGCATTTTTAGATTATCTTTCTATAGTATAATAATATCCTATTATATTCATGTGCCACAATTTGTTTATTCCTCAATCAGTCGGTACCCACTTTTGTTTCCAGTTCTTTGCTACCAAAAATAAATATTTTGGAGGACAGGGGGCCTTTCCTTTTGTCAGTGACCTCCTTGAGATACACACTTCTGCTCATCAGTGGAATTTCTGAGTCAAAGGGTATGGACATTTTAATGGCTCTCTGAGATACTCAGCATTGCTAAGTGTCTTTCCCTCCTGGATACTTTCTCCTCTCCAGGATTTTGAGTTTACTCTCTCGGTTTCTCTTCCTCTCAAACTTCTCCTTCTCAATTTCCTCTGCTGGATCTTCTTCCTTATCACACCCACTAACTGTGAGTGTCCCTTAGGGTTCTCTCTCTTGTTAACCTCATTAGCTCCCTTGGATTCGATGATCATTTTCATGCTCATAGTTGACCCTGGGAATGGACACAGTACTTCATATAGAAAATCAGGGTCCCTGAATTCTTACTCAGGCAGTGACCATGGTCTGACCCCAGGCAGCAGAATTATAGCCTGTGCTTGCTCTACCAGATAGTGGTGTGAACCTGGGGGCAGCTAGGTGGTAGAGTGGATAGAGCACCAGTGGAGGAGTCAGGAAAACCTGAGTTCAAATCTCACCTCACACACTTGACACTCACTAGCTGTGTGACCTTAGGCAAGTCACTTAACCCCAACTGCCTCATCCTGAGTCATTTCCAGTCATGCTGATGAATATATGGTCACTGGATTCAGATGGCTCTGGAGGAGAAGTGAGGCTGGTGAACTGCACAGCACTCCCTCGCTCAAAACAAAGTCAAATGCAAGTCATGTCATTATTTCTCAGGACAAAGACACAGTGGTGTGAACCTAACCAGGGCAACTCCCTCACCTTCTTCAGCTGTCTGGAGAGATCTATGTACATGCCACTCTCTAGATGGCATAGAATTAAGCATGGTCTGAATAAAAGTTACTACCTTAACTGGGTTCATTGAAGCCTCCATCTATATTCAGTCAGTGATGAAGGAAGACTCCCCTACAGGTGGCAAAGGCTCTAATTCTTCAGCTAGAGCCCTCCCTAATGACTCTCAAATTATTGTGGACCATTTCATATAAGTTTATTTCATAGATATTTCAATATATACTAGTTGACTCCCCCAATAAAATATAAGAATCGAGGGACCTTTTTTTTTGTTTTTACTATGTGCCACAGTGCCCAGTACAGCTCTGGGCACATAACAGTCCTTAATTATGGTTGGTGATTACTTGATTGAAGAATGCATGTCTCCTGATTTGAGTGTGGATGATGTGGCAACCAGTGGAGAGGAAGCTTTCAATTTATTCATGGATTTTGAAAGAGCTGGGAAGAGGCTTTAAACATGTGCTACTTTAACCCTCTCATCATCTCTCTAGGTGAGAAAACTGAGGCCTAGAGAAAGAGAAGGGACTTGTCTAAATTCAGCCAGAACTTCCTCTAAGCAAATCAGCAGGTGACTAAGTAAGCTCAGAGAGGATTTAAAATCAGGAGGAAGCTTTGAGATCCTCTGTTCCCAGGCCTGGGCGAAGTGCAGACAGTTTGAGCAGACTGTCTTCACCGGGTTCAGACCACCCCAAGAGCAGTCACACAATCCAGCCTTGTCAATACAGTGAGTTCAGAGACTAATTGAATTTCTCCCCTTCCTCCCCCTTCCCTGGTACATTAGCCTCTGACAAGTCCCTGATGGAGCATATAAAAACAATCCCAATTTCCTTCTCCCTTTTAAAATATATAAACTCAAGGTAGCAGCCCACAGAGAGAAAGGCTAAGAAGAACGGAAGTTTCCATCCTTCATCTATTCAAACATGCCCGGAATCCTTGGGAAGGTGAAAAATAACAACTTAGAATACAGTTTTGAATTACTTTAGGATGCTCTGAAATACTAGTAAAAACAACCAAGTATGGTCTCATTTATTATCCAAAGTTTCACCTGCCCTGGAATGAGCCCCCATGAGCGGCAAACCTAGACCAAAACCTAATGAAATTCAGCCACACAGGAGACTGCTCCTTTGGCCACAATTCGATTCAATTCAACAAATGTTTATCAAGCACCTATGACACTTAAGGCCCTGAAGACTCACAAACCCAGGCGGACTTCCTTGGACCATGGAATTCCTAGAGCCACACACTGTCAGTCTCCTTCTTAAGCAAAACAAACAGCCAAGGAAGGGGAGCAGCAGGCACTGGCTCAGTTGACATTCTGATCATTCAGCAAACCTTTATTGCAAAGCTCAAGGCCTGAAGGCTGTGGAGGACAGAGATGAGTACAAAGGCCAGGCCCCTGCTCTCCATGAGTTTACAATCTTTCCTTGCTGCTTTCGAGGTTGAGGCTGGTTGATCGATTGCGTTTGGGAGTTCTGAAATACAGTAGGCTAGATTGGGTGTTTTCACTAAGTCTGGCATCAATGTCGGGGGAGGGGCATCAGGCTGCCCAAGGATGGGGGAATCTTTAACGATTTCCATGCCGATCATTTTGGGGTTGGGATTGGGCCACGTATGAGTGGTGGTTGCACGTCTAGCCTCGGGGATAGGGAGACCTAGTCATTATCATCAATTATGGTTGATCTAACCTGCAATAGTGGCCGCCCACAAAAAAATCTGCCATCTTTCAATTTCACCCTCACCCCCAGCCTCAAGACCTTCCTTCATAAGGCACTTCAAGGTGAGCAGATCCCTTTACATGTCACAACATTTCACCTTCTCAAAAACCTCATAAGCTAGTGTCTGAATCAGGATTTGAACTCAGGTCTTCCTTGCCTCCAAGTCTAGTGCTTAGTCCACTCCACCATTTTGCTGCCTCTAGCTTGTATATGTCATTGCAGCAGCGAAGTTCTATTCTGATGGGTATGACTATGTCGGAAAGGCTTTGAGTATAGGCCCCAAGATGGACTGACTATAGGTAGAGACCACAACTCGGTCTGTTGTCCAAAAACAAATCAAGCAGTCAACCAGCATTTATTACAGAAAGATAAAAACATGGTTCCTGACTTCATGTAGCCTATATTTTAGAAGGGGACAAAATACATATATAACTACATATAAACAATATAGACAGGGGAGGGGGGGTAATCCTGCAGCCACTACCCAGCTGAGTTATCAGAAGCTCACCATCAGTTTGGCTGTAGGGTAATTATTTTTTCTCAGCTACAGCAATTACTCATAAAGACTATCCTCTATGTTAAGAAGGGAGGTGGGTGAAGGCAGTACCACACCAACAAAATCAGACCCTTAAATTATGTCTTTGAATTTTCGAGGTAACTATTTTAAAGATTAATTTAATTTCTAGGTAAGACTACGAATGAATGAAAAAGCTTTTATTAAGTGCTATGTGTCCAATGGTAGGATAGAAATAAAAATGGCCAACCTAGACCCTTCTTGCAAGTAGCTCACACTGAGGTAAATAACACATAAGAGGAAATTTGGCTACAGGATGGACAGCAAATGCCAGAAG
Organism: Bettongia penicillata ogilbyi; assembly: GCA_023548195.1. Taxonomy (NCBI): domain Eukaryota; kingdom Metazoa; phylum Chordata; class Mammalia; order Diprotodontia; family Potoroidae; genus Bettongia; species Bettongia penicillata. The sequence goes on from JAJHZJ010000527.1 coordinate 6,661,175, forward strand.
TTTAAAGGGTGCAGCACAGGGGCAGATGGCAAGGTCCAGAGGCCTTAGGTTAGGTCAATATGTCAGTATGGGGTTTGCAGGGCACAGAACTAGGGCAGATGGTAAGGCCCAGTTGTCTTTCATCTCATTGGAATTAATAGAGTTGTTGACTCTAAAGCCAAAAAGAATTTTTAAATTACTTGGAAATCATATTAGTATCCTGAATAAGGTTATATGATCACAAGAGAAGTCAGTCACCTTTTCCTGAAATATCTCCCAACTACGAGATGAACGCTGTCATTTTTTCAGTTAAACTATTACCAACCCTGCAAACACTATTATGCCTCTAACGCACAAACCACAATTCACTGAAGTCCTAAGCATTATCATACCAGACTTAATTGCCCCTCCCAAGCAAAGTTAGAGCTTTAGTTAAAGTCTAAACAAAGGTCTAAGCTTTGCAGCAATCAGCTCATCTCAAGGTTGCTAAGTCCATATGTAAGAGGCCAGCATAGCAATCAATCCACAAATGTTGACTGAGAACACCTACTCTACGCAAGGTACCTTGTCAGCTGCTTTTGAGAACTCAAGGAAACTCTAAGCCACCATGTTGCCCTGGATCTGCCACTTATGTGAGACCCAAGTGGTTAGAAGTTAATCTGTAGTCCTCAGACATGGCACTCTCATTTGAAATACACTGGAGAAAGGCTTTTATCTACAAATAAATTCACTTCAGTGAAAACTATTTTCTGTTCTCATCTGATGAATCTTAAAACTATCTTCCTCCACACCTCATGAGAGCTCATTTACACCTCAGCACAATGAAACAGAAAGATGGAAATGTTTCTCACCGAGGAATCCCAGCCCTCAATCAAGTATCAGTTATGTGATGGTACTTTATGAAGATAGGCTATGGGAATTGGAAATTAAAAAAAAAACTAAATAAAAATTTTAAAATATCTAAATTAAAAAATACCCCAAAAAAGTAACTTAATTTTTATACCCTTTGACTCAACAGCATTACTGTTGGGCACTTACCTCAAAGTGGTTCAAGACTGAAAATATAGAAATATTCATAGAAATTTTTTTGGTAGTAGCAAAAAAAACTAGTGGCAAAATAAGTGTTCATGGATCGAGGAATGGAAAGAAACTGGTTTTAACTGATTGTAAATCAAAATAGTACCAAGAAAAAACAAAATAATGTAAAGGAAAACAATACAAGACTTCAGAATTCAGGTCAACATGATAAAAATTTTTACTTGGAGGGATACCTCTCTCCTCTTGATAAGGAGGTGGTAGGAAGAACTAAAGGTGTGAGAGGAGGCATACATTTCAGATATAATCTGTCCATTTGCTTTACTTCTTTGTTACAAGGGAGGTTTCTATCGGTACAGAGTTTCACTGATGCTTTAAAGGTTTCACATAAAAACAACATTAAAAAGAAAATAAAACGAAGTCTAGGCCTGAAAAGATCGAATCAATCAAGAGAAGCACCTACTATGCGCCAGGCACTGTGGTAGATATTGGGGACAAACATAAAGACAAAGTTCGTGCCTCAAAGAACTCGCATTCTAAGGCAGTAAGAACATGAGTACAAACTAAAAACATAATCCATTGTAGAAATGCTTGTAAGATGTTAGGACCCCATCTAGGAGGAACCTTAGCCATCTTCAGTATAGGGATGAGAAGGCTTTACTCAGAAAGTAAAACGACCTGCCTGAACGTGAGATGGCAAGCAGCAGAGCCAGAATTTGAGGCAGGTGTTCTAACTCCAAGGGGCAGAGCTAGGGAGGGCCATGGTGCATACGGAGCTGGGTGGGGGAGTCAGGAAGACTCATCTTCTGAGTTCAAATCTGGTCTCAGATTCTTACCAGCTGTGTGACTCTGGACAAGTCACTTAGCCCTGTTTGCCTCGGTTTCCTGAACTGTCAAAAGTATTTTTGCTAAGAAAACCCCAAGTGGAGTTACAAATAGTAGGTCATAACTGAAAATAACTGAACAACTCCTAACTCAAAATGCACCTACCAAGTCATCCTTTCAAGCTGCCTAGTAAATTTCTCCTTGACCATAGAGCTGACTTACCCTCCCATCACCTCCAATCAACTGCCCCCACCACAAAAATCCATCCACGTGCACAAGGATCCTCAAATGGCTTTGCCAGCCAGAGTGGTCCCTGCCCTGTTTAGTCAACATGTCCATCTTTGTAGGACAGCAACCTGATGAGACATCAGAGCAGCCGTGCCTGACACAGAGATATCTGGAAGCAGAGCAGCAACAGGTTATGGGTGGACACAGCAGAATTTTTAGTCCTGTGCTCTGAAGGTAGGGAGGATGAGGTCACCCACACAGCTGCAGCCTTCCCCAGTGGCCAATTTGCTTCACAACATTCAGAGAAATCAATGTAGAAATGCTAAGACTCAGGAGAAAAGAACATTTTGGTTTTCTAAGGGTGTACACTTACATGAATAGACACACACACACGGGAATATGTACAATAAACACTCAAAGCCCTTCTTCCTGAACTTTTCCATTCTTTCCAGCTTGTCATCAAATCTCTAGACAAGCACAGAGTCAGGTGGAAAATTCTCAATCTCCCCTTTCTCAGATTCATCCATTCCTGCAGTAAACATTAATTCAACACCTGTGTGCAGAACACCGTGGTAGCCCCTATGGGATAAAGTTTAGAAAAGACATGGTGTCTTGTGGAACTTACCCAGTAGGAGGAGGAAAGAGACAGACAGACAGACAGACACACACACACACACACACACACACACACACCCACAACTAAAGCACATGTTCCAGATTGAATGTCTTCACTCAAATATTTATGGAGGACTTGCATGAATTTCGACGTCTAACACTTAGTTCCAGCAGTCTGTCTATTGATGTGCCAGACACTGTGCTAAGGACCAATAATACAAAGCCAGACAAATATAAAAGCCCCCTTAGAGAAATCCTATATGAAGTTTGGGTTGGGGGACTTGTTTTGGACAGCCAGAGGAAGGGGCAGAATGGATGGGGGAGGGCCTCCTGGAGAAGGCAGACAGATACTCCTCAGAGGACAACATGAAGCGCTAGCTGCTAATGGGACCTGGCTACTGGGCACCAATAAGGAAAAACTAGAAAACTGAACCAAGCTTCCTGGAAACAAGTTTCACAATGGGTACATTCACCCCTGGTATTTGGAGGACTTAGGATCAGCCATCCTAGGCAAGGAGCAACAAAGATCATCTCCAGACCTTCCTTTGTGGTCACCTGTCCTTTATTGATTATTTGTACCTGAGCTACAATAGAATGAAAAGTAAGAGCCTACTGTGTGCAAAGCATGACCCTGGGACCTGGGGGAGATGCAGAATTTAGAGAAAACAAGGTCCCGGTCCTTGAAGAAAGTACAGTTTAATGGGGGATAAAATGCCAATACAAATAGCCGTAACAGTCATTATTATATGACAAATGCATTTGAACGTTATGAAACAAAGTGCTCTGTGAATCCTAAGGAACACTGACTGGGTCATCACTGAAGGGGAGGAGATGTCTGTAGAGGACATCTTGGAGGAAATGGGAATCTGAGTTGAGTTTTACCGCTAGGTAGGGTCTTAAGAAGACAAGAAAGGGAAGTAGGCAGATGGTCATGGGAAGATGAAAACTCCCTACTGTGCTGGGGGAAAGGAGAGCAGCCCAGTTTGGCAGTACTATACCATCCACGGAGGGGAGTAACATGAGATAGGGTGGCTGGAGATCATGCAAAGTTTTGAATGCCTACCTTTCAGTCCCAACTAAAATCCCATCTTTTAAGGAAGTCTTTCCCAACCCCTCTTAATTCAGTTAACCCTTTCCTGTTAATGAGTTCTATTTATCCTATATTTAGCTTACTTGGTATATATATTTGTTTTCATATTAGATTGTGAGCTCCTTGCAAGCAGGCATTGTCTTTTGCCTTTTTTTGTATCCCCAGGGCTTAGCACAGTGCCAGGCACACAGTAGGTGCTTGATATATGTTTATTGATTGAATACCAGGTAGAAGAGTCTGCACTTCATTCAACGGGCAGCTTTTGAGAAGCAGAGTAGCATGATGATTCTTGGGGCAGCAGTACAAAGGATGAATTGGAGGGAGGAAAGCATAAAGGCAGGAAAGTCTGTAAGGGAAGCTGCTTCACTGGTCCAAGATGGCGGTGATGAGGGTTTATAGCAATAAGAAGAGTGAGGAGGGAATGGATGCCAGAGATGTTCCTAAAGTGCAATCAATGGGTGTTAGGAATTGACTGGACATGGGAGGTAAGGGAAAAGGCAAATCTCTGAAGTCCAGGTTGACCATCCCCAAGCTGCTCAGGAAAGCACAAGGCAGCTGAGAAACAGCTCGAGGAAAGACGTGACATCAGAGTCCTCCCACCCTGACTCCACAGTGTCCTCCAGGGAGAAGCTGAAAGTCAAGCTGCCTCCATTCTGAGAGCCATTAAGGGATATCCCTCCCACCATCACAAGGAGACCTTTGTGTTGCCACCAAGAGGCTGAGAAATCCAAACTGCTACCTTCGACGTTATCACAGAGTATCTCTGGTGAAGTATCCTGTCAGGAAACCAAAGCTGGGGAGTGGGGTGGCAGGGTGGCATGAGGCAAACCCTCAGCCCTGAGACCCCCACTGACCCCCACCCATGCCCGTCAGACACAGCCAAAGCAGAGCCTGCCCATGAATTCCTGCTCTCAAGCTGGAGCCTTGAATGGAGACTTCATCTGTTCCTGTCCCACTGGGTCTAAACCAGTTTTATCTTCTCTGGTTTTGATTACCTTCAGGGACAGAGGACATTAGGGTGTGACCTGCTATGGCAAATTATTAACAATGAGGAGTGTAAGGCTGACTAGAGTTTATACACAGCCTAGGTTCAGATGGTCTTGTAAACTTACTTTCATCTTTTTTTAACCCTGGGGATAGTAGTTACTGGCAGGAAACTAAGATTGGTGGGGTGGTGGAGGACAGGATTTCCTTAAGTCCCTGATCCAAGCATTTAGCATAGTACCTGGCACATAGTAAGTGCTTTATAAAAGATTAGCCCTTTCTTCCCCCACTTCTGCCCAGGGAGCTGTGGACAAATGGCTGAATCCATTCTCAGCCCTCTCTGACAAGTGCAGGGTAGGGACATTTCACTTTTGTAAGCTTCCACAGATTTCACAGAATTCATGGGATTTAGAAGTCCCTCAAATTAGAGCTCATCTAGTCAGCACAATGCAATGGGAAAACTACTGGATTAAGAGCCAGAAGCCCTGGGTTCAAATTCTGGCTCTACTGCTTCCTTTATGTGACGTTTCATAGCCTCTATATCTTCGTCTGAAAAAGGAGGGAGTTGGAAGCAGATAATACTGATGTCCCTTCCAACTCTACCCCTCATTTTATTAGATGAGGGAACTGAAACTCTGAGAAAAGAAGACAACTTGTCTTTGTGGTGGTTGGTTGGTCGTTTTTCATTCACATCTGACTGTTTATGAACACATCTGGGGTCTGGGGATTTCTTGGCAGAGATACTGGAGTGGCTTGCTATTTCTTTCTCCAGTTCATTTTACAGATGAGGAAACAGAGGCAAACAGGGTGAAGTAACTTGTCCAGGGTCACACTGCTAGGAAGTATCTTGAGGCTGATTTTGAACTCAGGTCTTCTTAACTTCAGGATCGGCATTCTATCCACTTCACCACTTAGCTGCCCAAGGATCAGCTCCAGCCCCATTTCCTAAAAGAAACCTTTCCTAATTTTCCAGGTGTTAATGCTCCATTCCTCCTCCTCTCAGCACCCTACCCTCGCTGAAATGCCTGTGTATTTGTTCTGCACACATTTGATATTTACTTGTTTGTGCATGTAATGTTTCCTCCCTGAAGAACATAAACATCTTGGGGATAGGAACTGTTATTGAATTAAAATGAACAAACGCAGAAAAGTCAGCATTTGAACCCAAATTCCCTGACTCCCAACCCAATGGCCTTTTTTTTGCTCCTAACTGCCCTCTTTTGTGGGTTTGGGTGGCTCCCTCATGGATGTACCCTAGTCAAATTTGTAACAAGCCACTGTTTAAATAGCATTTCGTCCTTGGCTTCAATCAACTCTACCGAGTAGTCAGTTTTTTAATTTTTGTACGGGCCAAAACATAGGCAGGCAGGAGGCACCATAGTGCACACAGCACTGCACTTGGAGTCAGAAAGACTCTTTTTCTGAGTTCAAATCTGACCTCAGACACTTACTAGCTGTGTGACCCTGGGCAAGTTCCAACCCTGTTTGCCTCAGTTTCCTCATCTGTAAAATGAGATGAAGAAGGAAATGACAAACCACTCCAGATGGTCACCAAGGAAAAGTAGAACACAAAGGACCAAAAAAAACCTTATAACCTGACCACACTTGAGGATCCCCCTTTCTTCAGCAATGATTACTTTTCCTTTGAAGAAGAAAGGGAAAGACGAGGGAAGAAAGGAGGAGTAAAAGGAAGAAAGGATCCCAAGGGGGGAAAGAAAAGGGGTGAGATCCCCTAGGAAACAAAAGAAACAATATCATCTCTATCGGGGTACGGTCAAAAATAAATAAATAACCGTTGCAATGAAAGGAGAGTCAGGAATTCTGGGAGCAAGGACGAGTGGTGAAAAGAAGGCTAATTGTGGCAGATAATGCTCCAGATTGCAAAGGCCCAAGCAGGCGGACAGAGCAGCCCTGGGTCCTGCCCGGCTGAGGCAGCTCTGATAGGACCGGCAGATATCAGGGAGATGGAAGGGGAGGGGACCGTTATGGAAGGATGAGTCACCAGGATGTGGGACATTTCTACCCTTTGGCTTCCGTGCCTCCATTCTGCCCAAAAGAGACCCAAGAACTTCTCAGCTTTCACACGCAGACCATTCCCTAATCTCCTTCAGAAGGGCCAGACCTCACCATCTGAATAGACCACCAGTTCTGGCATTCCAGGTTCTCTGCCAACCTGTTTCTTCTGCCTGTCCACCTTTTTTTTTTTGCTTTATCACACATTAGATGGTGTTGGTTGGTTGGTGGCTGTCCTTCATTCTTAATGGGGACCAAAATGATATCACTATGATAAAGTCAAGTTTCAATGTGTCCGACTGTGGCTGATCAGATCAGTACAAGCTCAGAATGCTCTACCACAGGTTGGGCACAGATAGTTCATGTGGACATTTGGAGTGGATACCCCAAATATGCTTTTGAGCCAGTTCAGTTCTTCTTTGCTCATAGAGCACAGTACCTTCTCTGATGTGGGCACACTATGCTGAGCAGTCCTGTGCCAGTGTCTCCCATGTCACACCACCAATTTCAAAGCTCCTGAAATCTTAAGAGTATCCCTGCATCACTTCTTCTGACCATCATGTGAACATCTGCCCTGTGTGAGTTCTCCATAAAACAGTCTTTTTGGCAAGCCTACATTTTGCATTGGAACAATGTAACCAGGCTATCAGAGTTGCGCTCTCTGAAACATAGTTTGAATGCTTGGCAGTTTAGTTCAAGCAAGGACCTCAGTGTCTGGTACCTTATTCTGCCAAGTGATCCTCAGAATCTTCCTAAGACAGTTCAGATAGAAGTTATTCAGTTTCCTGGCATGGCGCTGGTAGATTGTCCATGTTTCACAGGCATACAACAATGAGGTCAGCACAAGGGCTCTGTAGACTTTCAGTTTGATAGTCAGTCTAATACCTGTTCTCTCCCAAACTTTTCTTCAGAGCCTCTCAAACACTGAGCTAGGTCTGACAGTGCATGTATCAACCTCATTGTCAATGTGTACATCCCTGGAAAGTACACTACCAAGGTAAGTGAACTTATCCACAGCATTCAGAACTTCTCCATTTGTTGTAATCAATGGTTCACATATGGATGGTGTGGTGGTGGCTGATGGAGCACCTATGTTTTCTTGGTGTTAATTATTAGACCAAAATTAGCACAGGCAGCAGAGAACTGATCCATACTCTGCTACATCTCAGCTTCAGAGGCTGCACTGAGTGTACAATCATTTGCAAACAGAAAATCAAGCGCCAATACTCCCTCCACTTTGGTCTTGGTTTGTAGCCTTTTCAAATTGAAGAACTTACCATCAGTATGGTAGTTGACCTTGATGCCATGTTCATCCTCATTGAAAGTATTTGACATGGCTGAAAACATCATGCTAAAATGAATGAGAGTAAGCACACAGTCCTGTTTCACTCCATTGGTGACTGAGAAGGCATGAGAGCATTGTCCACTATCCAGAACCTGGGCAAACATGCCATCATGAAATCGACATACAATACTGATGAACTTCTCCAGGCAACCAAATTTTGACATAATTTTCCATAAGCCCTCACAACTAACAGTGTCAAAGGCCTTGGTCAGATCTACAAACATTGTCTACAGATCTCTGTTCTGCTCCCAGCATTTCTCCTGGAGTTGTTGGACAGCAAACACCATATCGACTGTCCTTGACCCTTTCTGAAGCCACACTGGCTCTCAAGTACATGACCATCTTCCAGGTGAAAGATCAGTCTATTAAGAAGGCCTCTAGCAAGAACTTTGCCAGCAGTGACTAAAAGAGAGATTCCTCTGTGATTGTCACAGGACAATCTATTCCCTTTACCCTTATAGAGATGGATAATGGAGGCATCCTTAAACTCCTGAGGGATAACCTCCTCTTGCCATATAACCTGGAAAATTTCAGTCAGTTTTTGTATGAGCAATGATCCCCCTACCTTGTAAATCTCACCTGGAATAGAATCAACATCAGGTGCTTTGCCACATGAAAGGAGCCCCCTGGCCCTCAAAACTTCTTCAGTTGGAAATTCAGCTAAGGAAGGATTGACTTCAACCTGAGGGAAATGGTCAATGGCCGCAGCATTGATTGATGATGGTCTGTTGAGAACAGTATGGAAGTGTTCGGCCCATCTCTCTAGGATTCATGTCCTTATCACTAATCAATATGGCTCCATCAGCGCTGAGTAAATCATAGGTTTTTGATCCATAAATAGCTTTCAGGGAATCATAAAAGTGTTTTGGATTGTTACTATCAGCATAAAACTGAATTTTTTCTGTCTTCTTTCTGATCCAGGAATCCTGCATCTCTCTGAGCTTTGCTAGTACTTTGCTTCTGATGGAATTAAATGCTGCCTTCTTAGAGACAGATGAACTATCCTCCTGGTAAATCCTGTGAAGTTCTCATTTTTCGTTTAGGAGCTTCTGAATTTCCTCATCATTTTCATCCAACCAGTCTTGGTGGTTGTAAGGGTTCTGGCCCAGATGAGCGGATGTTGTAGAACTAGACGATGCAGAAGCAAGAAGAGAGGTATGGAGTCAGAAGGTCTGAGTTTATCCTGGCCTGGAGAAAGAAAGACCCCTCTTCCCAAGTTCAAATCTGGTCTCAGACATTTACTAGTTGTATGACCCTGGTCAAGTTATTTCACCTTCTTTGCCTCAGTTTCCGCATCTTTTAAATGATCTGGAGAAGAAAATGGCAGTATCTTTGCCAAAAAACCCCAAAATACCCTAGTGGAGTCATAAGAGACAGGACTGAACACAATAAGGCAATAAAGAATACTCTCATTTTTAAAAATAACAATAATACTAATAATTAAGTAATCTACTTAATGATCTGTTTCACTGGGTCCTGGAGTCAGGAAGATCTGAGTTCAAATCCAGACTCAGAGACTTACTATGTGACCTTGTCATTCAACGTCTGCTAGCCTCAGTTGTAAAATAGAGATAATGACAGCACTTGCCTCAAAGAGTTGTCATGAGAACCAAATGAAAGCATTTTTGCCAAGCACTGGGACAGAGTAAGTGCCATATAAAAGCTTCTTATCTCTCCCCACTTCTGCCAGAGTAAAATTATTTTCACAATAATATTAAGATATTGTTTGCCTACTAAAATACTCCTCCCTTTTCCAGCTACATATCTGAGGCCAAATTTTTTACATCTACTTCAACCAAAATAGCATGTTGCAAAAGACTTACTGCAGAAGCAGAGAGAAGAATTCAGTGATCTTCTACAAAGACAGACATTAAAGAGATTTGCAAAAAATATGTAAAATAATGCCACTGCTCACAAAATTATTTTTTGTTTTGGAAAAATTTTAAATAAAAATGCCACTTATGTTAACATGAATTGGATTTGATATTTTTAAATGAATTAATAAATATTTCTAAAACTATATCAGAAGCCATTTCCAACACAGTATTAATAGATGTAATGTACATAAACAAAAGTTCTTCAGGGTCATAAATATATTTTTTTTTAAGTTAAAGAAAGAGGCCCTGAGACCATTAGACTAGATAATCTCTTAAGTGCCTTCCAGTTCTACTTCAACATTCCCTTCATTTTTCTTCTTCTTATACAGACTAGCAGAGAGGAACCTTTGCATAAGAGATAGGACAGCGGCCTTGGAGCCCAAAAGAGCCAGCTCTCCAGTCCTATGTCAGACACATGTTAACTAGGTATCCCTGTGCAAGTCCACTTAATTTCTCAATTTTTGCTGTTATCATTCACTTGTTTCAGTCATGTCTGACTCTTCGTGACCCCCCCTGGAGTTTTCTCAGAAAAGATATTTCCTTCTCCAGTTCCTTTTACAGATAGGCAAACAGGGTTAAATGACTTGCTTAGGGTCACACAGCTTGCAAATGTCTGAAGACTAATTTGAATTCAGGAAGATGTCTTCCTGACTCCAAGCCCAGAGCTGTCTCTATCAATTGAGTCACCTAGCTGCCCTAGCCAACTCGACTATAAACTGAAGAGATGGTGCTGACCTACTATGGTTGAGATAATTTACTGATGGGAGCCTTAGGGAGTACACTTACTTTTCTGAATCAAGTACACCTTTACAAAAACCATGTGCTAAGGTTTCTTTCTACCTCACCTTACCTTGTATTTACCTTCATAAATAAATCAGCAATATGAAGCAAAAAAACAACAATCCTCAATGTGATTTTATGTTGAATCATAAAAAGGCATACTCTACAGAATGAAGGAAGTAACAGTCCTATAATTTGTCCCAGTCACGCAATACTAAGATGGTCATTTGTCAGAGACATTATCAAGATGATTCCTGTTCAGATATGAGTTAAGGTAGATGATCTCTGAAGTAAATACTTGAAATAATTCAAAAGAAATCTGAGAAAGGCAGGGTACTGATTTATTGTTAAATATTGGTATGACACCAAGCAAAGGAGTGTGAATTTTATTTGATACGCAATTGAAGCCACTGGAAATGTCCTAGCAGAAAACTGACATGCCCAGATCCATATAAAGAGAATGGTAAAACTATATAAGTAAATGACAAAAATGTCAATTAGAAGGGGCTAAAAGTAAAGATGTTATTATTATCACTAAGAATATGGTTTTATTTCTCTACAGAAATCTTTCTTGCTCCATTTCCTAGCTGTCATGTTGAGATGACTCCAGCAGTCTGTACGCAGAGGAACCGAGATGGAAAAGCTTCAAGAGGCCCAGGGATGGAACCATTGGAGGACCAGCTCAGTTCAGTTTGGACAAATTCATCATCGTTAGACTGGGCTGACTTACTATGCTTTGTTAAGACACCGAAGAGCTGAAATCACAAATCCTTGATGTAATAACTATCTATCGTTTTTGTCGGTTTCCTTTTCTTTGTTTATTTTTACTAAGAGTGTTTTAGGTTTTTAATGATTTTATTTAGACAGTTCCTGCTTTGGGGATCCAGAAAATCCCTAGAAAGGCCCTGGAAGTTCCTGCTTCTATTGAGGGAAAATAATCAGCCACTAATCCCACACACTAGCTGAATTCCACCTAGGATTAAGATCCCAATTCTTCTGCAGAGTCCAAACAACAAGGAGCCTTTGTAGGAGGGGAAGCTGGGTCAAGGTGCCTCAAGCCCACATACAGGACCCCAGCCAGTGCTCCAGCTCCAAAGAATGGTGGTGATTGTCCCCAGGTCCCTTCCTGTAGGGGAGGCCGGGCTGGGCACAAGAGGAGCCCTGTCGTAAGGCATGGAACGCGTTTACACTTTACTTTGCTAACTTGGGAGCACAATATGAATGTCAGTTATTATTACATTGTCTTTCTTATTATTACAATGCTGGTTTTAGCTACAGATCAGCAGCGGCAAGGCCTAAGGAAACGAGGGAACGGGAATGGGAAAGGAAATACTTAGCCACCCAAACGTCTGTCAGTAAAGGGTTGGCTCAATGGCACAGTGGATAGATAGACTCTTTCCTCCCCTGCATTTACTAACCACCCAAAAGTCAGTAAGCATTTACTAAATGCCTACCGTGGCCCAGACACTGTGCTAACGGCTGGGAATGCAACGGAAGGCAAAAACAAAACAAAACAGTCCTTACCCTTAAAAAGCTCACAGTCTGACAGGGCAGAGAACTTGCAAACAATTAAGCCACAACAAGATATAGACAGGATAAATCGTGAATAATCAACAGAGAGAAGGCACAAAGGGTCCCTAGTCTAAACCAAGAGAAAATACTGTGTTAGCATTCACAGTATTTTTTCGTGGGGCCAGTCACAGTATTTTTTCGTGGGGCCAGTGCCAGGAGTATATATGTTTGGCTAGAGAGGATGTCCGTAAGAGGAAACAGATACCACTCCCAGTGACTGCGACTGAAATTTATATGATGACCAGAGTCCAAGTCTCAACTCATTTATCAAAACACTTGCACCATCTCATTTCTGGGTGGAGAGAACAGTTCTTCTCTACGTGGAGAGGAGCAATAAATATGCTGGCCCAGAGAATGTTTGATAAGCAGCCTATTTTACCCTGACACGCTGAGAAATAAAGGGAAGAAAGACCTACCAGGAATAGGACCTAAGGAAAGCCTCTCAAACCTGGTAAAGCTTAATCCAAGTTTTCACGGATGGTGGAGGGTGAGAAGGAAGCTGCCACAGAATAGCATAGAAAGGGTAGGGTGGGGTCAAAGGGCCTCTGGTTCAGACAACCACAGAATGTGGCTAGCTTTTACTGGCAGACTTGTGTTGGCCCATACCTGGAGTCCAGGCTCAGTTCTGGGCACCACCTTTTAACGGACATTGACCAAATCATGACTGTCCAGGCAATGCCAGGATGGTGTCAAAGAAAAAACATATTAACACTTTGTGTTGTAGGTGATTGGAGAGACAAAAACAAAAACAAGAAAGGCCTGGTCTCAAGGAGATTATATTCTAGATGGGGATATACAGACACATCATACACAAAATAAATATAAAGTAATTTGGTGAAGGAGCCCTAGTGGGGAAATGCTTCATGTCGGGAGTAGCTGCTGAGCTGAGTTTTGAAGGAGAGTGGAGAACCTGCAATGAGGAGAGAGGGTGGAATGCATTCCGGGCATCAGGCATCAGTAGAAAGGCTCTGGAGATGGTGTTGTTTATGGGGAACAATGAGAAATCCAATTTGGCTGGAGCATATAGAGCCTGAATGGAGAAATATATAAGTCTGGAAAGGGAAGGTGGACTAGGATGCAAGGGGTCATTTGTACAGCTAACAATCCCAAAGCCCAGGATAAGGTCCATCTCTAGCATCTGGCTTAGCCCTCAGACACACCTACCCAGCTCCCATCGCTAACAACATACTATAATACCATAATAAACCACCAGGGCTGGTTATAACAGCTTCCTTAGCTGATTACACTAACTTGAAAAGCTTGTGCACAGAATAATTAACACATAGGAGAAAAGGAGGAGTCTAGATTGATTAGGGGAAAACCCTTTGTATCAAATATCTCTGATAAGACTTTGATTTCCAAGATATATATAGGCAGTTCATAGAAACTTCACACCAGAAGTTATTTCCCCCAATAGATAAGTGACTAAAGGATATGAACAGCTGTTCAAAAAAAATTTCCACATGTATAATTTATATTAAATTGCTTATGTTTTAAATGAATGTCTAAAATTGTCTTTACATGTAAGTAGGGGAAAAAATAAAAATGTAAATTGCAAATCATAAACAATTATATAAAAATCCACAATTATATAGATTATTATTAATATTAATCCTATTATTAGTAATAATATTCATAGATTATTATAATTATATAATCTATAATAAAAATATAATTGTTACACAATTAACAATTATATTAAAAAATTATATACCAAACTATTGGTATAATCATTCTGGAAAGTAATTTGAAATTATGCAAATAAAGTTCCTTTTGACTCAGGGATAATACTCCTAGGCAGTCAGGCAACGAACATTTATTAAGTGCTTACCAGGCACTATGCTAAGCATTAGTGAGACATATAGGCATACATACATACACACGTACATACATATGTACACAGAGTCTTGCCTTTATAAGGAGTTCACAGTCTAAAGTGGGAAATTACAAGCAAGCAATTGTCCAAACAAGCTATACACCAGATAAACAGGAAATTAAAAGGAAGAAATTAGAATTAAAAGTGACTGGAAAAGGCTTCCTTGCAGAAGATGGGATTTCAGTTGGGCCCTGAAGGAAGTCAGAAGCCACGAGGCAGAGATGAGGAGGTAGAGCATTCCAGGCACAGAGGATAGCCAGAGAAAGTGCCCAGAGATGGAGCGTCTTGTTTGTGCAACAGCAAAGGAGCCATATCGCTGTACAGAAGAGTACATTGTGCATCTGCCTCTCTGCCTGGCTTCAACTCCACGGAACAAGCTGCTCCTCCCAGGATAAACTCATTACCTGTGATTTCATCTCCTCAACTTTCCTGCTCCCTTACTGGAGGGCTAGACAGCAGTGGATCAAACTCCTCCCAATGCCTTCCTTTATAGGGGGCAGAAACTGAACTTTTCTACCTGGTACCAACTCCTCCACCCAAGATGAGCCCCTTGCCCCTGCCAGGTACCCCCTAGTGTAGATACCCTCTCAGTCAAGCAGCAATTCAGAGCATTCTATTTCTAAACAAAATAAAGTCTGGGGTGGATCCACCCAAAGAAAAGCCTGTTTTATGACAGACTTTACAACAGGTCATGTACCTGACGCTTTAATTTTTCGTGTTCTCTGAACACTGACTAGAGGCATCAAGTTGTCGTTGTTAGGTGTGTTTACGTGATTGTGTGTTTTAACCCATCAGCCCAAGTACAGTCCCATTTAAACCTACAGACTTTTCAACATATTGCCAAACCAGTATTTGGAGATTAAAATAAACGTTTCACTGGAGGAAAAAAAAAAAAAACACGTGGGTGAGAGTGAGAACGAAAGGACAGCTAGGATTTATGTACCCTAGTGCTTTTAGCGCCCCTAAGACCTTTACCTATGTCAGCTCATTTGAACCTCACAACAATTATTATTCTTATTTTACAGATGAGGAAACAGAGCCTGACAAACATTAAGTAACCCGCCTAGGTCACACAGCTAATTGAAGTAATCTTTGAACTTGGATTCTCCTGATTTGAATTCAGCACCTTACCCACTGTACCACCAGGGTGGCTGAGAGTAGTAGATGCCTCATCCTACCCTCAGGGCTAGAAGAAAAACAAACCTTAGGGATGATCTAGGTAAACAAGGAGGCAGCATGGTTTTCTTGGCAAAGATACTGGAGTGGTTTGCCATTTCCTTCTCTAGCTCATTTTATAGATGAGGAAAATGAGGCAAACAGAGTTAAATGACTTGCCCAGGGTCATACAGCATAAGTGTCTGAGGCTGGATTAGAACTCGGGCCCTCCTGATTCCAGGCCCAGATCCTGCCTCTGACACTTGCTACTTCTCTGGCTCTCAATTTCCTCATTTGTAAAATGAACAGTTTGGAACCCATGGCCTGTGAGAGAGAAAGCCCCTTTTAGCTCTAGGATCTATGATCCTATTTCAAACTTTCTCATTTTAAGATGGAAAAACTGAGGTCCAAGAGGAAAAGTGACCACCCAAGGTCATACAGTGACTATATGGAACTATAAAATTCCCCCAACTTGTTGACACACCTCTCTTCCATGCTAGCCCTTCTCTTAGTCGGCCAAAATTCCTGTAAACTCGTTTATTTACTAAGTCTCCTACATTCAAATCTCATTGCTGTCAATGCTACCACCCTCTCCCGGAAACACATACATGCACGTGTATACAATTCATATCTGAATTGTGCTTCTCCACCCATCCCCAGCGCATGAGCTCCTTCACAGCACTCAGTCCTAGCAGCCACCCCTCACCGTGTCTGCTGGCACCGTCTTCACAAAAGCTCTCTATCGCGTGAGCACTGAATTAAGATGACATTTGATCAGCCAGGGCATCAGCACGACTAACGTGGGACAGTTCCCCAGTGTCCTCTGCCTCCCATTTATACACAGACCCCAGCATAGCCCTGGATTGGAATAAGAGCTTCACACAAAGGATTTGCTAGAAGCAGCTCAGGCCTGATATGGGTTCATTAAGGGGAAACTGAGGTTAAGAAGATGATGGCAGTAATGTTCCCTTTCTCCCTGGATATTTCTAAAAGGACTGAAGAAAATGCACAGAGAACCAAGTCTTATAAAAAACGCTTTTTAACTAATTTATTTTAACTATTTTATTTAACTGTTTACTATTTTTACTATTTAACTATTTACTGTTTAAACTATTTATTTATCTTAACTAATTTAATAAACACTTACTAACCCCTAGCAGCTAGATGATGCCATGGACAGAACACTGGGCCTGCAGTCAGGAAGACAGATCTGAGTTCAAATGTGGCCTCAGACACTTAATAGCAGTGTGACCCTGGGTGAGTCATTTAGCCCTGTATGCCTCAGTTCTTCATCTGTAAAATGGGGACAGACTGGAGAAGTAAATGGCAAACCACCATGGTATCTTTGCCAAGGTGGACCTCTCTGACTAAGAGTCAGACACAGACTGAGCAGCTGAACAAACCACGGTACACAGAAATTCTAGTCCAGACTAGAGGGACCAGGCCAGGAGTTGTGATTTCCTTAGAGATTCAGGCCTTGTCCAGGGTCACACAGGATGGGTCAGAGGCAGCCCTGGAACTCAGGTCTTCCAGGTTTTGAGGCCAGTTCCCTATCCAAGACAACCTTCCAGCACCTCCCAGGTTAGAAAAAAAGCAAACAAGCCATGCTGCCCGCAGAAAGTCTTCCTATCTAATAGAGGACACAAATTTAAAGTAAATGCCCAAAGAAAAGCATGACTGATCACTGCTAGGAGATCTGCAGAGGGACCAAAGATGACTTCTGGTCAGGGTCAGGGAGGATCAGGTAAGAGGCAGCCTCTGAGCCCAACCTTGGGAGGTTGGAGGATTTCAATGATTCATGAGTGAGAAGATGGCGGGGAGGGGAAGAGACATTCCATGAGCAAAGGAAGGAAAGGGCAGATGAGTGCAGCCAACAGGGAGGAGTCCAGTATGGCTGGAGCAGAGATGACATGTGGGGGAGGGAGAGGGGGCAGGGTGGAAGAGCAGGCTGCAGCCACACTGGGAAGGTTAGGCATCCCAAGATGCAGCATGGTGACCAACGGAGATAGAAGCTAGGAAAGCACACTGGCTTCCAAGGAGATGCCACACTTACCTAGCACCTCTGTCGTTGAGAGCAAAACTGCCTCTATAATGCCACTCTTTCCTATTTCTCTGTGAAGGGCTGAGCTGCCCAGTTCAGATATCATAATAATAACTAACATTTCTATAGTATTTTAAGGTTTTTGAAACGCTTTACACCTTCGATCTTCTTGACAACTCTATCCCTATCTCAGATGAGGAAATGAAATCTGAGAGAGGTCATAACTCATTCAAGGTCACATAAATAGTACATACCCAAGGCAGGATCACCTGATGTACCACCTAGACATCCATACTAGGAAACCAAGGCACAGAACACAGTGGAGCAGCACAGATGTCTAGGGAGTCATCTGCAGAGCAGGAATGATTTCATCCATTTTCTCCTATAATGCCTTCCCTCCCCTCCCCATTCGCAACCCCCCCTTCAACTGTTCAAATCCCTTTGACCTTTCAAGGTTCTTCCTACCTTATCTGCAAAATTTCCACGAAATCCAGCCCCAGGGATGTGGTAGGCAGCATCAATAGAGCAACTGTCTACAAAATGTCCAGAGACCAAAGTTCCTTCTCCCTACTGAACTCATGAGTGAAGAGACCCAGCTGCCCAAGTTCTTCAGCACAATAGATGGACGTGGCAGCCCACCCCTCTGGAATTCAGCCTAAAATTCAACAGGCCTCAATGTGACCCTTCAAAGTCATGTTTTTCTTAGCCTAGATGCCTGGGAAAAATCAACCACTCCATCAGTCACTCACCTCAGGCCCATCTACATCTGCAAAAAAATGCACTAGATAACTAAATAAATAAGAGAACCCAATGCCACCTCTTTCCTCCCTAGAGAGTTCGGCACTAGCTTCAGTTCACAGAGCATCTTGTCATTTCTGTGGGTCTAAATGGCCTGCCTCAGCATTATTTGGGATAATGAGAGCCACAATGAATGCCTGCACTTAAAATCCAAACGTGGCCGTGGGCACAGACATGATCCACAGCTATTTTGAGCTCAGTGTGTTTCAGGCACTAAAAGAGGCAGACCGCTTTGCCTGGAAACTTCCCTGTGGCCATCCCTCAGCAGATGAAAGCAATTTCAGACTTTCTCTTCCACTCCAAAAATGAAGGGGAAAAAACCCTCTCCACCCCTAATCCCACCCCCCCAACCACCCACCCACAGATCTTGCCTAAGGGCCCAGGATATCTCTGCTCTGATGTGAGGAATAAAGCTTCTTGGAAGACAAATTTATAAAATAGCCACGTTTCCACCCCAAAACAAATCCATGCTTAGCTGTCTCTGCCAGAAGGCTTCGAGCTAATTAGAAGTCAGCCGTTAAATGTGTTTCCCTGTTTCATCCACATTTGGTTTCTGGTGGAGGGGAGCCTGATGAGATGATGGCCAGGCAGCACATCAGTGTATCCCTCCTTCACCTCATCCCAGTCCCCCATCTGCCCCACCCCCTTCATTGCTCCCAGGGAGGCTGATGTCACCAAATGTGACAGGGAGGCAGAGCCAGATGGGGGCCCAGCCACCTGGTAACAATAACAGTGCCCACAGGGGGGAAATGAGGTCACTTACCAGGCTAGTTAGTATACAGAATCCTCACTGTCCCAACCCCAATACTTCCCTGCCCATCCCTTTGCCCCCAAGTACAATCAGGGACTCTGGGGTAACAGATCAAGATAATGACACATCTCTTCTGCTCTTGGATTTCCACCTTCTACAAGAGGCTTTCTTGATTCGCCCAAATCAGCACTCCCTCAGTCATTAATCCCTTTCTATGTGTTTTATATCTACAAAATAAAATCTCCTTGAGGGCAGAGGCTACCATTTTTTTTTTTGGTGACATTGTTGAGCTTTGAAAATCAGGAAGACCTGAGTTCAAAACTGGCCTCAAACACTGTGTGACCCTAGGCAAGTCACTTAATCTCTCCCAGCCTCAGTTTCCTCATCTGTAAAATGGGGCTAACAACAGCACCTACCTAACAGGGCTGCTGTGAGAATCAAGGAAGACAACATTAAACTGTACGAAGGTGGGCGGTTCCTCTTCTTTAACCCCAGCTCCTAGGGCTTTCAGTGTTGCCGTTCAGGCATGGCTGACTCTTCATGACCCCATTTGGAGTGTTCCTGGAAAAGATACTGGAGCACTTTCTCAGGTTTTTCACCAAATTTTTAGTGTCTCATTCCAAGAGAAAATAGGCTTCACTGACACTAAAGCAAGCAATGACATAAAGTACATTTGTAAAAGACTTTGTAGTTCATAAACCTTTGGTTGTTCTTCAGCCATTTTCGTCACCTGACTCTTTGTGATCCCACTTAGGGTTTTCTTGGCAAAGATACTGGAAGGGTTTTCCATTTCCTTCTCCAGCTCATTGGACAGATGGGGAAACTGAGGTAAACAGGATTCAGTGACTTGCCCAGGGTCACACAGCTACGAAGTACCTGAGGTTGGATTTGAACTCAGATCTTTCAGACTCTGAGGCAGGTGCTCTGTCCATGGAGGCACCTAGTTGCCCCTAGTGCCTAGTCCAGGGTGGGTTCGGAACCTTTGACCTTAAGACCACATGTCGCCCTCCACGTCCTCAAGTGTAGTTCTTAGACTGAATCCAAACTTCACAGAATAAATCCTTTTATTATCCTTCTTAATAAAAGGATTTATTCTGTGAAGTCTGGATTCAGTC